>CM060672.1:23424908-24002408 GCA_030686955.1 Odontamblyopus rebecca
GGCCAGGATCTCTTTCACCTATGGACGCCAACATTATAAGGTTAATCGAAAAATCTTAATTATTCAGGCCACAATACAATCGCAACAACAACAAAAAATTATAATCGTGACAGTGTCAGAAGCAAAATTAAGTCATTTCAGTCACGCAGTCCACTGCAGAACGCACAGTCCCTCGTAGTTTCATGCTTACTTAACCTACCATTTCTACACAGCATTATTACATCAGTCCATAGCATACAAAAATACATAGTTCCCATAGAAACTAACGCTGTAGACTAATTCTATGGGAGTTCCAGAGATTGCGGATTATAGTTGCACAGTGAAATGTGCATAACATCAAAGACTGAGCCTTTTAGCAGATTTACAAAGGTCTGGATTGACAGGATTTCTGCAGCTTAACTGGCTCCAGTAAGAGTAACATCAGATTGATCATTTTAAGTTAAAGGTGCCCTGGTGGAGGGTCCGTCAAATGCTTTTCGTAATGTAGATGTAATTGGTTTGTCTGGAATGTTTCACAGTATGGCATTAAAGCTTTCTATCTTCATGGAGACTAAACCAGATCAAGTTACAGATCTGTGGAGAGGCGACGGTCAGTATGCCTGTTTTTCAAGGCTTTTTTGAGTTATAAAACCATCTATAATTGAATAAATGCAAGGTAGAGCTGTTTAATGTCATACTGTGGAACATTCCAGGTAAGGTAAGGTAACTTTATTTATATAGCAATTTTCACACAATCTTTACACAGCATGATTAACAGAGCATTCTTCCTTCACTCCATACTCTGTGGTGGTAAACTACTGCTGTAGCCACAGCTGCCCTGGGGCAGACTGACAGAAGCACGCGCCATCAGTCCCTCCGACCACCACCATCACTCACACACACCTACAGTGCATGTTTTGGGTTGATGGGGAAAACCATCCAGACATGGGTAGAACATGCAAACTCCACACAGAAAAGCCCGGCGACCCGGGGATCGAACCTAGAACCTTCTTGCTGTGAGGCGTGAAGTGCTAGCCACTCAGCCACCGTGCAGCCAGGCAGAGCAATGACACATCAATAGAAACAAGAAGGTGAGAGACCCGCAGCCATAGTGCACTTTTAACACCATTAAGACAAAACACTAATAATGCACAGAATTTGGATCATAGGATATTCACACAAATGAGACAAAATCATATCTGAAGGAGCAGTGCAAGAAAAAAGAAAAACTAATGTTCAGATCATTTCATACTGTCACCTAAAGCTTTTGTCACTTGTAGACTTACTCACAGTGGGAAGAGTCACCAAAACTTTTACTCAAGCAAGAGTACTGTTACTTCAGTAAAATATTACTCAAGTAGGAGTAAAAGTACACTGCAAGAAAAGTACTCTGAAAAGTAAATTTTCTTTAAAAAGTTACTTGAGGAAATGTAATGAGTACTAACCACCTCTGCACAGAACCAAGTGATAATTAGAAAAGCGTGAAAACCTGTCATATGCACTTTCATTCATCACAGCCCTAAATCATACCTGAAACTCATTGCTCCGCTGTGGGTCTCCCTTTTGCCGCTCTTTGGTCCAGTACTTGTTGTCGACCACATGACAGCGCCCCCCACAGGCCACCACCAGCTCTTTCAGCCCTTCACTCTGCTCCACAAACGCCAAGATGTCAGTGTTCTCTGGGAGCTGGTCTCCATGAGTGAAAACTACTACGGTGAATCTGAACATCTGTTATGAGAGAATGAGAGAGGTGTCATAGGTCACACACGTAGAAGTAAAAATAGTGGCCCATTTTGTCCTCGGTTACAATTAAAATAGAAGAGCAATTAAAGCTCCCGTACCTGTTTTTCCCATGGATTTGAGAAAAATCCATTTACCTCCAGTACAGATATGTTGTATAAGCGGCTCTCAAGGTCAAAATAAGTCTGCTATTGTTGTCTGTTGTCTAATAATCAGGAAGTGCATGTTAGCATACTAATTGTAAAAAGTGTGCGCATATAAACTCATCATGGAGGATAAATATGAAGCACTGAACTAGTATCTCCTACTTCCAACTGTGGCTATTATGTCCAAACTATGGCTCAGGGGCCAAATGCAGCCCTCAGACTAATTTTTCTTGGGCCCAGGCTTCCAGGTGAATTGTCCCATTATAGCAGCAATAGCCTTTTTACTCAAAGTTTTGGAAAATCTACCTTTATAAAGTCAATATCAAATAGCTGTGTTCTATTGAGGCTCTAAACATAGGCCAAATAATGGTCTGGTAGCTCATTCTAACTTGTTATACACATATTTTCATTATTTACTGTATTGACTAGCAGTCTGTGGCCCTAAATCTGCCCTTGATTCATCTGTGATTTGAAGAAAATGTTCTGGGTTAGATCACAAATACAAAAAAATCTACATTTTCAATAATATTCCAGGACGCACCTCTTCTCCAAACTGCGTCTTGATGTGCTCCACCACAGCTCGCTCCTGCCGCGTGTACCTCTCCACGGGCATCACCAGCAGCAGTGCGTGAGGCCCCGGAGCGCACTGGACCAGGCAGCTCAGCCACTCGCACTGCCGCTCCCGCTCCGCCCGCTCCCGGTCCGCCCGCCCCCGGTGCGCCCTCTCTGCTCCCAGGACCCCCGGAGTGTCGATCACCGTCACACTGCGCCCGTTAATGAGCTTGGTGTGCGTCTGCGAGCGTAGGCTCTTTGCGCCGCTCCTGTGGCCCACGCTGAAAATCTCTTCTCCCAGAATCTTGTTTGCCAGGCTGCTTTTCCCGCTGCCGTGTTTCCCCAGCAGGACCACTCTCAACGAGTTTGGCTCTGAATAAAATTAAAATATGTCAGTGATTGTGAATCTTATTAGTGTGTTGCAAATTCCACAAAAAACGTGAAATGGCGCCATCTAGTGGGCAGAATACAGAACCATGAAGAATCTTTTACATTTCTGTTTTCAGCCATTACATATGATTATGTTTATATGATTATATTCAAATTGGGTCATGTTGTTTTTTTCCCTCTTCTCAGACATTTTTCTGGTGCATTTTAACATTAAGGTTGGTGTGAGCAGAAAACATCCTTTTGTGCACAACTTTCATTCTGTAGTAGGTAATATTTAAATTAACCCTAGTGACTGACTTTTACATATTGACTCTAATGAACTGAATTCTGATGGCAAAAGCAGGACCAATTTGATGCTAACAATTTACACTTAATAAAGAATGTTGACTTGTGAGATAAAACAAGAAACACTTGAGCACTCTCCTCATATATGAGGAAAACTCAGTGTCTGTGGTCAGTGTTGGGTAAGATCCTTCAAAAAGTTAGTTACAATTATGTCTCCCCCCAAGTAATTGTGTTAGAAACTGTGTGACTGAATAATGAAAATTCTACTTACTGGATAAAGTAACTTATCAGGTGAGCTGATATGCACAGCTAAAAAGTCTCTCTAAAATGACCTTATAGATACAAGTACTGTGTACTGATACAAGCTTGTATTAGCCAACAGTTTTTCTGTTGTTTCTAGTCACTCAAACACCTCAACAGGACCATGAATGCTTATATCAATCACACACTCCTGAAAATGTATTGTTTAAATCCATACATATTGTGCTTGTGTCTGCTTTATAATTATAATCTGTGACACCCGTGGATCTTTGAATGTTTGGATGTTTGAATTTGGACATATTAAATGACAATAATGATACAAAACAACTTAATAAAAGAAACAAGTCTTCCAGATTAGACATCAAATCTAAATTGGAGGTTCTATATAACTCTATTGGAGTCACCTCTTGATGTGGAGGAGCAGTAGCTCTACTCCAAGGTCTTCTGGTGACAGAGATTATCCCCTGTCTCAAAATTTTATTTTTTATATTTAAATAAAGGTATTAGATGGCTAATTTATTATTTTGGGTACAGTGAACCATTATGTTTTGGTCTCTGTGTTTCGGCCACTGTTACTATATCCACATTCATCAATAATATAGTCACAAACAACAACAAATTGTTAACAAATAATAATTGTAAAAAAAATCACTCATATTCATTCACTGCGTGTATAGCTGTTTTCCAGTTCATGACAGTTCAGGTCATCCGCCTGCTTTGTAGTTCATCCATTCACTACATGGGTTATTGCATATTGGCCACCAGGGGGCGCTCCCATTGGTACAGACACGAACGGATGAGGAGAATTTGGTCTGAGCTACTGTATGTGCGTGTCCTCTCCTGGGAAACCAACTGAAAAAGCGCTAAATTACAAGTTTTTGATTTAAAAACAGTGGAAGATGCTTACCTTGCATGTTTTTCGTCTGGTCTCTGCTGTGCTCCGCTCCACTGTCTCCAGCCGCACTTTACTTTCACTTCTGACGCAGGCGGAGTCACCAACGCACAAGCCTACACAACACACTTTACCACACCTGCCCTGGCCATTTTACAGAATCATCACAAGAACGAAATGTTGACGTTAAAGGCGCTGTACCTGATTTTGATCGTCTTAAACGTAAAAACAGAATTTTATTATTTTAAAAACAGTTAGAGGTGGTCCAAAGTTATTCTTCACTTATCAAGCATCTAATTATTTACAGCAATGAGTTTCTAAGTGCTTTTCACAACTTTCATACCACTGTGGTCATGAGGGTAAAGGTACAAGTAGCATGCTAACACACGCTTCCTGATTATCTGACATCTCCTTAGGGACATGCATCAGCTCTCAATAAGTGACAAGTTACAGGTCGGGTATGTGGAGAGGCGATGGCACTTTTTCCCAGGTATTTTTTTAGCAAAAAAAATCAATGCAAGAAAGATAATGTCTTACGGTGTTCTATTGATATTTTGCAGTGACATTGCGCTGGGGGTGATCTACAGATCTACATCTCTAATGGTGGGATGCTTAGGAGGTACCATGGTGACACAATGCAAACATTAGTAACTGCCAAAAAAGTTTTAAGATTGTATTAAAACTCTAGAAATATGTGTAATTTTATGTGTGAGAGACGTGTTTAACAGCACAACAGCACTGCCCTGTTCCAGCTAAGTCAACTGTTTATGATCAGATTGTGTTAAAATAAAGTTACAGAGTGCAGCTTTAAGCAACAGTATCTGAAATCAGCATGTGGCATGTCACAGAATAAATGTAATATTACCTATGAATCATGGTGCTACGCCTTCATTGACTGCTTTTCCTGTCAGACCAGTTCATAATAATAACTTTTAGCTTACTTGTTGAGGAAAACAGCCTTTTCCTCACGTGTTTGTTAGTTTCTGCTAGACAAAAATACACTTGAAACAGAAATAAAGTCCAGATAATTTGCTTATTCAAACATTAGAAATCCAAACTTGTACAAGGAGTCTGTGCCGACATTCCCATGCAGAGACTGAATATTTACGCCTATACAATGATTTTCATACACAAACTATAGCGGGAGGCGACCAGGGTTTAGACTTAGCGCCTCTTTGTTGGTGCACAGGCCTCTTGGCACGTTGCACAGTTCAGTCAGACTTGGGTGTTATCTGGCAACAAGTCATGACATTATCCCTTCAGTAGTTCTTGTCCTATTTAGTTATTTTGCTCTTAAATAGACTGGAATATCATACATTTGTCTTGACATACATCTATGAGTCCTTATCTTCAAATGACCTCGGTACAATAATGAACTATAGAAGTGGTTATACAAAATAGCCTAGTTATTTATCCTAACATTACTAATTTCTCTACAATTATGTTAGCATTATTATATTTAAGATCTGACAAAAAAAAAAAATCTTGACTAGCTTGGTCTAGTTTTTAATTCTGTTTAGTTTATTGTTTTACTTTCTTGTTGGACATGGGCAGCAGATGTGACAGATGTAGAAGTAAATTAATAGTTGTAACCTAGCAACCATCATATTACCAAGGGCCAAAAAGTGTATGAACTGCATACGAGTTACAAATAGACTAATGCAAATAAATAAGATTTTGTTTTTGTTTCCTTCTGAGTAATTTGCATTTTCCATGATGACATAAGTAGGGATAGTCTGTTTTGTTTTACAACTCAGTACTACTTCTATTTTTGTTTTTCTACAAACTCAGCTTAAGAAAAGATCAGCTTTAATCAAAACTGATCAAAATTGTAAAATCTGGGGTAATGATACTGTGACATCACCCTGGGGGTGTTCTACATGCATCTATATGCTGTACAGTAATGTTCTGCTGTTACCATGGAGACACAATGCCCAGGGACTGTTAATGACGTCAGCTGCTTAGCGATATGTATATGAGGAAATAACACGGCAAGAACCTTCATTTTACATTACATCATGTTTATTTTAAGAGCTTCAATACAACCGACCACACTTACAAACAAAACAAAAGTAGTAAATCAGACGAATATATAGTAACGTAAAAGCAAACAAAATGATCAGGTTAAACATTTATGAATTTACCTTTTGGATATTTCATTACACTGTAATGCCACTGATGTGGGCGCTTATCAGTGCTAATAACAGGGAAGATCAATGCAACAGGGCCCCCTAGAGAAGTACAATTCATTTACAGTGGGGAGAAAAAAATAACTTGACAGAAAATGACTTTATATTCCCCTGTTTCAAAAAGTCAGTTGGGCGTATGCTCTACTTGGGCATTGAGAGGTATGGTGGTTATGAGGGAGGGCAGTGAGGGCCTTTATTGCCACAGGTGACTTTCATTTGAACTGGCTCTGTCTATTGGCTAATGAATATTATTGGGCTATAGAATGTCACAGTGTCATCAGAAACCTAGCAGTATCAATAAGCTTGTAGAAAAATCCTGGTATAAGCTCCTGCCCCGTAGTTTTCTTGTACATTTCTCAGCTAAACTGAACTTACTAAACTAAATGGCAGAATTCTGGATCGCACGGGCAAGAAAAGCCAGTAGCAGCATCCCCGCCATGTAGCTGTAGGTCTTAAGCAGAATCTCCGGCAAACTCAGCTGCAGGAGGCTGTTGGCTATAGTGACATCCACCATTGGCTCTCTTGATCTCCTCTATGGTTCGGAACAGTTCGGACACTTGGTACTGGTTGCTTCTGTACCCGTGCTGATCTCCTCTCCAGCGTCTGTTGTCCACCACATGGACGCGGTTGCCACACTTCTGCAGAAGCTGCCTCAAACCCTCGTTCTCAAAAGCAAAGTCCTGGATGGTTGTTCCCTCATCCAGATCATCTCCGTGAGTGAACAACACAATAGTGAACTTCAGCGCGCCCTCTGAGAAGTATTCTTGGAATTTTTCAATGACTTCCTCCTCTTGGGCTGTGAAGCGACCAACCGGCAGCAGAAGGAGGAAGACGTGGGGTCCTGGGTAGCACTCGGTGATGCACTTTATGATCTCTTGCTTCAGCTCCTCCTCATCGCGTTCAGTGTCAAACAGTCCAGGCGTGTCGACCCACTTCACCAGGTGCCCGTGCACCTACAAAAATCACCACTGATAATCATGAGAAGAAAGACTACAATTTAACAAGTATTCAGTATTGTTGACTAGTGGTGCACCAATACAGTGTTTAAGTGTTTTGGCCCTTATTACTTTAGTTTCTTATTACATAAGAGATCCAATTATGTGATGTAAACTGTCAGCTTGGTATGAATAACAGTTCAAACATTTTCGTTCTAGGCCAAAATCCGCCTGTAAATATTTTTATTCCATCCAATTAAAGCTCCAACCTGGATATTGGCTTAACTGATATAATGGAACTCATACCTGAATCGGGTATGAAAAGTTAGGGTATAAAAAGTTAGCTAGATCAGGTAACCCGATCTCAGATTTTTCAGTATCTGTATCAATATTCGATACCAGTATCAGTACTGGTGCATCCCAGTTACTGACATGACCTAACAGCTCTGACCAGCTTTGAAATCAAACTTTCTGAAGGATAAAGTCAACTTAAAAGGTGCACTGTCTTTTTTCTGGTGGAGGGTACACCACCCGCTTGTCTCCATGGAGATGTTATTGCTTGCCTGGAATGCTCCACCTTAAATCTATCATCTCTATGGAAACAAGCTGAGGACACCACCAGGCCAAGCTACAGGTCAGGTTAGGATAAGGTAGGTTTTGTCCCTGTAGAGGGTCAGGGTTCTTCAGTGTCCCTGGATTAATCCTGCAGTCCCTGGGGACCCATCTCCAGATCTTGAGCTAGTCTTGTTCAAGACTATCTTAACTGGAGGATTTATAATGTATGTTTTAGTTCATGGGGGAAACTAGAGGAAATCCATCCAGATACAGGGAAAAACATGAAAAGTCGCACGCAGAACCTTCTTGCTGTAAAGTGTGAGAGTAAATCACAGCCAATGTGCTGTTGTCAAATCTGTGGAGAGGCGTGTCCGCTAATAATAAGAATGCATGATTTATTGAAAGGCATTTTCCTTTTAGCAATGAAAATGCCTGTAAGTGAATAAATGCAAAACAGAGAAGTCTAATGCCATACTGTGGAACATTCCAGACAAAGCAATAATAACATGTCCATTGAGAAAAGCAGGTAGGTGAAAAGTTGTAAAATAAACAGCCAGACAAAAAGCCTTTCATGTTAAGGTTTTCTTTGTTGGAGTTAAACTGAAATGACTTAATTTAGCTTGTAAAACGGTCATGATAAGTATGTAATTTATATTTTATTATATCATTTAGACCTCCCTGTGTTCACCTGTTCAGTGAAGGACTTGCAGAGGGGAGTGACAGAAATGGCAGAACTGCTCTCTTCAAACACTTCCTCCCCAAAGACTGTGTTGGCCAAACTGCTCTTCCCCACTCCAGTTTTCCCCAGGACCACGATGCGCGTTTCTGTCAAAAACACATGTGACACACATAAAGGTAATTCCTCTACTGTTACCTGGCGACCATAATAAAGCTCTAAATAATTGCATACATGTTTACATTCCATGGAGATGTTATTGTTTGCCTGAATGCTCCACAGTATGGCATTAAATCTATCTGTATCCAGGAAGACACCACCAGGCCAAGTTACTGGTCGGATCTATGGAGAGGTATTTTTGAACAATAAAAACAGAAGTAAATAAGTGAAGACAGATAAGTTGAATGCCAGACTGGGGAACATGCTTGGCAAAAAGTAACATCGCCAAGGTGAAAAGTTACACAGTGCATCTTTAAATAACAAAAAATCTACCAAATCTATATGTTTTATTTTGCTTACCGCTCATTGTTGTATCACAGCCGAAAGAAACTTTTACACCCTATGGAAGCTGAGAATTATATCCGCCTGTTACGGGCTTTAGCCCTTGGGTGTGTGTTTTTGATGTGCTCCTGTTGCCCTCTATTTGTGTGGTGAGTGCTAGGCATCTGGGCCGTGAGCCCTGGACCCGGATGCGCGGGAGAGCACCGCTGGATGGGGCTGGGATGCTGCTGCCACTGCTGCCGGATTGGCCGGACGCCTACCGCCCCCACCAATCCGCGGAGGCCACCTGTGGGGGCGGGACATAAAAGCCGCAGTTCGCTACCTGTTCGGGGCAGCTCAACTCACTTTGTTGCAGCGTGCCACTTTTGTTTTGCTTGAGACTCTGTTGTGTCTTTGTGGTTAAAAAAACTAGTTGAAATTATTGTTGAGACACATTGTAAATTAGTACACCATTAGTTGGACTTTTTGTTTTGGGTGTACTTAGCCAGGGTTCTTGATTTAGTAATTCTCTTTTATTTTAATCCATTTGTTTGTATGTTTTTCCATTACCCTTCCTTGTTTTTTTTTTGGTCAATTGTTCATTCCTCACTGTAAATAAATTGCACTTTTCTTAGTCAAACCTCACAACATCTTTTTTTTTTGTGCGTTCCCTTTCCCCTAGCAAGGGGACGTAACACCACTTATTAAAAGCCTGCCTACAACCTGTCCTTTCACTTTTGGAACAGTGACACGAGTCTGACTGTGGGACAATGTTGGACCAGTGGTGTCAAGATTAATTCATTAATAATTTCACAATTAATAATTCATTAATAATTTGATAATAAGAAATATCTAATAATCATATAAAAAAATTATGAAAAAAGTATTTTCAAAGAACTATGCCTGCAAAAGTATATTTTTATATCAAAGTCTCTACTTGGTTAACTGTGCCAGGTTTTGCCTGATAAAAGACCAGAGAGCAAATATGAGGGGGGAAAGTTACAGAGTGCATCTTTAGTAGCTTAGTTTCAGTATCTTGAAACCAGTGTGAACTGTAATCGAATACGTTTGGTAAAGACATAAATATTGATCTTATGAATCAGTGTAATACCTATAACAACTGCTTTTCCTGTCGTACCAGTTTCTAATAATGCTACTAATACTAGGCTTAAAATAATAATAACTATAAGACCAAAAGTGCATAGGCAGGTTATACTCCTGATTTCACTAAAGCATAGTTAACATGATTGTATAACATTCAACAGTGATTTAAAAAAAAAAAAGAAAAAAAAGAAATGAAGTTCAGTAGGTGAGCAGAAGGCTGGGGCGATTTAGGCCAGGCTCAGGCTGAAAGAAAAGTTGCGGGACTGTTGCCAGTGCAAACCCTTTTTTTTTTTGCAAACTATCAACATAAATGTAGTTAATATGATTAGCTTAGGTTCAGGAGCAGGACCACACCTCAACCGCCCTCGCCTCCTCTCCAGCGAATCACAGCTCACTTCTACCACACCTCAATTTCCCAGAAGCCTATTCATAGCAGCCTAACGCAGCAACCCAGTTCGTTCTGAATAACTCAACCCCCCCTCCCATCCCATATCTGTTCTCTTCCAGACATAAGACGCCTACGAGGGCAGTCCCGTGCTGCTGGGCCATGTGAAGGTTGAGACTGTACCCCCACTCTGAGTCTCAACCCAGCCGACCTGCCTTGTCTCCATATAATAAACGCTTTTCGCTTCGCACATGTGTTGTTGGCGTGGTCGTTGCTAGTGAAATGATAGTTGTAAAAATGTACAACAGTAGCTCAGTAGATCCATCTGAAGGTTGGCAGTTCGAATCGCGCAGCATAAAACATCACTGGTTGAGCTCCAGCTCACACACAGATGAACACTGTCATTGTGTCACTGGCCAAGACACTTAACCCACCCCACCTCAGTGTATAGGTGGCCCCTCTTTGGCTTTACAAATTTACTGAACCACGGGGAACTAAATACTGCTGCAGTTTTATTTTCATTAAGGTAATTAAAGCGTTTTCCACAATTTAAAATCGGTTTTGCCTGATATAATTGTGTAGCCTCTGCTCCAGACCCAGTAGCTGCGGTAAGGCAAGTTAGAAACTGTATTGATCCACAAGGGAAATTATGGTTTGGATGAAGACAAACTTGCCCTTTGTTATTATATTTATTGTGATGTGTGAGCTACTCCATATAGTTTCTCTTGTGGCTCAATAAAGTTTGTAAAGTAATTCGTCAGTGGATTTAAGTGAACTACAGAAGAGGTCGTATCGGGCTGCTGAATCAGGGCCGTGTTGATGATGGGAGCCTGATACTATAGTGGAGCTGTTGAGGACCACAAAAGTGCCCACTTGTTCACTTTTATGATACAAACATGAAGCTTTGCCAGATTATTAACATCCCTAGGACCAACATTTCATGGATATGGAACCAAGCCTACCCTGGAGCCGAGTACTGCTCATGTCACACAATGGCTAATATGAACATGAGGCTGGTAGGTAAATTACTGCTTAAATAGTGTGACCAGACGTCCTTGTTTACCCGACACAGTTCCAGTTTTGAGCCCTGTGTCCCCTGTTCCAGCAGATTTATACAAAACCAATGATTTGTCTCAGTTGTATACAAGAAATGTCCCAGGTGTTCCTATTTTTGATCAATTTGATCCAAACCAGGACTAAACTAAGACTAAAATAGGACTATCACATTTTTTGACTAATCTGATCCCTGCCAACAGTAAAGAGGATCATCAATTGTCATTTGTTTTGCCAAAATGCAGAAATCTGTTTGCGAATTAGCATGTAGCAAAATGGAATGAAATGAACTGTTTAGATAACTCTTATAGTTGTACCTAATCTCCGCTCTTTAGACACCAGCCTATAGTAGCCTACACTCATTTGCATATTTCATATCTAAATGCTGACCAGACCAAGTGAAAACAGTTTGCTTTAGTGTAGGGATACTATCCTATGACCTGTAAATTTGTCAATACATGTTCCAACTGTTGCAATCGGTTTGGACCAGATAACTTCCCTGAAAGACTCCGGAACAGTCTTCCCTTGTGGCATCTTTCCCCACTGAGGAATTTCCTAAAGACCTGATCTCGACCTGTTTTTTTTTTTGTTTTTTTTTTGTCTGCAGCCCACTTGATCAGAATTAGGCGGGTAGTGTTCTGTTCTTCAAAACATTCAAAAGATTTTCTTTCTCAAAGAAACTATATTGACTGAAGATCCAAATATTGCATGCTAAACGAATAAAACCAAAGACAGTTTCTAAAGACCTCTGGATTTTTAATTGAACTATTTCTAACGGACGTTCTTAGATAAAGAGTGAAATGAACTATCAGTGATTGAGTTTAATGTCGATTTATAAAATAATGCGAATGTGAATGTGAATATATTTGGTTTGTGTAAAACTTGTTATTTTGATCAACTGGTGAGTGGAGTGGAATATTCTGGAGTACCCCCTCACCCAGGACTTCACACCCAGTCGGGTTTCTTATCAGTGTAGGCCTTTGTTCTAGCTGGAATACAACCATGTACTCAGAGCTCACCCAAGACTGCAACAGAGTTCGACCTGCAGCTCCCAACAAGTTACCACCCAGCTCCCGAGATCTGGAGCTGCCCCAACGAGAGGCAACACCTGAAGTTCTCCTCTGTGAAGTTTTGCCTGTCTTTTTGGTGTGTTTTTGTAGCTGTAGCTCAATCTGACCATTTTCTCCCAAATCTAAATATTTGCATTTTATAGTCAATCTTTTGACTGATTGGCCTTATTACAACAGCGCTTTTCTGACCTAACAGATACTAAGATGTGTTTCCCGCTTTTAAACTGAGGATAGAGCGTTTTTTCAGACTGTTTAGTTCAGCTGCCTCCATCTGTCTTGGCCCGTTTGATTCTTCAGATCTGACGCCCTGAGGACTTCGAACTACATCGAAACCGCCTGAAGGACCACACCGAACGGACATTTCCACTCTCCTGGTCGTATGCGCAAAATGTCACAGAAGGCCTGTTTGATAAATTTAGACTTAACACATAACATGAGATAACTCTTAAGTTGTACTTAATATTAGACCACTGTATGATCCTTTTGCTCACATCAGCCTCATTCTACTCATTCTACACTCATTTGCAGAACTTTATATTTAAATGCTGTTTAACTTGGTCAATAAATATCCATAAACCACAGTTTTACTTGATCAATGTGACATTTTATTTCAGATTTTGGTCCCTGTCGTGTCAAAGAACTTAACAAACCTTCAGATCAAATGTTCAATTAATCATTAATTCATTAATTAATTAATGTAGGTAATTGATTATATTGTATTTGTAATATTTCTCAACACTAGTTGAGTGGTGCTCCAAACTAGTAATTCTAGTAAAGTCACATTTTACAAAGGCCATGTGAATCCTGCTTTGAGTAAGAATAATCAAATTCCAATCAAATTCAATTACCCCATTCATTAAGTAAAGGAAACTACCAATACCAATACCAAACTCTTCCAATAGAGAATAACCCCAAATTCTTCCTACAATAGTGATGTTATTTCCAGATGTGGATCACTGATATGGACAAGAATTTACAAATCTTCAAAGCAATTGTTTAATGAATTAATTAACTTGGATAATTGATTTTATTGGATTGGTAATATTTCTCAACATGTGTTGAGTGATGCCCCAGACTCTACTTCTAGTCAAAGTCAAACTCACAAAGGCCATGTGAGTCTGACTTTAACTTAGAATTCTTAAATTCCAGGCTTTAATATCAATTACCCCCTTTAATACTACTTACAGATGTATTGGGAGGCATCAGTTGATTTATTTTCATAATGAAGAACTGATTTTCTGAATGACTGAAGTGATTTACTATAACTATAACTATAATATACATTTTTGTTTGTTCTAGATGTAAATTGAGGACCATCAACAGAGGTTATGGAGGAATATGATCCTGAGAAGACTACCTGAAAATTCACAAACAAGTCCAAACTGAAGAAAAGCCTTTTAGTAACCAGTGTGAGCAGCCGTCAATAAACTCTGAAGGATCAACTCATAAAAATAACCGTGGTAAAAAAGGTGGCTTCACATGTGACCTCTGTGGAGTGTCTCTTTCTGCACTGCCAATACTACAAACCCACCTACTGAGGCATACCGGTGAAAGGCCCTATAGCTGTGCAGAGTGTGGCAAGACCTTTATTACACTCAGCACACTTAAAATACATGAACGCATTCATACTGGTGACACCTTCAATTGTGATCACTGTGAAAACGTTTTTTGTACTGGGTCCCAGCTTAGAATATATATGCGTTCACACACCAACGTCAAACCTTACAGCTGCGACCAATGCAGGCAAAGATTCAGATATTATATATATATAAAACATAATTATTATAACCACTCCAAGGAAGGTTATTTTAAATGTGATAAATGTGAAAAAGTGTTTATCTCAGATAAGTTTTTACAAAAACACCAGATGAAACATCACAGTGCGTCTGGTCATAAATCTTTAACCTGCAATGTGTGTGGAGTTACTCTTTCCAGAATGGACAAGCTCATAGCTCACAAACATCTTCACATGGAGGAAAGGCCCTACTGTTGTGACTTATGTGGTCACAGTTTCTCACAACTGTATCACCTCAAAAGACACCAGAAAATCCACACAGGGGAGCGGTCACACAACTGCAACCAGTGTAGGGTCTCTTTTAAAGAAGCGTGCACTTTCGTGGAACATATGGAACATGTGCACTCTCATACCAGGGATAAACCTTACAAATGTGACACATGTGAGGAGTCATTTACAGCCCGCCATTGTCTACGGGCACACAGGCGAATCCACATAAGCAAACCGCATCCCAAATGTGATAAGTGCCACAAAGAGTTTGCATCTGTGACATCTCTCAGTCACCACAAGCTCAGACACTCTAAAGACCTATTCTTCCCATGTAAAGTGTGTAAAAAGACACTTTGGTCCAGAGAGGCTTTTCTGAGTCACCAGAAAAAGCATTTCTCATCACCCAGTGTACTTTATCCCTGTGATGAATGTGGAAAGCGTTTTACCAAATTGCGTGCTTTAGAAGATCACACTTGTACATTTATATATGTATTACCAAGGGCCAAAAAGTGTATGAACTGCATACGAGTTACAAATAGACTAATACAAATAAATAAGATTTATTTTGTTTTTGTTTCCTTCTCTGTAATTTGCATTTTCCATGTTGATGACATAAGTAGGGATAGTCTGTTTTGTTTTACAACTCAGTACTACTTCTATTTTTGTTTTTCTACAAACTCAGCTTAAGAAAAGATCAGCTTTAATCAAAACTGATCAAAATTGTAAAATCTGGGGTAATGATACTGTGACATCACCCTGGGGGTGTTCTACATGCATCTATATGCTGTACAGTAATGTTCTGCTGTTACCATGGAGACACAATGCCCAGGGACTGTTAATGACGTCAGCTGCTAAGCGATATGTATATTAGGAAATAACATGACAAGAAGAACCTTCATTTTACATTACATCATGTTTATTTTAAGAGCTTCAATACAACCGACCACACTTACAAACAAAACAAAAGTAGTAAATCAGACGACGTAAATGCCACTGATGTGGGCGCTTATCAGTGCTAATAACAGGGAAGATCAATGCAACAGGGCCCCCTAGAGAAGTACAATTCATTTACAGTGGGGAGAAAAAAATAACTTGACAGAAAATGACTTTATATTCCCATCCATCCATCCATCTTCTTCCGCTTATCCGGGGCCGGGTCGCGGGGGCAGCAGTCTAAGCAGGGGCTCCCAAGCTTCCTTTTCCCCGGCCACTTCCTCCAGCTCCTCCGGACGGACCCCGAGGCGTTCCCAGGCCAGCCGAGAGACATAGTCCCTCCAGCGTGTCCTGGGTCTTCCCCGGGGCCTCCTACCGGTGGGACATGCCCGGAACACCTCCCGAGGGAGGCGTCCAGGAGGCATCCGGACCAGATGCCCGAGCCACCTCAGCTGGCTCCTCTCGACGTGGAGGAGCAGCGACTCTACTCCGAGCTCCTCCCGTGTGACCGAGCTCCTCACCTTATCTCTAAGGGAGCGCCCGGCCACTCTGCGAAGGAAACTTATTTCGGCCGCTTGTATCCGCGATCTCGTTCTTTCGGTCATTACCCAAAGCTCATGACCATAGGTGAGGGTAGGAACGTAAATTGACCGGTAAATCGAGAGCTTCGCCTTTCGGCTCAGCTCCCTCTTCACCACAACAGTCCGATACGCCTGTCAATCTCACGCTCCATCCTCCCCTCACTCGTGAACAAGACCCCGAGATACTTGAACTCCTCCACTTGAGGCAGAGACTCCCCACCCACCCGGAGAGGGCAATCCACCTTTTTCCGGTCGAGAACCATGGCCTCGGATTTGGAACAGCAGATTCTCATCCCAGCCGCTTCACACTCGGCTGCAAACCGCCCCAGTGCACGCTGCAGGTCCTGGCTCGATGGAGCCAACAGGACAACATCATCCGCGAAAAGCAGAGACGAGATCCTGTGGTCCCCGAACTGGACCCCCTCCGGCCCCTGGCTGCGCCTAGAAATTCTGTCCATAAATACAATGAACAGAACCAGTGACAAAGGGCAGCACTGGCGGAGTCCAACATGCACCGGGAACAAGTCTGACTTACTGCCGGCAATGCGAACACAGCTCCTGCTCCGGTCATACAGGGACCGGACAGCCCTTAGCAAAGGGCCGCGGACCCCATACTCCCGGAGCACCCCCCACAGGGCACCACGAGAGACACGGTCGAATGCCTTCTCCAGGTCCACAAAGCACATGTGGACTGGTTGGGCAAACTCCCATGAACCCTCGAGCACCCGATGGAGGGTGTAGAGCTGGTCCAGTGTTCCACGACCAGGCCGAAAACCACACTGCTCCTCTTGAATCCGAGGTTCGACTATCGGCCGAACTCTCCTCTCCAGTACCCTGGCATAGACTTTACCGGGGAGGCTGAGGAGTGTGATTCCCCTGTAGTTGGAACACACCCTCCAGTCCTCCTTTTTATACAGAGGGACCACCACCCCGATCTGCCAGTCCAAAGGTACTGTTCCCGACCGCCACGCGATGTTGCAGAGGCGTGTCAGCCAAGACAGCCCCACAACACCCAGAGACTTAAGGTACTCAGGACGGATCTCATCCACCCCCGGAGCCTTGCCACGAGGAGCTTTCCGACCACCTCAGTGACTTCGGCCAGGGTGATGGGTGAGTCCGCCTCTGGGTCCCCAGCCTCGGCCTCCTCTTCGGAGGACGTGACGGTGGGATTGAGGAGATCCCCAAAGTATTCCTTCCACCGCCCGACAACATCCCCAGTCGAGGTCAGCAGCTCTCCCCCCGCACTGTAAACAGTGTTGGTGAAGAACTGCTTCCCCCTCCTGAGGCGCCGGACGGTTTGCCAGAATTTCCTTGGGGCCATCCGATAGTCCTCCTCCATGGCCTCCCCGAACTCCTCCCAGACCCGAGTTTTTGCCTCTGCAACCGCCCGGGCTGCAGCACGCTTGGCCCGCCGGTACCCGTCAGCTGCTTCAGGAGTCCCCCGAGCCAGCAAGGCCCGGTAGGACTCCTTCTTCAGCTTGACGGCATCCCTTACTTCCAGTGTCCACCACCGGGTTCGGGGATTGCCGCCGCGACAGGCACCACAGACCTTACGGCCACAGCTACGAGCAGCCGCATCGACAATAGAGGCCGAGAACGAAGCCCACTCGGGCTCCATGTCCCCAGCCTCCCCCGGGATCCGGGAGAAGCTCTCCCGGAGGTGTGAGTTGAAGGCCGCACTGACAGAAGGTTCTGCCAGACGTTCCCAACAGACCCTCACGATACACTTGGGCCTGCCAGGTCTTTCCGGCTTCCTCCTCCGCCAGCGGACCCAACTCACCACCAGGTGGTGTGATTTTCTCCGGTTGAGGACCCTTGAAACAATAAATCAGAAGGCATGAAGTGTTCAAACACCAGACTTTTATTTTCAAGAGGTATAGGCCCTTACATTTGATTCTATGAGACGTGTCTCTGATCTCTCTCTCTGCACCACCAGACAGGTCTCTATTTATCCGTACATTTCAGACAAGAATATTGATTCATATACATTTAGGTAACACAAAGTAAACACAGACGTCAAAACTGCTAATGTCATTTCTCAGTTTAGCGAGTTCATAGAATCAAAGTTCATTTCCTTAGTACAGCATATATGTAGAAATCAATACCACAGGACCATCTCCTAATACAGATCATGTGAAGTAAAATTAATAATAACCACAATTTCCCTTTTTGAGCACATACACATGTGCTCACCAAAAATTAAAATCAAAAAACAAAATTAAAGTAAAACAAAAATAAAAGTAAAATCAATTAAAAAACAAAATTAAAGTCAACCAAAATTAAAGGCGCAAGACGCTACCTTTATATAACATTTTATCACAACTTAAACTTATATATGTGAATAAAGCATCAGTTTAGCATTAGTTGATTTCTTTTTATAACCCCTTTAAGAATATAAATCAATACATGACTTCTCGGACAGCAAAATAAGAAACAATGAATGCTCACAGGAACAATATCAATCGTTACTTAGGGACTCTGGGATTCTAAAGAGAGTAACAAAATTTGGGACGTAGGAGTTTTCTGTATCAGGGCAGTAGAAATCAAACGTTCCACTAATGATCGAAGACAGGGAATAACGCAACATCCAATTATAATTAGAATCACAATTACTGTTAATATTGTGGTAGCTATAGAGATTATAGCATCAGTCCAAGGCCCAAAAACACCATAAAGCCAACTGGACCAAGTGTTTTCAGATACGCCGGAGTTTCTAACTAATTCTGCGGACAAGGACTTTAACTTATTCAGAGCTTTAGCAATACTCCCATCTGGAGAGGTGTTGTTTGGAATGTATGTGCAACATTCTGCTCCAAACATGCTGCATACTGATGATTCTTTGGCAAGTAACATATCAAGGGCAATCCGATTTTGCCAAGCCATGAGTGATGTAGGACCCAGTTGCTCCACAATACCTTCTAGTGCCTCAATTGTATAGTTTATAAATCTCTGCTGATTGTAATAGAGATAATTTATCCAAACAACATTCAAATAAAGCCGAGGTAAACCCTGCTGCGATTACATTTTGTGCCTTGAATTCATCTGGAACCCCAACAGGTGTACCAATAGCACTGAGGTAAATATCTTCATTAAAGGATCCATGAGGTTTGGGCTTAGGCTGATATGACAATGACCTCTTGTTTACATAATTATGCTTTGAGTTAGCTCTGTATGGCAATTGAGTTGATTTCAAACTAAGTGAATTAACTGGGCCTATAGTGAATGGAATAATTAGCATAATTGGTGCACAAATGCCTGACCATGTTTTTGATAAAATAGCATAGATACAGAAATTTGCACATAAACACCAAATGTCGGCGCGTGCAATAAAATGATTAATCAGAAGGGAAAAGTCTTTATAATTGTCTGAGGACAAAGTCTGATTACAGAAATTGTCCGCAAAACTTTCTATTTCATTTCTATCATTACTTTGTGTATCTGTGTGTATAACAGTATCTTTAAGAAAACAAGTATATTTAGCTGTTCCCAACATCCAAGACGTAGGTACATCTTTGGAGGAAACCACTGGCAGTTTAAGGTGAAGGTGGTGACATGCATCAGTTTTATCAAACTCCTTCTTAGTGAAGAGTTTAAGTATACAGGTCAGATCTTCGTTATCAGAGTATGGTATAGATGCAGTAGTTAACCGTGGTCTAGCTGCAGAACACACAATGCAGTCTTCTGTTGTTAAAGTGTGTGCTGTGTATTTCACCCATTTCAGCCAAGTATTCTCATTCATTTCAAGCCCTGTTTCAATTCTTATGGCTTCGGTCAAGGAAATTAAATCACCTTCTGGAGCCGGTTTGTTAGCTTTTAAGATTGTTGTTTGGATATAACCTTCAAAATTCAAGTTTGCTTTTCTGTTGCATGGTACAGAAGTTATTCTGGAGCACTGGAACCCTATGGAATATATTCCAGAATCATTGGCCGCTGGATTTTTAATGGATAATATTAAAGGATTACACCGTTGAGTAATTGATTTGCAACCCCTACAATGTTTCAGTTCAGCTTGAAAAGATGCATCGTCTTTTCTGTTTTTGGTTAAAATAACTTTGTTTACTTCACCATTATGTTGTCCGTCAGTACTTGTTATAACCCTGGCAATGTCTACGACTGTTTGTCCATAAGAATTTGTTGACAAATTAGGATCCTTACAAACAATTTGTACGTTTAGCGCATGATCTATGGCAGGTATGTCTAACATACAATCTAGCACTTCACATACATCAAATACTATATTGCATGTTTGTCCTTCGTAGCAGTACTTTATAATTTTTGGGGTTTCCCTAGTGTCCCTAGTGTTCCTTTTTAGCATCCCTTGTTCCTTACCTGCATTCGCAGTGGAGCCGGTTGTGTCGTAGGCTGTAGTTTTGATTGTCGGCTGCTGTCCGAGGCCAGTCTGAATTTTCTCATGGGTATGTGGGGTGTATACTAGAAAAATAAAAAGCACTGTGATTAGCATGGTCAAAATTACACATTTAAAATTTAAATTTTTTAAACAACATGGCCTATACTCTCCTTTTATTTCTTCTTTTTCTCCTCCCCTTTTTCTCCTCCTCTCCTCCTGGAGCCCCAGTGGCAGAGGGTGGTCGGGGTTGCTCCTCTGGCCGCTGACGTCGCCGTTGTCCGGAGTTGGCTTTCTTCATCCTCTCCTCCTTCATTTCTCTGCCCGTTAGTAGTAGATGGGGAGAATATGACGCAGTTTTGTTCACACTGTTTTCTGTCCATTAGAACAAAAGGCAAGGCGGAGACCCAATCAAGTTTTGTTGTTTTCCAGACCTTTGCAAGTTTTCTTTTGACAGTAGCGTTCATTCGTTCACAGACTCCTTGACTGGCGGCATGATAGACAGTTCCAAAGCGTTGAGTAATGTTTAGAGCTTTTAGCCTATTTTGGCAGTGAAGTGTGTCCCATTATCAGATCTTATGACATGTGGAATGCCAAAACGTGGAAAAACATCGGTAGTTAAGTGTTTGACTACTTCTTTGGTTAGTAAGGTGGTTTGTAAGCCTCCTTTGGGTTCATCGTTTGACAAACATGGCAGTTATCAATCCAATGTTGTATTATAGACTGCATGTGTGGATGCCACCACAAGTCGATGTATTTCGAGATAGCTTTGTAAGAGTGTGGTATTCATCATATAACATTTGAAGCAATGCAACTGGAGCTACAATTTTTCCTTCATGGTTTCTCCAAATTCCTGTAGCGTCTTTCGTAGCACCACGTTGTTTCCAGGCACTATGCTCATACGCTCCAGCCGCTTCTTGAATCTCTTTTACATATGTCGTATCTATCACGTTTGCATCTGGTAGCATTTCAATGTCTTCACCGGTGTGAACAAGCATATTTCTGATATCATAATCTGCAGCCTTCTTTGCGGCTTGATCTGCCGCATGATTTCCTCGAGATATAGAATCAGTTCCCTTGGTGTGAGCTTTGCATTTCATGATAGCAAGTCTTGAAGGCAGTTGGACAGCATCTATGAGTTGTTTGATCAATTGTTCATGTTTTATCGGAAGGCCGGTCAAAAGTCTGAAACCATTTCTGATCCAACCAGCTAGTGACATCGTGACAGTTTTGTAGGCGTAGATTGAGTCGGTGTAGATGTTTACTGCTTTGTCTGCTGAGAGTTGTAGTGCTCGTAACATTGCTGTTATTTCGGCTACTTGTGCAGATCCTTTTGGTATCTGTTGAGCTTCCATCACACGATATTGATTGGAGGGAAGTTGTTCCACTACTGCATATGATGACACAACATGACCTCCTTTTGCTCTGTATGAACAGCCGTCACAGAAAATGGTCATGTCTGGATCTAGAAGTGGTGTAGTGCGCAAGTCTGCTCTCACATATAACTCAGTTTTGACTTTTTCTTCACACACATGTAGAGTTCCTTCAGTCTCCATGTTCGTTGCCATGTTGATGTGCCCTCCTTCATAAGTGATGTGAGGCTGTCTCAGCATTTTTGAGATATTACTGGATCTTCGTGCAGTAGGGATGAACAAGCGAGAATTGAGATAAGCAAGTATTCCATGTTGAGTGTGAATCACCAGTGGATGGTTTTGCACTATGTGCGAAGTCTTCTCAATTGTTCTTGTCAGAGCTGCCAGGTAACGTGCACAGCCAGGTTGAGTTTGCTCATGTAGATCAAGCTTACAAGAGTAGTGTTTCAGCACCCTCCTGTTCTGATGATGTTTCTGATAAAGAACAGCTTGAACGAATGCTTGCTTCTGTCACATCCAGATGGAAAGGAATGTCATAGTTTGGAGCACACAGGTTACATGCTGCACAGTATAAAACTTGTGCTCTGGTGACAGATTATTCAATGCGATGTATGGATCTGGCACTGGATATGATTCTCCAGCTGTGACCTCATTTATTGGCCGAAAGTCTTGGACCATCCTCCAGTTTTGCAGATCTGATTTCTTCACTGGAAAAAGTGGTGTGTTATATTCCGACTCTGTTTCATATATCACTCCGGATTCCAGCAATCCATTAATAGTCTTTTGTATCCCCATTTCTTGGTCTTCTTTGAGTGGATATTGGGGATGATATATTGGTTTGCTTGTGGTGAGTTGCACTTCCACAGTATGCTTTGTTTGACCCACATCATTAGGGTGCGTCATCCATATATTTGGTGGTACTTGAGCAAGATACATCTCCGTATCTGGATGGTTCTCAAAAATCTGTTGTCTTGTTTGCTTAGATGCTCTGATGTTGTCTTCAGAGCCTTGGGGCAACACAATTCTGAATATTTGGTGCTCTGCGTTGTAGAATACTGTCAGCTCCTGTGGCCTCGTACAGAAGACTTGAGGCTAGCTTGACCATTGGACCAAGTTGTCTTGGTGAGTGATGTTTCGAGATGGCCAGCGACACATGAGGGGCACTTTCTTCACTCCCCGTGAAATATGGTTTCAGTTCTTCTGGAAGGGAGACTGCGAGTGCCATTGCTTGAGGGCCCAAGTAGAGATACGAGTAGCCCACTTGAAAAGTTTGTCCATTGACCTTTTGCCACAGTTCGTCACAGACGTCGTCATCAAGTACAAAGTAGTACAGCGTGACGTGTAGGGGGTCAAAAGGTTCGCTGAGTGGATATAGCGATCTTGCCATGTCATATAAATTTGCCACAGTGCTGACACAGTATTTCCTTTTTCTGGATCCGTGAGTATTTGTGTCCAGTAGATTGTAACTTGCGTTTTCAAATCTTTTGCAGTGTCTGGAGAGAGGTACAGTATTGCAGTGGTTTTGTATGTAGTGTGTATGTATGTATGTATGTATGTGTGTATGTGTGTATGTATGTATGTACTTTTTGCCATGCCCATCTTTTTTCGTACTTTTGTATTTTCAATCAGCGTCTCATCTCATTCTTGTAGCTCTTTATTTTTAGTAAGTTTATTTTCCTTGTCATAGCAGTTTGGGTCGGCTCCAGTTTGCATTGCTTAATTTTCTCCTTGTAGTAATTTTGATATGTTTCTCCATTGATCTTCCGTTATTGCCATGTTTTTATGGATCATCTTCTTCTTAATGTCCTTCTTGATAATGCTTTGGATGGTGGATTGGGTCTCATTCGCCTTTTCGGTCTGGTTCTTCTTCAAGCGCCTTGCCATTCCAGAATTCAATCAATTGGTCTAAGGTGATGAACTGGGACATATCTGTGGTAATATACTTTTACTCTTTACTGTTATTGTTTAAATGTAAACTGAATGTTGTTTTAATTTGATTGGATCACTATTTGGATGGATTGTTTATCTACCTGTATGCACCAAGATTTTGATCGCGCAGGACTTCTTCTCCCGTCCTCACTTTCTATCCTTAGACTGATTTTTTAAAGGAGAAGAAGATTTTAGCTTTATATGTTTGTTGAAAGATGTCAACATTACTTTTAGTTTTTAATTATAATTAGTTATTTTAACCGTTTTAATTTAGCCTAATATTTAGTAGTTTTATTTTATTCTTAATTTATTACTTCTGAAATAGAGTCAGGTCTAATTGGGACACAGGGTTGACTGGGATCATTATTGATTTACTTATTTATTTATTTTGCTTTTTCACAACAATGGTGATGAGTCAGCTTGTACACTGCAAAAAGCCTTTCCAAAAAACAAAACCTTTCATTTTAATTCTACTGGAAAATCATTCTTTGCAGTGTAGAGCCTCAGCAAAAACATGTACGTATTTTAACAATTGTTAATTTGGCAATGTAGATTTAGCTTTTGGCACATTATTTTATCAGTTTTTATGAACGACTATTAATGACTAAGGAATGGAATTGATTTTTACATTATGAAATTTAGTTTTTAGCAGTGTCCCTCATGACCTGACTTCACCCTGCCTCTAACTTATGATAATTACGTTTTCGGAACCTCACTTTGTTAATTCAATACTAACCCTTTAATAGTAACTTCTTCCAACTTGAACAGAATAAGCACCCAGCTAAGAGCCACAGAAATCTAACAACTCCTTATTACAAATCTCAACCAGCAGCTTTAAATCACCCTCCCAGTCTGTGCGTTTTACAAAAATGAATCCAGCCAGGCCCTGAATGACCTCGGACAAAAGTCCGTTTCACCTTGACCCAAGCATCTCTTCACCCAACAAGCTAAATTATCTGCCAGTGCAACTTGTAAGAGAAGCAGAAATCTACTTTTCAAAAAATTAAATACATTATGTCATTCATAAAAACAACAGCATTCTGTAATTAACCCTTTCTTGCATATAGCTCCAATTTAGTGTTGAAAATTGTCTACATTTATAAATTACTCATGATAAATTTTGGAAGAAAGCAGGTCATTCTGAATTAGTGAAATCTATTTTTTATACACAATGCCTGCACACTGTTTATATGTTTATTACCCCTTTTTGACTGAAGTTTAACAATTTTGTCATAAGTGGAGCATAGACCGTGCAAGGAGAAAAGGCCGAAATAAAAACAAAATCAGCTGTTGCTTTTAATCTATCTTTACACTGGCAGACAACACAGCCCATCAAGATCAAGAGTAACTCAAACAAAAGTGAAAAGCCAGACATTGTCTTTTATATTTAAAAAGTAGCTAACTTAGCCACCAGTGCTGGGAAGTAGTGGATTACATATACTGGTATTACATAATTGGAAAACATTTATAAGTAACTGTATTTTGTCATAGTTACTGCTTCATTGGATGGTAATTTTGGATTACAGTTACTTTGCAGGGAGTATTTGCAACATTCTTGTCATTTCAAAGGCGTGACAATATAGAATAGTTCAAAATATTCAAGTTACATTGTTTATTTTGAGTAATTTAATAATTTAACAATTTAATAATTTAATAATTTACGTTACACACTACATGTAATCCGTGAACCGTAGTGGAATGCACTTTTTAAAAGTAACTTCCAACACTGCTGATCCCTCCGAGCAGGCCGTGTCATACCCGCGCACTCAAGCGCGCACTCAAAGCACAAAGTCCAAAGCATCTCATCAATAATCAGTAAGCCACGAGCCGAACCACGCTATCACGCTCCCCGTCCACGACAACTCAGGAGTCACCACAGGTCAAGCTCCCAGGAGCCCTCTCCAAAGCAAGGACCATCCACACTTCCAGCGTGAGCAGTTCATGCCCCGGAATCCCCTGAAGAACCTAACCCACAGGCTACAACCCAAGCTCCCATGGCAATGGAGCACAGACAGCACGACCACGTCTCCCAGCTCGCCAATCACTAACAGGTGCCCCAGACCTGCTTCAAACACACATTCACAGCACAGAGCAAAGTGAGACGGCCCGTCTCCGAATGATTTGAGCATAATTCAACATTATTTGCACAGACATAGGATGACACACAGCAGCGCTGGCTTAAGACAGCAACAGCGGTCACAGATCCCTGAACAGCCCCAAAACCAGATGCAATTTCTAACCTGTTACTCATCTGAGTCTGAATACTTAAAATGGAAGCGGAATCAGGAATAATCATCATAACTTTAGAGGCCCGTGGCCAACGCCGACAGATCAACACGACTATTGTATCACGCTTTTTAATGTTAAAAGGACGAAGATAAGCAAAATTACAGCGTAGTGAAAACTCCCCCTCAAAGTGACTTTTAATAGATCATACTCCTCCCTTAAAACTTCTAACGTTTTAGCAATACTTGATGAATTTGATGGACACAACCTCTCAGTTATTGCCCTAGCCTGACCTGTTATTTCCCTCACTATTTCCGTTTTTAGTTTTTCAAGTATGGGCTGTAAATTAGAGCTTTGTATGGAAATGGGCTCAGAAACTGCCCCTACCGTGGACGTGACCTTCCCCACGAGTGCACTAATTCTATTTTTTATTGATTGGATATCGAACAAACCCCCATTTAAACCATCAGTATCTGTTGAATTGTTAATTATTGTTTCAGCTTCGTCGCCGGCTAACGTAGCAGTAGGTGTTAAGAGTTGTGGGGGGCCCATAAATTCGTCCTGTGAATTTACACTGAGGAGGTCAAAACTGAGGTCAGGTTCTATGGTTAATGATTTATCTGCTTCCCCTGCTTCTGCAGTGGATGCTGTTCTGTCTTTCCCTCTCTCTGTGTCTACTGTTCCTTTAACACCCCCTTCTGTGGTAGTATGTATTATGTTATCACAATTATTGTTGGTACTAGTTTCTACATTACCATGGGGAAAGGAAATACATATGCATCCCATGTTTGAACGTACGTTTCTGGTTGACCACGTACACCGAAGGACTATTTCTGTTTCATTATCTTTTAGCTCCACGGTATTGTTTACTGAGTCACAAACCTTGGAGTGGATTCCGTAATGCGGAGAATAAGTGGCAATTTCTTGCTTTTTCTCCGTTGCGTCAGTTAATTTGATATCACTTATTAATGACCCTGTTTCAGAGGGTTCGTATACAATGCCAATTTGTGAAATAGATCCTTCATTTATTTTACAACGACAAACTATGTCATTTCCGTGTTGTGTGTAGGTTACTTTAATAGGTTCCGCTTGAACATTCTCTGCCTTTCTAAAAACAACCACTATCTGTAACAATAAAGTTATGTATAGTGATTTCTGAGACGACATCCTAAATCCTTCTTCTCTTTTTTTAATTTTCTATGTTATATATAGGCCTTCTTTTTATATAAACTTGATTAAAAGTCCTTTTTCTGTTAATTTCTGTTAATTTTTTAGTTATAGTTATATTTTAATTTTTTAGTTATATGCCCCAAAAAGTTTTTTTTAAAAATGGCTTCCTTTTTCTCGTTATATTTTTACACGCCCCAAAAACTTTTAAAAATCGCGTCCTTTTTCTCGTTATAGTTTTTACACGCCCCAAAAAGTTTAAAAATGGCGTGGCTGTTTATTCCTGATTTATTTACACGCCGAACAACATTGCCGAAAAAAGCGTGATGGCTTTTCTATAAAAAGCCACTAAAAAACGTTAATTAACCCGTGTTCCTGATCACACTTCCCCACCTAAGATCCTACAACTAAGATTCTCGATTCCTTTGCGGCACGTATAAATTACTGATTTATATTATACTACTTAATTAAGGTCACAGAAGTCCCAGTATACATCACATTAATTTCATCTTTTGACCAATTTGACAGGAATTCTAGAAAAAAGGCTCTTGTCATACCGTTTGTATATAGAACGCGTTCGTTGCGATGCTTTTCCAGGAAGATCTGTGGAGAGATGATCCAGTAAGGTCCAGTCCTCAAGAATCACCGTCGGGTGTCACCAAATCTGTGAGTTTCTCCGGTTGAGGACCCTTGAAACAATAAATCAGAAGGCATGAAGTGTTCAAACACCGGACTTTTATTTTCAAGAGGTATAGGCCCTTACATTTGATTCTATGAGACGTGTCTCTGAGCTCTCTCTCTGCACCACCAGACAGGTCTCTATTTATTCGTACATTTCAGACAAGAATATTGATTCATATACATTTAGGTAACACAAAGTAAACACAGACGTCAAAACTGCTAACGTCATTTCTCAGTTTAGCGAGTTCATAGAATCAAAGTTAATTTCCTTAGTACAGCATATATGTAGAAATCAATACTACAGGACCATCTCCTAATACAGATCATGTGAAGTAAAATTAATAATAACCACAGTGGTGATCAGTTGACAGCTCTGCCCCTCTCTTCACCCGAGTGTCCAAGACACACGGCCGGAGGTCAGATGACATGACAGCAAAGTCGATCATCGACCTCCGGCCTAGGGAGTCCTGGTGCCACGTGCACCGATGGACCCCCTTGTGCTCGAACATGGTGTTCGTTATGGACAAGCTGTGACTAGCACAGAAGTCCAATAACAGAACACCGCTCGGGTTCAGATCAGGGAGGCCGTTCCTCCCAATCACCCCTCTCCAAGTGTCACTGTCGTTGCCCACGTGGGCGTTGAAGTCCCCCAGTAGAACAACGGAGTCCCCGGTTGGTACACTGTCCAGTACCCCTCCCAGAGACTCCAAGAAGGCCGGGTACTCTGCACTGCTGTTCGGCCCGTAGGCCGACACCTCAGTGAGAGACCTGTCCCCGACCCGAAGGCGCAGGGACGCGACCCTCTCGTTCACCGGGGTGAAGTCCAACATGCAGCGGCTGAGCTGTGGGGCTATGAGCAGGCCCACACCAGCTCGCCGCCGCTCCCTGCGGCCAACGCCAGAGAAATGGAGAGTCCAACCCCTCTCAAGGAGTTGGGTTCCGGACCCCAAGCTGTGCGTGGAGGTGAGGCCGACTATATCTAGCCGGTAACGCTCAACCTCCCGCACAAGCTCAGGCTCCTTCCCCCCCAGCGAGGTGACATTCCATGTCCCCAGAGCTAGTCTCCATGTCCGGAGATCCGGTCGCCGAGGCCCCTGCCTTCGACCGCCACCCAGATCTCTCCGCACCCGACCCCTATGGCTCCTCTCGCGGGTGGTGGGCCCACCAGAGGGCGGCCCCACGTCGCTCCTTCGGGCTGGGCCCGGCCGGGCCCCGTGGGGAAAGGCCCAGCCACCAGGCGCTCAGCGGCGTGCACCCACCCCAGGCCTGGCTCCAGGGTGGGGCCCCGGCGCCGCCATTCCGGGTGACGTAACTGGCCTTTGTATGGTCATCATCATTAGGGGCTACTGTGTCATCAGAAACCCAGCAGTATCAATAAGCTTGTAAAAAAATCCTGGTATAAGCTCCTGCCCCCTAATTTTCTTGTACATTTCTCAGCTAAACTGAACTTACTAAACTAAATGGCAGAATTCTGGATCGCACGGCCAAGAAAAGCCAGTAGCAGCATCCCCGCCGTGCAGCTGTAGGTCTTAAGAAAAATCTCCGGCAAACTCAGCTGCAGGAGGCTGTTGCTATAGTGGCTCTCTTGATCTCCTCTATGGTTCGGAACAGTTCGGACACTTGGTACTGGTTGCTTCTGTACCCGTCCTGATTTCCTCTCCAGCGTCTGTTGTCCACCACATGGACGCGGTTGCCACACTTCTGCAGAAGCTGCCTCAAACCCTCGTTCTCAAAAGCAAAGTCCTGGATGGTTTTTCCCTCGTCCAGATCATCTCCATGAGTGAACAGCACAACAGTGAACTTCAGCGCGCCCTCTGAGAAGTATTCTTGGATTTTTTCAATGACTTCCTCCTCTTGGTCTGTGAAGCGACCAACCGGCAGCAGAAGGAGGAAGACGTGGGGTCCTGGGTAGCACTCAGTGATGCATGATCTCTTGCTTCATCTCCTTATCGTCGCGTTTAATGTCAAACAGTCCAGGCGTGTCGACCCACTTCACCAGGTGCCCGTGCACCTGCAAAAATCACCGCTGATAATCATGAGAAGAAACACTACAATTTTACAATTATTCAGTATTGTTGACTAGTGGTGCACCAATACAGTGTTTAAGTGTTTTGGCCCTTATTACTTTATTTTCTTATTACATAAGAGATCCAATTATGTGATGTAAACTGTCAGCTTGGTATGAATAACAGTTCAAACATTTTTGTTCTAGGCCAAAATCCGCCTGTAAATATTTTTATTCCATCCAATTAAAGCTCCAACCTGGATATTGGCTTAACTGATATCATGGAACTCATACCCGAATCGGGTATGAAAAGTTAGGGTATAAAAAGTTAGCTAGATCAGGTAACCGGATCTCAAATTTTTCAGTATCTGTTTCAATATTCGATACCAGTATCAGTACTGGTGGATCCCAGTTACTGACATGACCTAACAGCTCTGACCAGCTTTACAAAATCAAACTTTCTGAAGGATAAAGTCAACTTAAAAGGTGCACTGTCTATTTTCTGGTGGAGGGTACACCACCCGCTTGTCTCCATGGAGATGTTATTGCTTGCCTGGAATGCTCCACCTTAAATCTATCATCCCCATGGAAACAAGCTGAGGACACCACCAGGCCAAGCTACAGGTCAGGTTAGGATAAGGTAGGTTTTGTCCCTGTAGAGGGTCAGGGCTCTTCAGTGTCCCTGGATTAATCCTGCAGTCCCTGGGGACCCATCTCCAGATCTTGAGCTAGTCTTGTTCAAGACTATCTTAACTGGAGGATTTATAATGTATGTTTTAGTTCATGGGGGAAACTAGAGGAAATCCATCCAGATACAGGGAAAAACATGAAAAGTCGCACGCAGAACCTTCTTGCTGTAAAGTGTGAGAGTAAATCACAGCCAATGTGCTGTTGTCAAATCTGTGGAGAGGCGTGTCCGCTAATAATAAGAATGCATGATTTATTGAAAGGCATTTTCCTTTTAGCAGTGAAAATGCCTGTAAGTGAATAAATGCAAAACAGAGAAGTCTAATGCCATACTGTGGAACATTCCAGACAAAGCAATAACATGTCCATTGAGAAAAGCAGGTAGGTGAAAATTTGTAAAATAAACAGCCAGACAAAAAGCCTTTTATGTTAAGGTTTTCTTTGTTGGAGTTAAACTGAAATGACTTAATTTAGCTTGTAAAACGGTCATGATAAGTATGTAATTTATATTTTATTATATCATTTAGACCTCCCTGTGTTCACCTGTTTAGTGAAGGACTCGCAGAGGGGAGAGACAGAATTGGCAGAACTGCGCTCTTCAGACACTTTCTCCCCAAAGATTGTGTTGGCCAAGCTGCTCTTCCCCACTCCAGTTTTCCCCAGGACCAGGATGCGTGTCTCTGTCAAAAACACATGTGGCACACGTAAAGGTAATTCCTCTACTGTTACCTGGCAACCATAATAAAGCTCTAAATAATTGCATACATGTTTACATTCCATGGAGATGTTATTGTTTGCCTGAATGCTCCACAGTATGGCATTATGTATCTGTATCCAGGAAGACACCACCAGGCCAAGTTACTGGTCGGATCTATGGAGAGGTATTTTTGAACAATAAAAACAGAAGTGAATAAGTGAAGACAGATAAGTGGAATGCCAGACTGGGGAACATGCTTGGCAAAAAGTAACATCGCCAAGGTGAAAAGAAAAGTTACACAGTGCATCTTTTTTTTTTTTGCAACTTACTTTTTATTCAAGATTTTCAAGGATACAGCATTCACAATAAGCAGTTTTTAGTAGCTTTGCTGTGAAATCGCACATATTGTCTTTGCCCTCTGTCCCTTCCTTCACTCCATAAATCCTTATATTCGACCTTCTAGCGCGATTTTCGATGTCTTCACAATGTGCTTCTAGTCGATGTTGTTTCTTCATCATGTAGGCTAAAAGCCTATCGGTCCGAGCGCCACGATCTTCTATATCACTCACCCTTTGCTCTACCTCGTCCATTCTTTGTCCACATCCTCGTATTTGCTCATTTACGTCCTTGATGGTTTCCTCGATTTTGTCCAATCTTTCAGAAATGTCCTTTCTCATTCGCTTCATCCTGCTAGCACTTCTGCCATCATGTCGCTAGCCTCAGATGGTTTAGCTAGGTTAGGCTTTGCGTTCGCCGAGGTTTTATTCGACGACTCTGTTCTGCGCCCAGCTGCATTCATATCTATTACGGTGTCGGAGATAATGCATAGGCCTTTATACTATCAAAAATAGTTTAAAACCACTAAAATAAATGTATTAACCGCGGGTTAGGTCCTTGGGGTTGACAGCCCGATCACAATGCGGCCATCAGGCAGGGGGCGGCCCACAGTGCATCTTTAAATAACAAAAAATCTACCAAATCTATATGTTTTATTTTGCTTACCGCTCATTGTTGTATCACAGCCGAAAGAAACTTTTACAGTCTATGGAAGCTGAGAATTATATCCGCCTTATTAAAAGCCTGCCTACAACCTGTCCTTTTACTTTTGGAACAGTGACACGAGTCTGACTGTGGGACAATGTTGGACCAGTGGTGTCAAGATTAATTAATTAATAATTTGATAATAAGAAATATCTAATAATCATATAAAAAATTATGAAAAAAGTATTTTCAAAGAACTATGCCTGCAAAAGTATATTTTTATATCAAAGTCTCTACTTGGTTAACTGTGCCAGGTTTTGCCTGATAAAAGACCAGAGAGCAAATATGAGGGGGGAAAGTTACAGAGTGCATCTTTAGTAGCTTAGTTTCAGTATCTTGAAACCAGTGTGAACTGTAATCGAATACGTTTGGTAAAGACATAAATATTGATCTTATGAATCAGTGTAATACCTATAACAACTGCTTTTCCTGTCGTACCAGTTTCTAATAATGCTACTAATACTAGGCTTAAAATAATAATAACTATAAAACCAAAAGTGCATAGGCAGGTTATACTCCTGATTTCAGTAAAGCATAGTTAACATGATTGTATAACATTCAACAGTGATTTAAAAAAAAAAGAAAAAAAGAAATGAAGTTCAGTAGGTGAGCAGAAGGCTGGGGCGATTTAGGCCAGGCTCAGACTGAAAGAAAAGTCGCAGGACTGTTGCCAGTACAAACCCTTTTTTTTTTTGCAAACTATCAACATAAATGTAGTTAATATGATTAGCTTAGGTTCAGGAGCAGGACCACGCCTCAACCGCCCTCGCCTCCTCTCCAGCAAATCACAGCTCACTTCTACCACACCTCAATTTCCCAGAAGCCTATTCATAGCAGCCTAACCCAGCAACCCAGTTCGTTCTGAATAACTTGACCCCCCCCCTCCCATCCCATATCTGTTCTCTTCCAGACATAAGACGCCTACGAGGGCAGTCCCGTGCTGCTGGGCCATGTGAAGGTTGAGACTGTACTCCCACTCTGAGTCTCAATATATAATATACATATACATATAATAAACGCTTTTCGCTTCGCACATGTGTTGTTGGCGTGGTCGTTGCTAGTGAAATGATAGTTGTAAAACTGTACAACAGTAGCTCAGTAGATCCATCTGAAGGTTGGCAGTTCGAATCGCGCAGCATAAAACATCACTGGTTGAGCTCCAGCTCACACACAGATGAACACTGTCATTGTGTCACTGGCCAAGTCACTTAACCCACCCCACCTCAGTGTATAGGTGGCCCCTCTTTGGCTTTACAAATTTACTGAACCACGGGGAACTAAATACTGCTGCAGTTTTATTTTCATTAAGGTAATTAAGTTGATATAATTGTGTAGCCTCTGCTCCAGACCCAGTAGCTGCGGTAAGGCAAGTTAGAAACTGTATTGATCCACAAGGGAAATTATGGTTTGGACGAAGACAAACTTGCCCTTTGTTATTATATTTATTGTGATGTGTGAGCTACTCCATATAGTTTCTCTTGTGGCTCAATAAAGTTTGTAAAGTAATTCGTCAGTGGATTTAAGTGAACTACAGAAGAGGTCGTATCGGGCTGCTGAATCAGGGCCGTGTTGATGATGGGAGCCTGAGGTTGGTGTGAGTTCCCAAAGTTCAACTATAGTGGAGCTGTTGAGGACCACAAAAGTGCCCACTTGTTCACTTTTATGATACAAACATGAAGCTTTGCCAGATTATTAACATCCCTAGGACCAACATTTCATGGATATGGAACCAAGCCTACCCTGGAGCCGAGTACTGCTCATGTCACACAATGGCTAATATGAACATGAGGCTGGTAGGTAAATTACTGCTTAAATAGTGTGACCAGACGTCCTTGTTTACCCGACACAGTTCCAGTTTTGAGCCCTGTGTCCCCTGTCCCAGCAGATTTATACAAAACCAATGATTTGTCTCAGTTGTATACAAGAAATGTCCCAGGTGTTCCTATTTTTGATCAATTTGATCCAAACCAGGACTAAACTAAGACTAAAATAGGACTATCACATTTTTTGACTAATCTGATCCCTGCCAACAGTAAAGAGGATCATCAATTGTCATTTGTTTTGCCAAAATGCAGAAATCTGTTTGCGAATTAGCATGTAGCAAAATGGAATGAAATGAACTGTTTAGATAACTCTTATAGTTGTACCTAATCTCTTTAGACACCAGCCTATAGTAGCCTACACTCATTTGCATATTTCATATCTAAATGCTGACCAGACCAAGTGAAAACAGTTTGCTTTAGTGTAGGGATACTATCCTATGACCTGTAAATTTGTCAATACATGTTCCAACTGTTGCAATCGGTTTGGACCAGATAACTTCCCTGAAAGACTCCGGAACAGTCTTCCCTTGTGGCATCTTCCCCCACTGAGGAATTTCCTAAAGACTTGACCTCGACCTGTTTTTTGTTTTGTTTTTTTTGTCTGCAGCCCACTTGATCAGAATTAGGGGGTAGTGTTCTGTTCTTCAAAACATTCAAAAGATTTTCTTTCTCAAAGAAACTATATTGACTGAAGATCCAAATATTGCATGCTAAACGAATAAAACCAAAGACAGTTTCTAAAGACCTCTGGATTTTTAATTGAACTATTTCTAACGGACGTTCTTAGATAAAGAGTGAAATGAACTATCAGTGATTGAGTTTAATGTCGATTTATAAAATAATGCAAATGTGAATGTGAATATATTTGGTTTGTGTAAAACTTGTTATTTTGATCAACTGGTGAGTGGAGTGGAATATTCTGGAGATAAGAGTACCCCCTCACCCAGGACTTCACACCCAGTCGGGTTTCTTATCAGTGTAGGCCTTTGTTCTAGCTGGAATAAAACCATGTACTCAGAGCTCACCCAAGACTGCAACAGAGTTCGACCTGCAGCTCCCAACAAGTTACCACCCAGCTCCCGAGATCTGGAGCTGCCCCAACGAGAGGCAACACCTGAAGTTCTCCTCTGTGAAGTTTTGCCTGTCTTTTTGGTGTGTTTTTGTCGCTGTAGCTCAATCTGACCATTTTCTCCCAAATCTAAATATTTGCATTTTATAGTCAATCTTTTGACTGATTGGCCTTATTACAACAGCGCTTTTCTGACCTAACAGATACTAAGATGTGTTTCCCGCTTCTCTTTAAACTGAGGATAGAGCCTTTTTTCAGACTGTTTAGTTCAGCTGCCTCCATCTGTCTTGGCCCGTTTGATTCTTCAGATCTGACGCCCTGAGGACTTCGAACTACATCGAAACCGCCTGAAGGACCACACCAAACGGACATTTCCACTCTCCTGGTCGTATGCGCAAAATGTCACAGAAGGCCTGTTTGATAAATTTAGACTTAACACATAACATGAGATAACTCTTAAGTTGTACTTAATATTAGACCACTGTATGATCCTTTTGCTCACATCAGCCTCATTCTACTCATTCTACACTCATTTGCAGAACTTTATATTTAAATGCTGTTTAACTTGGTCAATAAATATCCATAAACCACAGTTTTACTTGATCAATGTGACATTTTATTTCAGATTTTGGTCCCTGTCGTGTCAAAGAACTTAACAAACCTTCAGATCAAATGTTCAATTAATCATTAATTCATTAATTAATTAATGTAGGTAATTGATTATATTGTATTTGTAATATTTCTCAACACTAGTTGAGTGGTGCTCCAAACTAGTAATTCTAGTAAAGTCACATTTTACAAAGGCCATGTGAATCCTGCTTTGAGTAAGAATAATCAAATTCCAATCAAATTCAATTACCCCATTCATTAAGTATAGGAAACTCTACCAATACCAATACCAAACTCTTGTGATAAATGTGGAAAAGTGTTTATCTCAGATAAGTCTTTACAAAAACACCAGATGAAACATCACAGTGCGTCTGGTCATAAATCTTTAACCTGCAATGTGTGTGGAGTTACTCTTTCCAGAATGGACAAGCTCATAGCTCACAAACATCTTCACATGGAGGAAAGGCCCTACTGTTGTGACTTATGTGGTCACAGTTTCTCACAACTGTATCACCTCAAAAGACACCAGAAAATCCACACAGGGGAGCGGTCACACAACTGCAACCAGTGCAGGGTCTCTTTTAAAGAAGCTTGCACTTTCGTGGAACATATGGAACATGTGCACTCTCATACCAGGGATAAACCTTACAAATGTGACACATGTGAGGAGTCATTTACAGACCGCCATCGTCTACGGGCACACAGGCGAATCCACATAAGCAAACCGCATCCCAAATGTGATAAGTGCCACAAAGAGTTTGCATCTGTGACATCTCTCAGTCACCACAAGCTCAGACACTCTAAAGACCTATTCTTCCCATGTAAAGTGTGTAAAAAGACACTTTGGTCCAGAGAGGCTTTTCTGAGTCACCAGAAAAAGCATTTCTCATCACCCAGTGTACTTTATCCCTGTGATGAATGTGGAAAGCGTTTTACCAAATTGCGTGCTTTAGAAGATCACACTTGTACAAAAGCAAGTCTACGTGGTGAGGGTCAAACAGCGCAACACCAGAAGCCTTGTACCACCACAAAGGAAGGATTGAGAGACCGTACCCTAAGTCCACAGTACTATCGGAACAGAAAAGGTTTGGTGACTCTGCAATGTCTCTCAGATGTTCCTATGAAAGCAGGATAAAACTTAAAAAACTGGTGATTACACTTCACAGAGTCCCTAGTGACCTTTGCCAATAGTGTCTGTCATGGCTTCATGGTTCTTAATTTTATTAGGGGTCTCTCTACAGTAGTTTTTTTTTTTAAATCATATTATTTTTAAATTTTTGTAGACTATTTAAAATTCTTTCAATTATAATGTGAAGAAAAGATTTGTCATAGTCTGAATGAATGTGATTTCTACCTGAGACCCAGACCAGTTATTAAATTGTGTAAAGGCTCAGCAGACACAACTGTCTCCACCCTCAGGAAGCCTGTTGTCTTCAGATATAAAGCTGATTAGCACGTCTGTGAAACAGAAGTCACTCTACTTTGATATGTATGTATCGTAATTTGTATTTCTGTATAAAAACTTGATGCAGATACTGTGGGGGGATTACTGGAAAGAGGATACCATAGACAGACTGTATAAAGAAGTCTATGGAGGCAATAAATGTAACAAACTTTTTTTCTGTATTCCAAAAACTCACCGGTCTTTGCTAGTTGATTATTATTTATCATCGAGATATACATAATTTATCCACAACAATATGCATCGAATGTAGAACATTTGTTTTGACCTTAAGGGTAAATAATAGCACACACAACATCCATTGGCTGCTTTACATTTGAAATATTTCTTATTAGAGGCTAGCACTGTTCTTTGCAAAAGCATTTCATTTTATTGTCGGTCAGATTTGATAATGGCTTCCAGATGGTAGCCTCAATTTTAAAATCATTGTTCAAATTACTCCTTTGGAACATCATCTAGCTTCACTCTAAACTGACTGATTTTATTTCTAAATACCTTGTTGTTTGCTAAAGCGAAGCCATACACACCAGCACGCTTAGACTATTTGTCTGAATATTTGGTGTTTACCCATAATCTGTGATTAAAGTGCTATCCTGCACAGAGGCTTGAGATATTCCATGACATATTCCAACATGGCCACATGCCAGAGTTACTGCCACGCTATTTTTTTCATACTATAATTTGCCAAGATATAGGCAATACGTACAGTTTGTTTTTACAGACTTTTTATTTTTATACGCCCGTTTTAAGACGGGACGTATTATGGTATGGCGCTGTCCGTCCGTCCGTCTGTCTGTCTGTCCGTCCGTCTGTCTGTCCGTCCGTCTGTCTGTCCGTCTGTGGACACTTCAAAGCTTTGAAGTCTTTGAAGCTTTGAAGTGTCCGTCTGTCTGTCCGTCTGTCTGTCTGTCCGTCCGTCTGTGGACACTTCAAAGCTTTGAAGTCTTTGAAGCTTTGTCTTCATGAAGAGGCAAAACATGTGGGGCATGCGCCGATATATATATAAGGTATACTGTATTTGTGTATATTATTGTATATTTTTGTATCCATGCTGTAGGTCAGTGGTATCAATTTTATGTGACTTCAGGTTTTTTCACACTTGTTCACACTTGTTATTATTATATTGGTAGTGAACTGCCTTATTGTGCTTACCGGTATGTGCCATCAAAGTACGGGCGTATTTTGCCCCGCTGGCGGAGCTCTTGTTTAGATAAATGTAGTCCTATTGCAAGCCAAGCTATCACGATAGCTGAATGTACATTCATATCTAATAGACGTACGAGTTAGAACAAGGCACAAGGCATTAAAAATATATTTTCTTTCGGTTAAGGCATTTTTTTTACATCTTCGTGCACCATCTAGTGGTTAAATGATGGTCACACCATGACATCCAACTCAATATAGATGTATAAATATTTCTCATGCTTAATAATAAGGCTTTTATTGGTTTATATTTATTATTGTATGTTTGTGACTCCACCCTTATGTAAATAACGTGTTATAGCCTTTCTTCTTCTAATTGGTCAGTCGGTCGCCATAGCAACATGCAAACGAAAACGAGCGAAGTTAACGCGAGGTGAAAAACGTTTGTCTTTATCAAATACTGTTTATGTTATGTAAGTCCTAATCGACAACATCGCAATGTTTTCTAAAGATTTTATGTGTGTGTTTTTTGTTTTGGTTTTGTTTTTTGTTTGTTTTTGTTTAGAAGCTAACCTATTGGTTACACTATTTAGAATGTTTGAGTTTTTTTTTTTTCAAATTTTATTTGTCCTAGCGTCCATCTGTCTATCTAGTTAACGTTTATTATAAACACATTAGTAATTCTTCAGTACTTGTCAATTTATTTAGAAAATTTACACAGGGCCTATACACTGTCACTGAAAACGTTTTGTGACTTCTTTTCAGGATGCGGCTGTCTAGGAGTCAGAGTCTGAGAGTGGCTGGTGTCCTGGAGGACTTCCAGAGTCAGCTTGCTTTATTGGCAGTTTCTTTCACTGTAAACTTGGAAAAGAATCCACACAGCCTTCATGAAAAAGTCTCTCTAAACAAACTGATCCAAGATTGGTAAGCATATGCTGTAGACACTGTCAATCTTTAGTGAAAAGGACACTGCACTATTATAAGGCCTGTCCTTGAATAATGATGATGATGATGATGATGATGATGATGATGATGATGATGATGATGATGATTATGATTATTATTATTATTATTATTATTATTATTATTATTATTATTATTATTATTATTATTTTGGAGGTAGGCCACAACTGAACCTGAATTACACACACACTTGTGAAAGATCAGAACATTCATAATTCACTCACTGCACTACAGAGACTGCACTTTTTGGCTGCATGTCCTTTTAGGTTTAAACCCACCGGATTCCATTGAAATCCAGTGGAAACTGGGAACCCAACTCACATGAGGCTCTCATGTGAGACTCCTTCTGCTTTCTGTTTGAATAACTGTCTTAAGAACTAAGACACCAAATTACAACATAAATAGGGCATCATGCCCAATGTTTTTATAATTATGAATAAATCAGCATTAGATTTTTTATCAGTTAGAACTATATTTGATTTGAACATACGTTGTATCTGGGGGCACAGAAAGTCAGGTTTATAAAATTTTAAATCAAAATCTTACATATGTTTCTTGTAACCTCTTCCACCTCATTCTTTGTGTTTATGTTCAATGACTAGTCACGCACTATCAGAACTTATGGCAACATTCAGTGAAGAGCTGGAAGAAAACCAGACTTTTACCTTTTTGTCAAAGAAAATAGAGGATGAAGAAGGGAGGAAACAAATGATGGCTGAGCACATACGGAGGTAAAAGTATCCTTATATTCAGGCTACTGTACCTTGGCAAATAAATAAAAACTAATGCTGTTTCTGTGGTAGAGTCACAAAGGCAGACTTCAGAGAGAAACAGGAAAATTGCACCAAACTGGAAGAGGAACTAGAAAACAAAAGCTCACTTTATGAGGTATGAAACTACAAATGAATGTTTTCTCCATCACTGTAAATGGTGCAGCTTATTAAGTGCAGTACTTCCTCTTTGATTCTTTGTAGTATATATGAACAAGTGCGTCATAAAACAGATCACTCTGTTAGACTTAGACAAACTTTATTGATCCATAAGGGAAATAACAGACATAGTAGCTCACACATCACATATATTATAATAACAAAGAGTAAAAAATATAAATGGTTATAATAAAATCTAAATAAGTAGCAAGAAAAATTGCAAGAAACTGGTGTTAGATACAACACAATTATATAAATGTGTATGTATAAATAAAAATGAAATAGAATATAAGTCATAAAAATGTATCAGGTGTATTCAAGAGGTTGTAAGGGAAACAGTGCAAAGATGATATGATGATTGACAGGACATAGGGCTATCTGTTACATAAGGGTGACTTGTACAGTTGTAGGGAGTATTATCTGTTACATAAGGGTGAGTTGTTTGTTGTACAATTGGATGGAGTATGGAATGAATGTGGTCCTGTATCTGTCACTGTTTGAGCGGAGCTGTAGGAGCCTGTTGGAGAATGAGCTCCTCTGACGTCTGGTGCAGTGGGTGAGCAGGAGTGTCCATGATGGAGCATAGTTTGTCCAGTGTCCTCCTGTCCCCATCCCTGTTTAAACATATTTTGAGTAATTTACTCATGCGACTGTTCCCTAAAGCATAACTGTACTTTTATTTACTCCATATGAAAAATGTTTCACTATTCAGAGACATAAAGGTGAATATGGAAAACTGAAAGCTCAACAGGAAGACCAAAATGAACAGAACGAAATGATCAAACGTGACAAGGAAGACAAACTACAAATGTTACAGAAGGAGGCCAGTGATAAAGAGGAAATGCTAAATAAACAGATTATGGTGGGTCTTTCTTCAAGAGTTTTCTAATAGCACTGATTTATATTTAGAATACCATGGTTATAATTGTTATTTCAATTTGTTATAGCTGGTGAAAGAACGGATGGAGAAGGAGCGACACTCTCACAATGTATCAATGAAATTTCTTCAACTTCAACAGGAGGTTAACAACATTTTTACTACAACAACTTAACATTAGACAATACCTTTTGAGCACTTCCAAGATCAGACGTGAGTAGAGCAGCCAAAATTGTACTGACTCCCATTAACATAACAATGAAGTGAAAAGTAGAAAGAAGAGCAAAAAAGTGAAAATACTCTCTCTGCTGAACAATGATTAAGTTGTAACATAATTTTTCCTAAACCAGGAGATGAAACAACTGCGGGGGGTGTGGGAGGAGCGCACACGAACACTGCGTCAGGCTAAGGCACAACAGCTTAATGATGTTAGCTGCAAAATCACCTTGAGATTGGACCAGCTAATGGAAATGAGGAGGAAGGTAAATTAACAAATTACAAAATGTAGCATAATATCTAATGTCAATTTCAATTGTACTTTATCTTCAGATCAGCATTTTTACAGTCAAAATGTATTATTTGTGTAATTAACACATTTGTATTTGATTTGTGTACAGTTCAGAGTCATGGAACAAGTTGTAATGGAGGACAAGGAGGAGGAAGAGAAACTGCAACATGAACAATATCTGAGCAAGGCTGCTACTAAGGTAATAATGACTTTAAGAACCATCAGTTTTTTAAAATTATTATTACATTAATACTCAACACTCTGGCATTGCAGATACAGGCTTTTTGGCGTGGATGCATGGTCCGCAAAGGTCTTGGCATTTATAAAAACACAGAGGAAGACAAAAAAAAGAATGTAGGGAAAGAAGGAAAGAAGAAGAAAAAAAAATGATGGCATAATTTATACCATGTTTTTTATTTATTGTGTGCATCTTAAGCGTATAAAATGAAATACAAATGATTCACTAGGAAACATATTACTCGCAGTAATATATGTAAATCATTTATGTAAATTATTTATAGAAACATAATAACTTAATCTCATGGCACCAGGTACAAAAATAACTTGGGGACAGATAGGAGAGAGAGAAAAGTGCTGACCTCTACAGACCCAGCTGCAGATGGACAGTCACCTGCTTCTTTTAGTTCAGGTAAAAAGCCTTTGAGGTAATTGTTTATGTACACTAAAAGACTAAGAAAACAGGACTTTACAAATATAGCATAAAAGTACTTTACAATAAATGACCATAGGCCAAAATGTGTCTTCGTTACCACAACAATGTGATTAAGTGTCGTAAACTTATACATATTGTACCTACACTTTCATAGGCTGTGACTGCACAAATCAAGTACTATGTTGTATGATTTCTTCTTCTCTCAAGTGAGTCACCTGTAGCAGTTCCTGACAAAAATGCAATACTTCCTTATCGTACAAATAAATAAATAATAAATAGTAATCCCTCTCGCCTTGATCATAAGTCACTTAAATAATAATAAGAATAATAATGCTGTAAAGATAACTTCACAACAAACAATGTATGCATTTTTCCTGACAAGTTCAGCTGCCATCTTCATGATCGTCCCTATTTTCTTCTTCACATGGCACAGTCTGCTCCACTTGCATGTAGTTGTTGTCTCCAATGATGACACAGCTGAGGGTGGAGCTGCTGATTTGGATACTTGGTGGGGTAAATTTGCTTGACTCTGTTTCAAAAAAGACAAGTATTACAAATATGCAGCACAAAAATCTCTACAAAAGAATACAGTACGCAATGCAATCAAACACACTGGCAAATAATGAACACAGTGAAGGTTGTCAAAATGGTGGAGAGATTTAGATTTAAAATTAAGTAAATGGTAATTGTATCTGGTGGTAGTGGTACTTGAATACTTGCATAGTATTGAATAAAAAAGGTGAAGATCACTATTACTATAGTCTTACTAACCATGCACATTGTGGATATTTCCTTGCATCAGTGGCTGCTTTTCTGCCACAGTGGGAGGGCAGGTCTCATTTCCAATAACGCAGTGATTCAGAGTGGAGTTGCTGATGTTGACAATCAAAATGGTCGATGGTGGACTCCAGGCTGCTGTTGCTAAATGTCAGTGAAAAGAAGAAGAGAAAATAATAGGATTTTAGAAAAGGAAGTTACATTTCCAAAATGATGCAATACTAGTGTGCACAAAATCCCTCAAGCAGAAGTTACTGACTCTACTTCATAAAAATGCTTCCGTTAACAAAAATGCTTCCATGAACAGAGACCATGTACAGTGGCTAAATACTGCATCACAAATCATGATGAGGTACATTATAATTACCTTCTACAGGCTGTTCCTCTGTGTGGCCTTGCCCCTTTTTATCTTGAGTGAGAAAAGGAAGTAGAGCTCATGAATTCAGTTAAATACACATTAGTTCAATATTTTAAGAGAGCTAGAGGTTTTATATCCAGAACAATGATAAATTAACAATTCAAAACAAAATATTATGCTTCGATATCAGTAAAGTGAAACCCATGAATAATTTAACAGGGCAGAATTGAAATACAGTAAAATACAGATTGTTTAGCATGAGAATCAAACGAATAAGTATGTTACCTGGACATATGGTAAGTCTGTCGCACATTAGATTGTCTATGGAGCAGCATAGAAGCTGGCAGGCTCTCCGACAGCTCTTCTCTACGATCCACTGCATAGTTCGCACAAGTGTGGACATACTGAAGGCCTTATAACCCATAATCTGTAGAACAGAGAAAACACAAACAGACTATGTAAGTGATCTGTAGTGCAAAAATGTCTGGCCATGTGACATATAATTTTTCTGCAGTTTTTAGGTTACCTGCACAGAATCTAAGCCTACAGCCACAGTAAAACCACAAGCACCTTAGAAAAGACAACTGTATAGGCTACAGAGGCAAAGCCCGGCATTGTAGAAACCCCCCAAAGTCCCCTGACTCTCACTCACATAGCCACACGCACACACACTCACATACACACACACGCACACACACACACACGCACACACACACACGCACACACACACCTACACACACACATACACACACACACACACACGCACACACACAAACGCACACATACACACACTCACATACACACACGCACATACACACGCACATACACACACACGCACACACACATACACACACACACACACACGCACATACACACATACACACACACGCACACATACACACAGGAGAGATCCTAACTTATCCATTACAATGAAAACGTAGGCTGCAAATTCATTTTGTATGGGTTTACGTTATAGGCAGCCTATAACAAAACGCGTTTTTAATACCTCACTCCTCTGAATGAGATTTCGCGGCTCTTCCGTGCGTCGGGCTGTTGTCAGCATCATTGCTCAGATCAGACATTTAAAGAGTCTTACCTGATTGTGTTCATGTCGATCATTCACTTTATTTAAGCAGAGCTTGTCCTTGTTTACTCTGAGGGGCCAAGGGTTATCTGCCATCGTCCAGGGAGCAGTAAAGAGTGACAAAAGAATTAACGACGATCGCAATAAGTAGAGAGCAAAATTTCCACCCGCCTCTGCGATTCTACTATGCGCCTGCGCTAGGGATTTCCACCACAGAATCAACAACAAAAACATGCAACAACACGTTTTACCCTCACCTGTGCTCAAGACATGATGCAACACAACACAGAGCCAAAACAAAATGCCCAAGTCATTCAACTGAACACACTGAAGAAAGCTTTGTAAAATAAATATGCCTAGGCTAAAAATGGTAAAGGCATAAAGTAATAAATGTAATGAAAGCAGAAAAAATATATACAAAAAGTATACACATAAAATGTACAATTAAAAAGATCAATTTTTTAATGTTATTACAAACTTTATATACAAACAATGTCATGAGTAAATGTATTACTAGAAAACTTAATTTACAGTCAATGACAAAGATTTTCTTTTTCAAATAATTGTCCTTTTTGATTATTAGCTTTGTACTTTTAATAAAAGGTGCTATGAGGATTGGGCAGCCACCTGCCCCCACAACCCAGCTGGATCAAGCGGGAAAAGATGGATGGATAGATGGATGGTACTTTTAATAAAATAGGCTATAATTCTACCCATGTAATTAATGTGTTTAATTTACAATCACAGATACAGTACCAGTCAAATCTAGAATTATATTTTTTATATGAGTGTATTTTGGATCCCAGACCAACTGAGTACAGTTCAAGTCCCAAGCAAGGCTTTTTGCCCAATATCTGTTCCTTTCTACCTGCATACTTAACACGTATCCCCTTTTCTGACTGCCAGAACACTGAGGCTGAGTGGCAACACTCGTGCCTCACAACAAGAAGGTTACGGGTTCAATCCCTGGCATTTCAATGTGGAGTTTGCATGTTCTCCCCGTGTCTGGATGGGTTTCCTCCGGGCACTCCGGTTTCCCCCATCAACTCAAAACATGGAGCATCCTTATGAACTAACTAATATCATGACGTCCACCCTCACCACTCACAGAGGGGTTCATAGAGGGGCTCAGGTGCTATGAGGATTGGGCAGCAAGTTGCCCCCATGACCCAGCTGGATTAAGCAGGAGAAGATGGATGGTTTAAAGCAATTAAATTAATCTTAAACAGTTCACAGATCAGGTTTTCTTTAAAAGTAATCAAACGGCTATTACCATTGTATTAAAAATAATACTAAAAATAACTACAATAGTATTTTTGCTTTAATCATGTTTACTTTGAACATGGTTCAAATGGGCAGCATCCCTTACTTGTAGTTGAGTACATTTGCTATGATATGTATGTATGTACGTATTTTAATTACTCTTCCCACTGCTGTATATTTGAAATGATTCTTTTTCTGTCCAGAATGTCTTTTATACCTGAACTCTGCCATGTCATAACCACACTTCTCTTTTTGTGGTTCTGGACGTAAGCACTCAGACCAAGTGTATTTTCAGTAATTGTGAAACAATACGACTAGTTAAAGATTTAGCAACAATTATACCAAAATGAAAGCAAAAAACACACACACTCACAAAACAAAACCACGTTATTTACTGTAGTTTACATTACTGGCCATATCAAGTCACACAAATAAAACATTATTTTAATTATGTATTAGGGTTGTATTGTACTTGTATTAGGCTAGTTTGTGCTGCACTTAAAACTAGTCATCTTAAAGCGCTTTGAGTGCCTCGAAGGTGGAAAAGCGCTATATAAAAATGTTGACCATTAACCACCGACCATCTCCAAACACCTTCTAGGGTTCTCCAGCTCTTTGAGCTCCTGGTACTTCTCTAGTTTCTCATGTGCCCTTTTCCTGACGTTTCCATCATTTGGTACTGCACTGGCTACGACTTTCCTCTGCTCTTTGTCAGGTTGGTTCACCTTCACCTTTCTGCCAGGCTGTATCTGGAAGTGCCACAGGATCTTTGCTCACTCATTCTCCATTACAGAATTTTCTGTACACTATGTCCACCACTTGGTTATGTTGCTTCATGTATCCTTTCCTTGCCAGCAGCTTTCACCTGCCGTTATGTGCGGACTGCCCCAGTCTACCTATTTAGTCTGATGCACCTGATTTCTGAGTCTAGTCTGATTCGCAGCAGAACTATTCTTGTATTTATGCATTTGGCAATGAAACATGATTCTATTATATATAGAGCAGAGACCAAAACAATGTGCCTTTAGTTCATATAACTGGTTTATTGAACAAATGCATTGTTTGCCATTTATAAAATATTTCAAATAATATTCCTAAACTCATTGTAAGCGACCTTCGTGAAATTGCCCCCCCTTCAAACTCAAAACTACACAAAAACTATGTCAATCATTTGTGCTTTGTTTGTGCTGCAAAAAGTTTTGTTTGTGCTGCTTTTGTTTTTGAGAAATTAATGATTCTTTTATAGATCCAATTGGGGTCAGCCAGCCCCCCAGGAAGCTTAAAAATGCCCTAAAACAAAATGGTGTTTGTGCTTCATTTGTGATGTTTTGTGCTGCAAAAGTTTTGTTCATGCGATTATGGTTCTTAAGATATTTGCAGTTTTATTTTCAGCCGATGACGTCATCCAGCCCCTCAAAATGTGAAATAGCCTCAAAACAGGCAGAAAATTATAGAAAATGTTGTTTTGTGACAATTTTCATTTGTGCGAGTTAGGACGTCATTTCTGCTAAGCTGACGGCAGCATAACTGTGCAAAACTAATGAAGATAAACGATCTCAAGCTGCAGAAAAGTATGTAAGTCTTTAGTAATTTGCTTTTGATTCATATTTTATATAATAATACATCATTTCATCGCCACTAGTTTTGCGGAGTGACGTTCTATAATTACCGCAGAAATAATAATGAATAATTTTAGAAATATACTATAAATGAAAATTGTCACAGCACAAAACAGCATAAACAAAATACAAATGTTTTTTATAATTTTCTGCAGGTTTTGAGGCTATTCAACAGTTTGAAGGGCTAGATGACGTCATCGGCCGAAAATAAAACTCCTCTAATTACTTAAGAACCATAATCGCAGCACAAAACAGCACAAATGATTGACATGGTTTTTGTGTAGGTTTGAGTTTGATGGGGGGCCAACTTCACGGAGGTTTAAAAGCGGTAAGAACAATAAATCTTACTTCAAACCTCAATACATTTTAAAATCTATGTAGAACATTTCTAACAAATAAAGAATAAAACATTGGATAGTTTTGAACAGTTTTAACACAAACTAATATTCCTCCCCCTCCTCTTCTCCTTCTCCCTCCACAGAATCATCTCATAATCTTTCTCTAAAGCGGCCATGTCCTCTCTGGCCTCAGAGAACTCCGCCATCTCCATCCCTTCTCCCACATACCAATGGACAAAGGCACGCACGTACATCAGGTCAAACTTGTGGTCAAGTCGAGCCCAGGCCTCAGCGATGGCCGTGGTGTTGCTCATCATGCACACGGCTCTCTGCACTTTGGCCAGATCTCCTCCAGGGACCACAGTGGTAGTTGATGCTCACCTTGCATCCTGTGGGACACCAGTTTACAAACTGGATAGTGCGCTTGGTCTTAATGGAGGCAATGGCAGAGTTGACATCTTTAGGAACCACATCCCCGCAGTAAAGCAGGCAGCAGGCCATGTACTTGCCGTTGTGAGGGTCACATTTGACCATCTGGTTGGAGGGCTCAAAGCAGGCGTTGGTTATTTCAGCCGCTGTCAACTGCTCGTGACAAGCCTTCTCAGCAGAGATGACTGGGGCATAGGTGGCCAAAGGGAAATGGCTCTGAGGATACGGCACTAGATTGGTCTGAAACTCAGTGAGATCCACATTGAGAGCACCATCAAAGCGAAGAGAAGCTGTAATGGAAGAAACAATCTGACTCATGAGCCTGTTTAGATTGGTGTAGGTTGGGCGCTCAATGTCAAGGTTTCTGCCGCAGATGTCATAGATGGCTTCATTATCGACCATGAAGGCGCAGTCGGAGTGCTCCAGGGTGGTGTGGGTGGTCAGGATGGCGTTATAGAGCTCCACCACAGCAGTGGACACCTGCGGAGCAGGGTAGATGGCGAACTCCAGCTTTGACTTCTTGCCATAGTCGACGGAAAGACGCTCCATCAGCAAAGAGGTAAAGCCAGAGCCAGTTCCACCACCAAAGCTGTGGAACACCAGGAAGCCCTGGAGACCAGTGCACTGGTCGGCCTAATGACAGTTTGAAGATATAACAGACATTTAACATAACCATATGGTATGACCATAGCATAAAACTAAACAGGAAATAAAAAGTACCCACCAGTTTTCGAATCCTATCCACTACGAGGTCAACAATTTGTTTTCCAATCATGTAATGACCACGAGCATAGTTGTTAGCAGCATCTTCCTTTCCACTGATAAGCTGCTCAGGATGGAAGAGCTGACGGTAGGTTCCAGACCGCACCTCCTCTAAAAATACATTTGATGTGAAATGGGAGTAGCTATTTTAACAACAATTTAAGTACCAAAACTCACTTTCAAAAATGACATTAAATTCTAACTTTACCTACTACAGTTGGCTCTAGGTCTACAAACACGGTTCTGGGCACATGTTTTCCCGCTTCTGTTTCACAGAAAAAGGTAATGAAGGAGTCGTGTCCTCCTCCCACAGTCTTGTCACTGGGCATCTGTCCGTCCGGTTGAATGCCATGTTCCAGACGGTACAGCTACCAGCAGGCGTTTCCAATCTGAACACCAGCCTGCCCCACACACACACACACACACACACACACACACACACAGAACCATGCATACACACATGCATACACACACTAAAACACACACACACACACAGAACCACGCATACACACACTTACACTTACACTCACACACATACAAAACCATTTCTACTCTGATCTTAGTGTTATCTTAATAAAATAAAATAATCACAGAAAAACTGCATTGTTCTTTGATTATCCTTGCTTAACATGTAAATTTGTAATCTGTAGCCTTCAACGTTATTAAACTGGCTACACATAATCCATGTCTGTCTATCTGTCTATCTATCTCTATCCATCTATCTATCTATATCATCTATATCTATCTATCCATCCATCTATCTATATCTATCCATCCATTTATCTATATCTATCATCTATCTATCCATCTATATCCATCTATCTATATCTATCCATCTATCTATCCATCTATATCCATCTATCTATATCTATCCATCTATATCCATCTATATCCATCTATCTATATCTATCCATCTATATCTATTTACCCATCTATATCTATCCATCTATATCATCTATATCTATCATCCATCTATCATCTATCTATATCCATCTATATCTATCCATCTATATCTTTCTATCCATCTATCATCCATCTATATCTATCTATCATCTATCTATCATAGATGTGGCCATGCCGGCTCGTCAAAGCCTGATCCCGTCAGATCTCAGAAGCTAAGCAGGGCCGGGCCTGGTTAGTACTTGGATGGGAGACCACTGGGAATTCCAGGTGCCACAGTGGGGCGCCAGTGGCAAAAACTGTCGTAGTGTCCTTAGGCAAGACACTTCACCCACATTGCCTAGTATGAAAGTGGTGTGTGTGTGAATGGTGGTGGTGGTCGGAGGGGCCGATGGCGCACATTGGCAGCCTCGCTTCCGTCAGTCTGCCCCAGGGCAGCTGTGGCTACAATAGTAGTTTACCACCACCAGGTGTGGAGTGAATGAATAATGCTCTGTAAAGTGTCTTTGAGTGTCCAGAAAAGCACTATATAAAACTGATGCATTATTATTATTATTATTATTATTATTATTATTATTATTATTATTATCATCTATATCTACCTATCCATCCATCTATATCTATCCATCTATCCATCCATCCATATCTATCATCCATCTATATCTATCCATCTATATCCATCTATCTATGTATCTATCTATCTATCCATCTATCTATCTGTCTATCTGTCTGTCCATTTGTCCATTTGTCCATCTATCCATCTATTCATCTATCCATCTATCTATCCAAAATGCCGAAAATTGCCTTTGTTGTCAAAATACGTCTCTGTCGTAAATAAAATAAATAATCCCCAAAAAAAGGAGAGGGGTCTGGCTGCAGACGCATGGGGAAAGTGTATCGTATCGAAATTGTAATCGGGGTCGGGAAAATGGCCGCCGCAACTTGCGTGACGTTGCATGAACCGAACGAATAAAATAAAACCCTAAGAACTGCAGTATTTTATTTATATTTGTCTATACGCCCTCCTCCTATTCCTCTCCTCGTTTCTCCATTCTCCATTTTTCAGCTGTTCAAAAGAATCAAATGGGCCATAGCCTAAAGTGGTGTCCCAAACCTTCAAGGAGGCAAATGAAGGAAACCACGGAGGAAAAGGATATCAGATCAAATAATATTTCACTTATTTGTTTAATTAATACTTAACTTTATTTATCTCACAGTGAGGAGTGTCTATTGCTGCAACAAAGAATAAGGCCCAGGAGAGATACCCCCTCTTTAAGGAGCGTAAAACCTCCACATTTCGGAGACACATGCAGCTTTGAAGGCTGCTCACCTGGCTGTGGAGCGCTGCATGAGGTCAAGACCAGAGCACAGGTGAGTCTGGACTCGAGCCGGTGTTCTGTTTATTTGGCTTCACTGGAGGAGAGTAAAAAAATCTCCTATTTAGATAGAAGGGAGATTTGGGGTTGACTAATTAACGGTCCAATATTACACTATTCTCTGATCTGTGTTATAATGTTGTTTCCTCATCAAATACCTGCCCGGAGTTGTGTTTTGTTTTATTCACACGTTTAACACTCAGACCCTGCTTACTGAGGCTGAGTTCTTCTCTGAAATGGAAAACTCACTGTTCCACCTTGTGATGCCATGTGGTAATACAGGAAGTGCTCCACTGTGTTTTAAACTCCACGCACATTCACTAGAATCATTTGGATGATTTCAGCTCTGGAATTGCCCATCCCTACTGAACAAAAGGTAAAAAGAGTTGTTAACTTGAAAACTACTGCTCCATGACATCACAAGGTGGAACACAGCATTTTAAGTTTTGGAGATTTAGACAGACTAATGCAAAAATGAAATAAAACACAGGTATCCAGGTATGTTTTTGATGAGGTAACAACATTATAATGTGACTTAAAGCTCACAATGTCAGTTTTGTGTAATATAGAACCTTTAAATTGCATTTGGCAATATTTTATGTTTTTGTGCATTGGTTTGGTGGGATCATATCTGTGGTAAATATTTATTACCTTACAACATTTACGTGGAAGTTTGTTATATATAGTTTAGTTTAGCCTTTATTTGAAGGGACAATGTACAGAGACATTAAACTCATAAAAGAGATGTTCCGCACCAGATTATAGCTAAATAGCTAGTTTCCATCTGCAGTCCCTGATTTAAATGAATAAAAAATACAATATAATTTACACTCAAACAAGCTTAGTAAAAGCAGCAGTTCATAGACTCACTCTCTCCCAAAAACTCATTCACACACAGACATAATCACATCTCAGACAACATTATTTACAGGAACATTAGTCTTATAAAAGGCACATTACCAGGCTCAATTTAAACAACTACAAATAAGTTTTCCTGTGGAGAAGGAATTACATTGGTTAAAATTCACAATCTACATTTATACACAGAAGCAGAAACAAGAAGGTGTGTTGGACTTAAATAGTTCAGTGTTGTCTGACTATTCCATAGCCATTTTTTAAGATCTACAGTGAACATTGCATAGTTTGTTTGTTGGAAGATTGTTCCACTCCTTTATTGCATTATAGCACTCCTTTATTGCATTTATTCCTGACGGACAGGAAGCAGCACGTGAGGCTGGGGAAGAATGTCTCGGACTCCCGGACCATCAGCACCGGCTCTCCCCAAGGCTGTGTTCTTTCTCCTCTGCTCTTCTCCCTGTACACCAACTGCTGCACCTCCTCCCATCAGTCTGTCAAGCTCATCAAGTTTGCAGATGACACCACGGTCATCAGACTCATCTCGGATGGGGATGAGTCTGCCTACAGGACGGAGGTTGATCGTCTGGTGTCCTGGTGCAGCCAGAACAACCTGGTGCTTAATGCCCAGAAAACAGTGGAGATGATTGTGGACTTTAGGAAGCACACAGCCCCACTCCCCTCCATCATTCTGACCGACACCCCCATCACCACTCTGGACTCATTCAGCTTCCTGGGGATCACCATCACCCAGGACCTCAAATGGGAGCCCACCATCACCTCCATCATAAAGAAGGCCCAGCAGAGGATGTACTTCCTGAGGCAGCTGAAGAAATTCAACCTGCCAGCACGGACAATGGTGCAGTTCTACACTGCCATCATCGAGTCCATCCTCACCTCCCCCATCACCGTGTGGTATGCTGGAGCCACCACCAGGGACAAACAGAGACTGCAATGTGTTGTGCGCTCTGCTGAGAAGGTGATTGGTTGCAGCCTTCCATCTCTTCAGGACCTGTACACTTCCAGGACTCGGACACGTGCAGGTCGAATTGCATCTGACCCTTCTCACCCTGGACACGGACTTTTTGACCTACTCCCCTCAGGCAGGAGGCTACGGTCCATTCGGACCAGAACCTCTCGCCACAAAAACAGTTTCTTCCCCTCTGCTGTTGGACTCATAAATAATAACACTAGGACTGGTCCCACCCCCCACTCTGCTTCTGTCACATGACCCTGTGTTCTCGCACCTGCCTGCACCTGCCTGTTTTGCACTGATCACTGATACTCTCATACTCTATATTATTATACTCCTGTAAATTTGTAAATTTTGTTATATTATAGCTTTTTTTTCTACTTTATTTTATTCTATTATTTGTTTGTCTACATCCTGCTCCAAGTACCGCAGCAATTTCCTAATGTTGTGAACCTGTTCACTCATATGGCAATAAAAAAACATTCTGATTCTGATCTGACATTCTGATTCTGATAGGAGAAAGCTGTTTGTGCAGATGAGCTCTTACATTTAGGTAGAGCACAGTGACCCCTGGAGGAAGCTCGTGTGACTCTAGACGTCGCCTCTGATGTAAACTGGACAAAGTGCTTAAGTGGTGCAGGTGCAGAGTTATTCAGAATTCGGTGAACCATTCGAATTGCAGCAAATCATTGTACATTATCAAAGTTAAGCAGTCTGTATTTTTGTAGCACATGGCAGTGGTGATGCTGTTGTGGTTTCCGGTCTAAGGTTTTTAAAGCTTTTTTGTGCAGTGATTCCAGAGCAGAATAGTTTTGCCTGCTTGAGACCAGCATGTTATACAATAATAAAAATGGGACATAATCATTGCATTATAAAAGGTTTGAGATGCCTCCAGTGTTAATGAATTTCTAATGCTTTTAAAAGTTTTTATGTTGTATAAATGCACATATATATAAACAAACATAAACACTTTCTATTTATTAGTACAAATTGAGGTTAGATATCTAAAAGACATGTGAAACTTTCAGTGTAATATGCCGAGATAGTAGAGTAGCAAAATATGGTATGAGTAAAAGTTATTTCAGAATATTATTACTGAAGTAGAAGTATGAAGAAATGGTCGAGTAGAGTAAAAAATATTTAGGAAACTAAGGAGTAACTGTTGGGACGTAACATCAGATTTATTATTTGAAGTTAATGTAACTGGAAGGACAAAATGTTAAATAATACACAAAATCTGGTATTTTCAAAGGTCACTGAACTGACATTGCAGTGAAGGGACAGACTGGCCACTGGTTGGACTAGGAGGTGGTGTAGAGAGCAGAAAGGAGGAGTACTTGGAGTGAGGTGGTGAAGGTTGAGGAGCAGGTAAACTCTGGAGAAGCAGTGAGGTAGATGGGAGCAAAGTTTCGTCTTCCAGGTTGAATTTACACTAGCTCCAAGTCTACAAGTGAAGTGACAAGAACTTTATGTTGACAATATTAAATGATTTGAACATTAATCGTGTTAAAACAGTGGTCCTTTTTTATTTAGATTTCAATATTCAGGAGGAACAGTGCAGTTTTTGTCACGCTGTGGAACACAGGACCAGCTCTATACTCGCCATCAGGTGCTCAAGGCTTCATGGGAACCAGTCACATGTGCTTTGTGGACGTTTGTGGTGAGGAAGGAGCTGAGTCCAAAGGCAAAGCTCTGGATATTACTGGTCAGTCTACATTCCTCCCCTCACCTATGGGCATGAGCTTTGGGTAATGACCAAAACGACGAGATCGCGGATACAAGCGGTCGAATTGAGTTTCCTCGACAGAGTGGCCGGGCGCTCCCTGAGAGACAGGGAAAGGAGCTCAGTCACACGGGAGGAGCTCGGAGTAGAGCCGCTGCACCTCCACGACGAGAGGAGCAGCAGGGGTGCGAGCAACTGTGAGAGCAACGGGGACGTGTTAATTTTGGTGTTTAGAAAATCTCAAAACAAAAACACTTAATTCATCTTTAATCATATTTTCATTTAAGAAAAACAGGTCTGCATATATTAAGAAATGTCAAGGCCAAGAAATAATTAGACAAACTACATTTTTAGTGGTCAATGTAAAGACAAGTCCAAAATGTGATTTAATTTATGAAACCGGCTGAAGAAATGTGCAAACAAGTGTGGCTAAACAGAATGGCCTATACAAGACACAGAATTTGAGATTAATCCTGGTTTATAGTTAATATCTCTGTAATTACTGCACCTATTAACACAAAGCACTGGAAACTGGCACAAAGGTCAATGCCTTCTCTGCCTGCATAAATAAACATGGTGAATAATTTTTACAGTAGCTTTAGAAAGTGGTGCAAGATGTGACTGTTTTTCTATGTGAATGAAGCCTATTTTTATTATTAATCTGACAGAATATGAAGACAACCAATAATATATATATATACAGTTTAAACTATGAACAGGACTTCTTCACAGCACCATCCCTCCTCCCATGATCTCCAACCGCTGTGGGACAAAAGGGAGAAAAACTGTAAGAATGCATGTTTTTCAGTGTTTTAACCACACAACACCTGCAATGAAATAAATGCCATATAAATTTAATGTCAGTTGTAGGTCACCAAAAGAGCCTGTTTTTTCATTCGTTTGTGATGTTTTGAGGATGACACCAACTCTCCCATTGAAACAGGATCAGGTTAGAGCTTTTATCCACTTTAGAATCTTAACCCCCCAAAAACAAAATGCTCAAAATGCTCTGTTCCACCTTGTGATGTCACATAGCGGTCGTTTTCAAGTTAACAGCTACATTTTACCTTTAGTTCAGTAGAGATGGGCAATTCCAGAGCAGAAATTATCCAGATTATTCTAGTGAAGGTCTATGGAACTTAAAAACACAGTGGAGCATTTCCTGTATTATCACCTGACATCACGAGGTGTAACAGGCTGTTTCAGTTTTAAATCGGGGTTTTGAAGATTCACTGTGTAACTTTTCTGGTGGAGGGTCCATCAAATGCTTTTCTCCATGGAGATGTTATTGCTTTGTCTGGAATGTTTCACAGTGTGGTATACTTTCTAACATCATGGAGACCAAACCAGACCAAGCAACAGGTCTGATCTGTGGAGAGGCCACCCCGCTCACCGTCAGAATGCCGTTTTTGTAGGTATTTTTGAGCAATAAATACCTGTAATTAAATAAATGTAAGGTGGAGCTGTTTAATGTCATACTGTGGAACATTCCAGGCAGAGCTATGACATATTCTTAGAAACAAGAAGATGATGAACCCCCAACCAAAATGTACCATTAAAGTGTATTGCGCCCGTACCTGTGGCGGTTCGATGAAGGCGAGCCAGTCAGACGAGTGTGTGGGCAGCAGACCCATAGACTGGCACTTATAAATGGCCAAAGCTGAAGCCAGAAGGTTCCCCACCAGGTACACCAGGCCCTGCAACCACTGCTGACTTGAGCTCTCCAGCAGTTTGAACGCTGACACACAGAACAAAACTGACATCAGCATCTTGCTATGTTTGCTACTCTTTTTTATTACCATTTATATCTTTGCTCTTTGTTGTTATATTGTATTGTATGATATACACTACAGTTCAAAAGTTTGGGGTCACACAATTTTGTGTTTTCCATGAAAAGTCACACTTTTATTTACCACCATGAGTTGTAAATTGAATAAACTATAGTCAAGACATTAATAAGGTTAGAAATAATGATTTGTATTTGAAATAATCATTTTTCCTTGAAAATTTGCTTTCGTAAAGAATCCTCCATTTGCAACAATTACAGCCCTGCAGACCTTTGGCCTCTAGCTGTTCATTTGTTGAAGGATCTGGAGGAATTTCACCCCACACTTCTAGAAGCTTCTCACACAAGTTGGATTGGCTGGATGCGTACCAGACGGTCAAGCTGCTCCACAACAGCTCAGTGGGTCTGTCCATAACACTTCTTTCCAATCTTCCTCTGTCCAGTGTCTGTGTTCTTTTGCCCATATTAATCTTTTTCTTTTATTGGCCAGTCTCAGATTTGGCTTTTCCTTTGCCACTCTGCCCTGAAGCTGCATCCCGCAGTCGCCTCTTCACTGTAGATGTTGACACTGGCGTTTTGCAGGTACTATTTAATGAAGCTGCCTGTTGAGGACCTGTGAGGCATCTATTTCTTAAACTAGAGACTCTAATGTACGTATCTTCTTGCTCAGTTGTGCAGCGGGGCCTCCCACTTCTCTTTCTACTCTGGTTAGAGCCTCTTTGTGCTCTTCTCTGAAGGAAATGTTGTAGGAAATCTTCAGTTTCTTGGAAATTTCTTGCATGGAATAGCCTTCATTTCTAAGAGCAAGAATAGACTGTTGAGTTTCACATGAAAGTTCTCTTTTTCTGGCCATTTTGAGCGTTTAATCGACCCCACAAATGTGATGCTCCAGATACTCGACCTGCTCAAAGAAGGTCAGTTTTATAGCTTCTCTAACCAGCTAAACTGTTTTCAGTTGTGCTAACATGACTGCACAAGGGTTTTCTAACCATCCATTAGCCTCTGACACAATGAGCAAACACATTGTACCATTAAAACACTGGAGTTGCTAGAAATGGGCCTCTGTACACCTATGTAGATATTGCACCAAAAATCAGACATTAGCAGCTAGAATCATCATTTACCACATTAGCAATGTATAGAGTGTATTTCTGATTAGTTTAAAGTTATCTTCATTGAAAAAAACAGTGCTTTTCTTTCAAAAATAAGGAAATTTCTAAGTGACCCCAAACTTTTGAACGGTAGTGTCCAAATAATTTCCCTTGTGGATCTAAGTCCATCTGTGCACGACAACACTGTAGCTAGCTCACTGTTTCTCACTGTGTATTATTTGAGGGAGACTTGTTTAACTTCTTTAACACATCTCAGTTGTTGTAGTTCCAGCTAAGTAAGTTCTTTATGGTCAGATTGGGTTAAAACAAAGCTCAGACTAAAGTCTAACTTGAGCAACAGAGTTTTAGACAGAGCAGAGTCTACAGTTTATTATTATTGTTTATATTAATATATTGTCCTACTCTGTTTAGGCTGTTTAGGGCAATACTCACTTGCAGACATGGACATGAGGGCTTGAATGGGTCTCCAGGCCATCATACAGACCATCATGATGGGGAAGATGGAGATGGTGTTCCCAGACATGTACATGATGAACAAGTTCATGGGGATCTGCTTTAGGGGCCCCAGAGCCACGTCCCAGCAGCGCTACAAAAACACGAGCAAGAGCTGAGTTTCAGATTACATCACAGTATTCTAGAGGCCAATATAATTTTTAAAATTCTTTATTTAAACATTAAATCATACTACTTTCTTTTAAATTACGAGCCTGTGACCTAATACTGTATCTCTGTAATCTTCAGTGGTCCAGGTAGATTTCTATAGTGCTCCATAGACATATACTGGTCCATATGCTCTTATACTTGTTCTGATACAGCTCAAGATCATTCTAAAGCTATTCAGGAAAGGTTCATTTCTATCCTGTGAATATGACTTTTTTTAGTATCGATACCTGCTCAAATCAGTATCTCGTTTCCATACCAGTTTTAATATCGATTAGTGTCTGATTTTTAATACTTTTAACAACCCTGGCTGGTATAATCTCACCTTTTCCACCAGGTTCTTATCAGTCTCCTGAATGCTGGTGTCTGGTACAGGCTTCTCAGAGTAACCAATGGGATAAATCACATCACCCTGCCCCCCCTGACGATCTGAACGACTCCTGCAAACAGACAAACTCATTATAACACTAACTGGTGTGTATTGTAGACACGTTTTCAACTTTTTTTAAATTATGGTTGCAGCTACGGAATTACCTCTATATATCATATGAACCCTTACCCCTATCTGCAGCTTTTCACTACCTGTTTTCCCATGCTCATCTCCAGGTCTAGTCCCAGGTCTAGTCCCAGTTCTAGTCCCAGTTCTAGTCCCAGTTCTAGTCCCAGTTCTAGTCCCAATTCTAGTCCCAGTTCTAGTCCGAAATCTAGCCCCAAGTCTAGCCCCAAGTCTAGTCCCTGGGTTCAGTACCTTGTGTTGCCCATGCTAAGCTCCAGAGCCCACTTCATCCTCTTGGTCGCCCCAGCTCCTCTTTCTCGCATGGACAGAGCTCCACCTTGTCCCCCTGGAGACGCCATGGCAACGGGACGTAAAGTTTCACCTCAGGAACACAGCTGAACTAAAAATTCAAAAACATATATTATTTTACACAGAAAAAAAGGAATATTACTTGAATTTAGTTTTTTTATATTATATTGTTTGTTATTGTTATTATAGTTTTAAAACTATATATTTTATTTCAAGATGTTTCTGGCTTTGGTTTGGTTTAAATGCATTAAATCTTATTTGAGGTTAAATTAGGTCTAAATAGGAGGTCATGATTAAACTTACCTCATGGGCAGGTTTATTTAGTTTATTAGTTAGTTGTCACGTCATGGAACAAATAGCTTTCTGATGATTTACACACATTAACTGATTTTCATTAAATATACAATTATAAAATAATCTAATCATATAATTAAAATCAAACCTAATAGAGTAAAATAAACAGTGTAAAATAAACCGTTGTCCTTAAATAGACTAAACGTTTGAAGATTAACGTAAAAAAAAAAAAACTATATAAGGTTGTGCAGAAAACACGAAGCTTGACAGTGTTGCTAAGCTAAAGCTAAACTACGCTGTTAAATCGACATTAAATAGCTCTCCCGCAACGATCTTACCCAATATAAGCATAAAAGTGAAGTATTTGAAAGTTTTGTCGTTGATAGCAAAGATTAAAAGTCCAAAATGGCAGGAAAAGGAAAGAAAATACATAAAAGTCAACCCCCACGGCACCACTATCTCAGGGCTCGCACTGATGACGTAGTTCTGCGGAAACCATAGGCGGAAACGCGTGTTTCTCGCCCTCTAGCGGCCAATGTTGGGAAAACACCCAATTAGATTTGAGCTTCTTTCAATAGAATTGTGTCCAAGTTCACATTTTAAACGAGAACAAGAGCTCCGCTTTTTTATTTTTCTGCTCTATGGTAATTTTTGAGCTGTAGGGAGTTGAATAAAGAACTTCTATGACTCATTTGTTGTTTCATTTAGTAATAACAGGCAGCTCATATTCATTAACAAAACTGTACATATACAACCGATACTTAACAGCTGATGTCATCAACATTCCCCGGGGTGTGATGCTAACTGTAGGCTCTGCTCTGTCTGAAGCGCAGTTATTCACCTCCCACCTTTTTCTTAACTTCTAAACAAGACCATGAACGCTCGTATTGATCACAGGCTCCAGATAATGTGTGGTTTAAATCTGTTTAGCTTTTTTTTCTTAAGTTTTCTTGAGACTGTTTTTTGGCAGCGTTTGCTAGTGTGCACATTGTGTCACCATAGTAACTGTCGAACGTTCTACCATTAGAGATACATGTAGAACACAGACAGCAAACAAAATAATCAGCCAATCCTCTGTCAGTAAACGCATATGTTAAATATGAAAGGCATTTTAAATTAGTTAGTTTAATAAGACAAAATAAAAACAAGAGCTCCGCCAGCGGGGCAAAATACGCCCGTACTTTGAATTATTGTATATAGAATTAAGTTAGAATTTGTCAAACCTAGTTAAAGATGAATTGTTGGTGCAGTTTGGAAGTTTGACATTCCTAGGTGAGACGGTTGTCGAGTTAGAGCGCGGACAAGAAATTGTCCACAGACAGACGGACAGACGGACAGACAGACGGACGGATAATCAATAGGGAAATCTGGCTCTTGCAGTAGGAGTATGAGTATGACATCATCACATTCTAGAATCGGAATTCCACCAATCAGATTGCAGCAACAGAACTTAAAGACACTACAAAGCTTTGAAGTGTCCACAGACGGATGGACGGACGGACGGAAAACTAAAATGTGAACTTAAGAATCACATTTCAGAGCATGTTTGTATATATGTAAACTACAGGGTTAGCAGTTTTTATGCAGAATAAGACAGGAGATTTTGTTTGTTTGTGGAAGAAATGTATCGTACTTAAAAATTGCATTCTTTGTGATTTGATAATTGCATCCATTTAAATTAAATTGAAGAAAATTAAACTACAGCTTTTACAGAGAATTTTGCCTTTATTGGTAAGGAAATTGTGGTACTTCTAAAGCTTCATTAAGATTCACAATTTGCATCAGCCCTAAGAATATGCTTTTTGGAGGTTTAATGCCAAACTGTGGAACACTCCAGGCAAAGCTCCCTTTAACAAAAACAACAGTGTAAGAGTGTATCTTCAACAAAAACAACACATATGCTTAAAAGTATTAAGAGCCTTTATTAGCTCAGTTTAGTTCATATGGCTGTAATATAAACAGTTTATAACCCTGTGTGTAGAATTCACATTATGTTTCTTGATTTCTCATTTATTTACAAAGAAAAATGTACAAATAGTGCAAATCTGTCAGGCATTCATCACTTTCACAGCAGTTGTGGATAGAGAAGGAGCAGAGGTGAAAACAGGAAATATAAAACAGTACTGCTGCTGCAAAAAGTTCAACAGTGGGTGGAATATTCTGGGTCTGAAAGTAAAACTCATTCAAAAGAAAGAAGCCTGAAATCTGTCTAACTAATCCATCAATGCATTTCAGAACATGTTTGAAGAGGTCTAAACTAAAGGGTAAGCAGGGAGGGCGTCTGACATACAGAGGAGGGCGTCCGGCAAAAAAACAAAAACAAAATAACAAGAACATTTGCTTTGAGAATTGAGTGTATTGGATCCGGCATCAGAAAAGTTGCAGAGTGCAGCTTTAAAACTGTTTTTGAAAAGTTTATGAGGAAAATTTTACTTACACCCCCCCTATTATTTACATCATAGTAAATTGTACACTTTTTATTTATTTACAAACCAAGGTACTATGAAATAATAGCAGCTTTTAAAATGGTACACTGCACATTGTTTTTATGCATAGATATAGTGATTGTCATTGTAGTTATTCTTGGTGCAATTTTGATGAAGGCAGATTATTGTGAACAGAAAATAAATATAATAAACCAAGACATGGTGTATTTTGTGTAAAACAAAGGAAGTTAATTATTTGTGCAATTAAAAAATAATGTTTCCTTTAAAGGGCCTATATTACACCATTTTATGATCTCCGTTATGTTTCATCATGACAAACATACCTGGAGATGCGTTTTGTTTTATTCACCCATGTTTAACACACAAACCCTGCATATTTAGGTTCTTCTTTCAAATGAAAAGCACTCTTTTCCACCTTGTGATGTCATGTGGTAATGCAGGAAGCGCTCCACTGTATTTTTAAACTTGCTCTGAAAATCTCTACTGAGCAAATGGTGAAATGTAGCTGTTAACTTGTAAACTATCACTACATGACATGACATCACAAGGTGGAACAAAGCATTTTGAGCTTTCGAGATGTAGACAGACTAACTAGAATTACTAAAAACATGTGTGAATGAAGCAAAACAAAACTGTAGGTATGTTTTTGAGGAGGTAACAGCATTATAACATAAAGCTTACAAGAGTCATTTTTGTGTAATACAAGACCTTTGGTTAAATCCACCTGTCACTCACTCTCACCCTGCCCACCTTTAGGCAAGGCGAAGCTTTGAGGACTTACCCATTCAAAAATATGATATTTAGTTTGAAAAGGGCCTGTAACTGATTTGAATTTATTTTAGTCAAGATATATGGTCTTTACATCATTATTTGGTATAAGCTGCTACATAAAGAACATAATAAAGTCTATAACATATTTTCATCCTATCAGGTAAAATGAAAAAAAGAATCATGGGAAACCAACAGCCTGACACCATCAGACAGTAGATTCTTGTGTCATTCTTGAAAATGCACTATGGCAGAGAACTGACACTTTACAGCCAATTTCATCAACATTCCTGAGGGTGTGAAGATAACTGGAAGCACTACTCTGTCTGAAGCTCAGTTACTAAAGTCAGGCTTAATCTGATCTTTATTTTAACACAATCTGACCAGAAAGAGCTGACTTAGCTGGAACTACAACATGTGAGCTGATTTGTGCACTTAAACAAATCTCATAAAATCACAGTCACAAGACAGCTGGCATTCACCAACAGTTTTTCAGTTCGTCACTCTCACCTTTTTGTTCAAAATCAAACACCTAAACAAGACCACAGTCGCTCATATTAAATCAAAGGCTCCTGAAAATGTGCTGTTTAAGTACATTTTGTATTTTTTCCTGAGTTTCTAAATAATCTTAAAATGTTTTTGTCTGTATTTGCTAATGTGTGTCACTGTGGTTACTGATAAACATTCCACCTTTAGAGATACAGGTAGAACACCCCCAGCATGATGACAAAACAAAGTATCAACAGTTGCAGAGATTAGAAAGCTATTTGGACAACAAATACCTGGCACTATCCTAGAAATAGACAGTAGTTTCTGTGTCATGGTGAAATATCACAGCAGAAGAAAGGACTAAGTGGGCGGGGCTAAAATGTTAGAAATCAGATACAGGCTCTTTAAATTGCTGGTCACTTTGGTAATAGTCCTAATAGTTTATCATTCTGAAGCCCCATAGATAGAAACACCAATCTTCTCATTATGAACATCTTTTTCTGTTGTTTTGTTGTTACTTGTATAGGCTGAGCTCAGGGCTGTGGTACAAACACATGTGAGCATCACACAGAAGTCTCCTCACAGACTCTTTTAAAGAGGCGGGGTCTACTCGCCCCAGCTCCTCCTCTGATAGGGCGAGGTACCGCCCAACCTCCGGACACGCCCTCACCCTCGGAACGTTAAAGCCATTCTCACCGCCTGGAACATAGAAAACAAACATGTAAATAAGATACAGTGATATTTTAAAGACGACACGGGGGTCTCAATCCGGTCTGCTCCAAACCACTCAAAACGAGCCATTTCCTACATGGAGAAAAGTGGTGCATTGGGCTGTTACAATGTGTAGAAACAAAGTAGATCTGTACAGCAGCTCTTTTTGGAGCTCCACATTTTTATTTTCACCAACACCACATGATGTTTTGGGTCTTCAGACATCAAGAGTTTGAGATTCATTCACACCTGTTTTCTACAGCTCAAGTGGACACGTAAATCTAAAAATATGACAGTTTAAATTTTCCAGAGCATCATTTCTGAGACAGTCTTATTAGAACTTTTATTCAGAATAATAAATCCAGGCACTCAGCGGCTCACCCTCGCGGTCGGCCATACTGTCGAAGAACAGCCAGTCCTGAGGGGCGGCGCTGTGGCGCACAAAGCTCACGTAGTGACTGGTCTCGATACAGGTGACGGCGAACAGAGACATGCGCTGCCTTGTGCAGCGGAGGGGGGCGCTGTGGAGCTCCTGTGGCACTGCTATACTCAGAGGGCTGTGGCCCGAGCGCTTCTTATGACTGTGCACCTGTAAATATATATAAATATATATGGTGAGAACTCACTGCTTAAAACAGATTCATGTTTATGTCTATGCACCGTGTATGAATTCACTTTAAATGTGCTGAAATGTCCGGATGGCTGCCTGCCTACGTTGGGCCTCCTCCACACCCCTCCCCTACCCTGTTTCTGGTCCTGTGGACTGTCAAGACTGTGTTTTGACTATGTTGCTGATGCTCGGAGGGTTTTTATTATTTGTGTACTCACTCCAAAACGATATCCTGTTCTGGGGCATGGTTTGGGGCAGTCCTCTTTTTGTCCTCATGTGATGCTGTTTTTTGTTTATTTCTATCTGCTACCTGCCGTCCTGTCTGGTCCATGTCGTCTCCCCCATTAATACCCTTTGTACTATTTGTACATACTCTTTGTATGCTGTAATGTACGGACGGGTGACAGGTCCAATTTCGATTTCTTGTACGTCTTGTACATGCGATGGAATTGACAAATAAAGGCTTCTATTCATGTGAATATTTTAGGTATATGGTCACATTTTTATACAGTGCTTTTCCACCTTTAAGGTACTCAAAGCGCTTTACAACAACGAACCACTCACCCATTCACACATTCATACACCAGTGTGAACACGCAGACACAAAGCAAATATTTAGTTATACTACATGGTACAGATTTAGTCTATAATTAAGGTGACAAAGCAATGTGAATATTTCTTGTGATATTTGAATTATTTGGCCATGATAATTGAGACTGCTTGAGATGCCCCGGGTGTATTACCTGGGTGTTGCATGTGGAGCAGTACTGTTTGAGATGCCCGGGCGTTATGTCGGGGTCATCGTAGCACTGAGGACACTCCCACTCGGCCACAGACTCACAGATGCTGCACTGCCTCAGAGCTGCAGACACAAGGTCAGATTACTCAATTATTAGATTTATTTAAATAAAGAGCATATGACAGGCTAGACTACTCATTTCCCTAAAACATAAATATTATTAATTACATTTAAAAAGTTGCTAAAATCTTGTTTTCCCAAGTTTGACAATTGTGAAGTTTATTGATGTAAAACTATGATACATTTTTTGCCCACAGGTAATACCCCACCAAAACAAGTCAAAGTAATGAGAAAAAACATGAACCCTTTACATATGCACTTTATATACTTGGATTTGTCATACTATCATCGATGAGGTCTGTGATGTCGATGGTCAGTGAAGGCAAGATGGCGTCGTACATTTTGAAGTCTTTTCCAAACCTGGGCATGAGCAGCAGGAGACAAGAGGGAGCCTGGACAAAAAAACAAATGACAAAAAGGTTTATATGAATCTAACAAAGCAATTTAACCAAAAATGTTCATACGAAACGATAAGACGCTTCCAGGCAGTCTGAAATTTGAAATAAATAAATAAAATAATAATAATAAATTACCAGTCAAAGGTTTGGTCAGACCCTCTCATTCAATGCATTTTTCTTCTTTCTGTTTACTCATTTCCACATTTTATATACCGGTACATACGGAAGACATGAAATATATAAAGCAAAATACTGTATACGGAATTATGTAGCAAAGAAAAAGAAGTGAGTTAAGTCAACAGTTCTGCAAATCAAAACACTGTGAAGCTGTGAAGTGAAAACCATTTCAGGAGAATTCATCATGAAGTTCACTGTGAGAAGGCCAAGCAATGCATTCATAGTTTTGATGTCTTCAGTGAAAATCTACAGTCTACGTAATTATGGAAATAAAGAAGAAATATAAATGAAAAACTGTCCAAACTTTTGACGGGTAGTGTAAATACTCAAGAATGAACATAAGTTGAGCTAATTTGTACTGTACTCCACACTTTTTAATGAACTTTATGGACTGGTTTGGGTGCCTTGTATATTTTTGTATGTTTTTCACTGTGGACTGAATGATGATGTTTGTGTCTGAAATAAAGAATAAATAAAATACTTGTAGGAAATCATTATGTATTTGCAAATGGGACTTTTTATTGTATTTTACTAATGTTAATGGTGAGCTAAGTTAGTTTTTTTTATACATTTTTAACCACACAGCTACAAATAGGTTGCTCGAGAATACACACTTCTCCAATACTTTACAAAGCTGTGAGTTTGGCCACTGGTGAATCTCAGAGTTTTTAAAATGGCTGTGATTAACAGGTGGATCAGCCAATCAGGGACATATATACGATCTGTCTATATTGGGGAAAAAAAGTAAAAATATCACAGGGGACTGAAAAACATGGCAAATGTCTGCAGAGAAGCGCTAAACTCTGTAAATCTGAGGTGAGACCTATTATTTGTAAATGATACATGACCAATAAGCTCCTTCGTTTCACATGCCTCACTGAAATAAACAAATCTGATAGGCGATGCTTGGTTCACTCAAGACACAACAAGGAACGTGGGGACCAGACTGATATCAATTTATATGAAAAATACAGAGAGATGTCAGCCTGGAGATTTGCCCGGATAGGAAATATAGCTCGTTTGCACCAATATGACTAGGAAGAATAGGCAGTGCTATTCAGACACCATATTCACAGTTGATTCAGTGTATAGTTCCACTTTAAATTGGACTGACCTCGACAAACTTGAGGCGTGAGTGGTAGAAGGAGGATTCGAGCAGGGACTGGACACTGGAGACCCTCATGCGTCCAGGAGGGGGCGACAGCAGCGCGATGGGGGAGTGAGGAGTATCGCCCTGGGGCAGAGAGGAAGGAGAGGGCGGCAGAGACGGAGGGAAAAGCTGGTACAGGTGACACTCCTGAGGCTGTTGGGACATGGATCTGAGAAGAGATGAAGTTTTAAGGCCATGTTTTGTCATTTTTCACACTTAATGGTGCACTATGTAATTTTCTGTTGGGGGTTCCTTGCAGCTTTGCTTCTATGGATATGTCATTACTCTGCCTGGAATGTTCCACAGTATGACATTAAACAGCTCTACCTTACGTTTACCCAATTACAGGTGGTTTTATAGCTCAAAAATACCTAGAAAAACAGCCATTCTGACTGAGCGGGGTCGCCTCTCCACAGATCTGAGCTGTAACTTGGTCTGGTTTGGGCTCCATGAAGATAGAAAGGTTTAAAACATTCCAGACAAAGCAATAACATCTTCACAGAGAAAAGAGTTTGAGGGACACTCCACAAGAAAAGTTACACAGCGCATCTTTAAATTGCCCTCATTTCTACACTTAAAAAAGTTTTTTATGGGTAATTAAAACATTGTGCCACATTGTGGCTTCAGTTTTACCAGTAAATGTGACATGTTAGTTCATAAGATGCTTCTTATGTGTAGACAAAAAGTTTTGTAAACAATTAATACAAGAAATTTTTACGCAACACAATATATGAAAATGGAATTAAACATGCAAAACATCAAATAGCCAGTCCAAAAACTGTGATAATGCAGCAACAATCACTATTACTGTTCTATAAGATACTATGTGATACTTTGCAGCGACATCACGCTGGGTGCATTTTACATGTATCTCTATGGTGGAATCTTCAGCAGTTAACAAAGAGACATAATGCAAAGTTTAGCAAACACTGTAAAAAAAAGTTTTAAGATAGTCTGAAAACAAGAAAAAGTACAAAATGGATTTTCAGGAGCCTGTGATCAATACAAGAGTTCATGGTCCCGTTTAAGTGTTTGATTTTCAACAAAAAGATGAGAGCGACTAACAGAAAAACTGTTGGCTAATGCTAGCTAGCTTGTGACTGGTTTTGTGAGAGGGACATGTTTAACAGCACAAATCATCTGTCCTGTTGTAGTTTCAACTAACTCAGTTCTTTATGGTCAGATTGTGTTAAAACAAAGCTGAGATTAAAGTCTACTATAACTTGGGTAACAGAGCTTTAGACAGAGCAGTGTATACAGTTAGCATTACACCAGGGAATGTTGATGACATCAGCTGAAAACTACCAATGGTTTAATCAATTCATTCCATTATTACAGGATTTACAAATGGTAATATGTAATGTGGGTGTCCTTTGACTCCACTCTTTTGGATCCACTTCAGTTCTATCCAAAAATATTGTATATGGAAAATGAGACATTTGGCGCAATATTTTTTCACCACCTCTGTGACTTTGCTTTTTGATATGATTGTTAAATGTGCATTGTGTAACTTTTCCAGTGGAGGGTATGTCACCTGCTTGTTTCTATGGATATGTCATTGCTCTGTCTGGAAGGTTCCGCATTATGACATTAAACAGCTGTACTCTACATGTATTCAGTTACAGGTGGTTTCAGAGCTTAAAAATACCAAGAAAAACAGGCATTCTGACTGTGCGCGGGATCGCCTCTCCACAGATCTGACCCGTAACTTGGTCTGGTTTGGTCTCCATGAAGATGTGACTGTGAAAACATTCCAGACAAAGCAATAACCTCCCCATGGAGAACAGCAATGGAAACCTCCACCACAACAGTTACACAATGCACCTTTAAAATGCTAAAATCTTGGATATTAATTAACATTAACATTTACAATTCACCAGTTCCACTTGAAATAGAAAGTGTGCGGGGTGGACAAACTTTGACCGTGGTTAGTTTGACACAGTTACCTGATTTTTAGGAGTGGCTCAACCGTGAGGAGCTGAAAAAGCTTGTTGAGAAATTCCTCTGGATCTGAAAAAGCAGAAGGACAGCATTCCAAAGTCAGATCCCAGTGACTGTGAACTTATCAGCCTAATGAAGATGTGTAATATTTTTGTTATAAGGGGAAACAGTAAAACATGTATTAAGTCAACACAGTGAATATGTTAGGAGGAAACGGTTTAAAGTCCCATATTATGCCCATATTATATCTTTTTTTTTTTTTAATGAACTAGTTATGAAATCAAGTACAGTGCCTTAAACATAAAAATAAAACTGAACCCTGAGCTGCACCTTTTTCCTGATTTGTGAATCCTGTGTCACTATTGGCCGCTTCCAAGAGTCGCCGCAAAGCCATGGTCTTACTGGCACAAACATAACCAAATCTGGAAAACAAAGCAATTACTTATTTTTATATTAATTACTTTTAAGACATTTTCACATTCCCCGGAGAGAAATGAACCTTTCCTTTCCTGAACAGCTTTAGAATGATTTTGAGCTGTATAAGAATAAGTATAAGAGCACACAGACGAGTGTACATCCATGGAGCACTGTGGAACCTACCTGGAAGACTGAGGCATCACATAGATAAAGGACCACATGGGAATATAAATGAAAGTACTATTATTTAATGTTGAAAATCACAATTTTAGTATTGTGGCAACACAAATGGAGACAAGCAAGTGGAAAGTTACATGGTGCAGCTTTACTGACATAATACTTTTGAACGGACCTTCTCAGCGGGTTGACGATTTCACAGCGGAGCAGATCCTGAGCTTGACTGGAGCTCTGTTTCTTTTCAGTTTCAATTGGCCAAAATAAAACCCAATCCGCCGAACTGCAGCAAGAGAACAGACTGGACACAGACAGAAAATGTGAATTAAAGGGGAGATAGTCAGCAAAATCAACTGCATGCCTCTTATAATAATGTTCCTTCACCGTTATCTTACTCAGAGTTGTGTTTTGAGTAATTTGTGTGTGTTTAAGTTATCTTGTATCGTCCTGCATCTGAGGCTGGAGTGCTCATAAGACTATTATACTTTATGAAGTGTACTAATACTTGCACTGTGCCCACAGTTATTGTTTGATGGTAGTTCAATGTTACTTGTAAGAATGAGGAAAAGAAAGAAGAAAACACAGCTATTTTTCAACAACAAAAACACATGAATGAAAATGTGCTGCTTGTTACAGAGAAATGCCACTATAGAGGTGGGTTTACACTGAACACCATGTACATGTTTAACACTAAATACCAGAAAAAGCATAATATTTTCTTTAAGATATAAGATATAGTTCACCTGAAGAGCGTAGCGTCCAGGTAACAAGAGTTCAGGTGACCCTGGATGCCTCTCTTCCAGCCCTGGTACAGCTCCCGCGCCTCGTCGCCCTCTACTGGAGGAGTGTGGTCTTCAACGCGCTCACTGCCCCACTCTGCAAACGCTAAAGAGACAAACCATGGATCAGCTGCAGCCTTGTCCCTGGGCCATACCTAAGTATAATTATATTGGAACATAGGTGCAAAACGGTAGTGTCTGCTCCAGGGCATCATTAGTCATATTCATTTACTTTCATTAACTCTGAGTCCATGTCTCTGAAATAAAACAGGCTCTGTGGAAGTAACCACACAACCTGTTGTTTTCCCTCCGGAGAGCTCCCCCTGTCTGTGTGGAGGAGATGAAAGCTCTCAAGGCACACTCTGATCTGTGCACTGGGCCACATCTCCATGAAACACAAAGCACAAGAAGAAGAGAAGCCCCTGTTTCTTCTCATCATCAGGCAAGGGTGTACGTCCCCTGTCTACAAAGGCGTGCGAACATTGGCTAAAATGTGCATTGACTCTGCTGCAGGCGCTAAAAAGCCTGTAGAAGTAGTATTCTGATATTAGTAATCTATTCTGATGCTTAATGGGTGTGAGAGCACGTTGACACACGATTTACCCTAAAAAAACAAAGAGCAAAAAAAGAGCACCACAATGGAATCTTGGATCTTACTTAAGTGCTTTATATGTGTTAGTGCCTGTTTGTACCTATGGAGTTGCAGCGCTCCACTTGATTGACAGGTGTCTCTGGCTCAGGAAAGCGCGAGTCCCGTCTGCATTTCCGCAGCTTCACAAACAGAGCTTTGTTTGGAGCGCACTGAAAGTATCTCTCTCCGAGGTAACTGCCGTCTGTGCCCGCAGACAGCTCCTGCTCCTGAAATCATGTACAGGGGCATTTACATTGAAGTAATTGAATAACATAGAACCTTTTGTAACTTGTAAAAACAAGTATCAAAAACAAAAGTTTAAGTTGTAATGCCAGGAGGCAAATACTGATATATCTCCACGAAGTGTGGCCTTAAATTTCTATTGTGGAAACATGCAGGTGAAGTGTCACCTCCTGTACACAATGTATCAGTATTAAAATGCACGTACCAGCTCTATTCCAGCCACACTATCACGTATTCCACGGATGTGTCCAATCCACCTGATCACTCCATACAGAGGAGGGTTGTTCACCTCCACCAGTGACCCCAGCTCCAGCCCGAGCTCCACCCTGCTCCGCTGTACCTTTTCCTGGGTATGCTCCTCCACACTGTCCCCTACCTCCTCTGGATCCTCCTGGACCCTCCGAGACATCAATGGACTGGGGACACTGTTATTCACTGATGAGATTTGGTCTGTTTCTGTGGGCTTTCCAGGGCTGTTTATTTTGGGAGGTAGTACAGGGGGTACAGGGGGTACAGGTGGCAACGGTTTAACACCAGGTTTTGGGGGTGGTAAGGGGGGTGGTTTGGTCTTGTTTGGGGGCATTAGGGCAGTTCTTGGGGCAGGAGCTGTGATCAGGACAGGTGGTGCTTGCGCGGTTGGGCTTGTAGATAGTTTTTGGACACTAGGGGGCAGCGCATTCTTAATCATGGACTTGATGGCTTGGGTGGACGTGGTGAGCCGGTTCGGTTTTGGCTCCAAAACTTGAAAGAAAAACATAAATTGTGAATGTTTTTAAAGGTGTACCATGTCAAATTTCTGAAAACGGTTCTGCCAGCTGCTCATCTTCATGATGTTGCTGCTTTTCCTGGAATGTTCCACAATATGGCATTAAACTATAAATCAATAACATCACCATGGAGACGAGCAGATGTGTCACTATCTAAATATAAAAATTGCACATGCTACTTCTAAGAAATTTCATTCATAATTATAACACAATAATAAATAGAAATGGAGGCAGAGGAGGTAGTTTTCTCACCAGTCACTTTTTTGATCGGCTGTAGAGTCCCATGCTCAGGCGTAAAAGTGCAAAGCTTCTGCCCATCATAAACACCATTCCAATTTCCACATGGCTTGTCCTAATGGCACAAAATAGATTTTAGAACACATATAATTGCAATAATACATATTTGGGATAAGACCGAATGAAATCTGAACTTTAAACTAGTCCAAGAATACCAGACATTTCAGAACATGTTTGTAGACGCAGCTTTTATTCAAAATAAGACCCCATGGAGACACAGGGAGGGCATCTGACAGACAGGGACAATTCAGAACATGTTTGTAGAGGTGTAATCTACAGGCAGCTTTTCTTGGACAGAATAACATCCTATGGAGAAAGGGTAGTATGCAGAGAAAATTAAATGACCTAAATAAGAATTGCAGCCTTTGAGAAATTCTGTAATGTTTTTTTTTTTTTCATTAAGAAAAGGCTGTTATAATTTCAGATGGATGCAACTCTGTACATATAAATACCCATAACTACAAATACTGCACCGAATGGATTTAGGTCCACAAACTAGATATTAATAATGGCTTAAAGTCCTTTCATCTGGCAACAATCACCCCTTTTATGGTTTAATAATGGCACTACTTTATGAAGTGACTGTGTAAACATAAATTTGTTTTGATTTATTAATACTGACAGATGTGCCAAGTTTGTAGGTAGGGCCAGTAAATACAGATATTAGCCATCAGCCAGGTCATCAAATCTGCAATCTAAACAGCAAATTCCACAACTGGATTCTAATCTGTCCTCCAGCTCATATTTGTTTACATGTTTCTCTACTGGCAGAATGTTTAGCAGTTACCATGGAGACACAATGAACACAATAGCAAACACAGCCCAGATTTAAGATTTAAGATAGTCTGAAAACTCCAGAAACAAATACAAACACATTTCCAGGAGCCTGTGATCCATACAAGCGTTCATGGGTCCTGTTTAAGTGTGAGAGACTTGTTTAAGTGCACATCCTCTCACCTGTTATAGTTCACTTATAGTCAATTTTAAGGTCAGATGTGTTAAAATAAAGCTCAGATTAAACTCTAAATTGAGTAACACAGAGTAGTGCTCACTGTTAGCATCACACCCACAGGGAATGTTGATGACATCAGTTGCAAAGTGTTGACTGATTACTGTACACTCAATAATGTGACATTCCTTGAGACTCAACTACTGACCACTAGTACGGACACTAACCAGCTGTACTCCGACAAAGAGCCCTGCAGCGGGCCGTCCGGGGAGGAGGTCACACCAGCGCACTTCGCCCGCCTGCGGTGTGTCATCGATGGACACGTGGACCCTCTGGCCTGCCTGGAGAGCCCCGGAGTGCGTGGACCCTCTGGAGGTGAGGGCAGGGTCTGTGATCCGGGGGAGGTTGGCCGGAGGAGACCCGGGTTTGGGAGCCGGGTGCTGGGCTGGATGCATGCTGATGCGTCTGGATGGTTTGTCCTGGTGACCGTTACTAGGGTGATTGCTGCAGGAGAGGTAGAAATAATAATTAGGGCTATAGTCAATTAAAGCCTCATCATTTTGGTCTTAAAATGCTCATATTAACCTGCTCTACATGATCCTAGTGTTTTTATTTTGCCATTTTGTCTAGTAATAAATCACTATTCCTAATATGAACCTCGCTCCAAATTCACCCCTACAACTGCCAGCCTCGGTGAGCTTCATTTGACTGGAGCTGAATTCTTTTTATGGGTGACATCATACTCGCTTAGTCCATTTTTTTATACAGACTATGAGCTCTACGGTGAAATTTTTCAGCAGTTACTAGGGAGACACAATGTACACTTAAGCAAACACACCTAATATTATGAGTTTAACAATGGCATCCATGGCCACTGATATTTCTATTTCAATGCAATTATTATTATTCCCCACCTGTGATTGCTGGTCCCGTTGCTGGGGCGGCTGGCGTGGCGCTTGACCCTGGAGTGGTTAGGGTCATGGTGGATTTCATTGCCGTTGCGAGGGTATCTGGACCACTGTCTCTGCTGAATGTGACTCACAGGGACAAAGAGGGCGCAGTTTTCAGGGCACTGAAACAACCTCTGCCCGTTATAAGAACCGTCACTCAAACCCCGGCCTTTAGCAGAGCCCTGAGGAGGAGGCAATGAGGTTAATTCATTCGATATGGTATTTAAAATATTTATTTTAAATTCTCTGACCTGCATCTGTAGATACAAGGTAAACATGTTCAAAATAAATACAGCTTTTTCAAATAACAATTCTAATGCTGGTTTATTCTTAATTACAAAAACATTGGACATGAGGCCAAGTTATTTATGTTATGATTTGGTCCAATAGAATGAGCCTCACATGAGTCTCTCATTTGAGTTGCCAGGTTCAATGCTGAAATCCAGTTGTTTTAAACCTAAAATGTCTCTCTCTGATTTGAATGGTCAAAACCCCAGCACCTGCAGCCAACCACGTATCAGTGCTAGTGCAGCCTCTGCAGCTCAGGGAGGGAATTCTGGAGGTTGAACTCACTGGTCAGTTTAATAGTTTTATATCCTACTGCTGTGTGAAGCACTGTGGGGAGTGTTGGTAGTTGTAAACATATTGTACAAATAAATTTGACTTTGACCTTTTAGACACGTGTTTCCATTTTAACAACTGAACCACATTTACCTTGAGTTGGACTCCAAAGTAGATGGCGGAGCTCCCGGAGGACACAGGTCCGATGTATTTGAGACAAGCCTCGGCCAGATCGTCCGTTCCCATGGTGACCCAGAGAGCTGTGCCCTCGGGCAGAGTAGCCAGGTGGGTCAGCTTCTCCGGGTTATCTTCAACACAACCAGCACAAACAACAGGCTAGCTCTGATACTAAAGAGACAATGTAGATGTTGAGTGATCCAGAGCAGGACTATCCCTTAAAGCTGGTGTTAAAACTTTATTAAATCAAAGTTTTGATTATGCAGAATATATAAAAACAATAGAATTTCTTGCCCACAATCTCCTTAATATCAAAATATAATTGTCCTTTTAATAAGTCACGTTTTCCTCTTGGCATATTCAGCCTGTATGCCGAAATAGAATAAAGTACAGTAGTAATTTATATTGAATTATTTGGTTTAAAAGTAACCAGATACAGGATACACTGATGTGCTCTCATGTAAAATCTTTCATTCATTTATTCCTGGTTCATTTAGATCAGTTTTTACCGAGGAGTCTGAAGCGCTGCTCTGGGTCCACCGGCTCCAACAAAGCGCCCAGGTCTGGTGTCACCTCCAACAGATACTTCCTGTCCAGTTTTAACGTTGCTCTGATGTCTAGTATCTGCACCGATGACAGACCCCCCATGGAGCAGAGGAACAGGAGGATTAGGGTTTTAGAAACTTAAAGAGAATCTCACTTCAAAACTGTCTTCATTCTTAGAAAAATCTAATGGGAAAGTACTTGGAATTCCTTACCCTGCATGTTGTACTGCATGGTGTATTATATGCTTTAATTTTATTTGTATTATTGATACTTTGCATCAACATTCCTTGGGGGTGTGAAGCTAACTAGAGGCACTACACTATGTTAAAATAAAACTCAGATCTAACAGCCAATCTGACCAGAAAGAACTAAGAGGTGAGCTGATTTGTACTGTTACAAAAGTCTCTCATAACAACTTAAAATTACAGTCACAAGGTAGCTAGCATTATCCAACAGTCACACTCACCTTTTTTGTTGAAAATCAAACACCTAAACAGGACCATGAATACCCTGGATTACAGGGTCCTGAAAATGTGATGTTTAAATTTAAATTAAATTTTTTTATCTTAAGTTTTCAGATGATCTTAAAACCATAACGATACATGCAGAACACCCCCAGTGTGATGCCCCTGCAAAGTATCAAGAGAAACCTGCTTTGTGCATATTTGAATACTAATTATTTTTCAGTTGTCTAAAACACAAGTCTTAAAATGCAGTGAGTGACTTTTTGGGTAGAGTCCTGCACTTGTTTTACTCCATGGAAATGAGTTATTGTTTTGCTTCTTATGTTCTACAGTATAACATTACACATATTTATCTAACTGTACATTAATTCAGTTGTATTTGTACTTACTCCAGAATATCTTAAGGTAAGTGGAAGTACCTCTCCACAGACCTGACCTGTAACTTGCCACTTACCTGCTTATCTCTGTGAGTCTAAAAAAGTTTACTGCCATACTGTGAAACATTACGGTATAATGAATACTATAATTGGATATGGAAGAAATAACTATATTTAATTTGATATCAGTGCATTTTGAGATTCATTTTATATCTTTAAATGTTGTGTTTTGCTTCACTCACACCCTTTATTATTAATCTGTATATATCTCTGAAGCTCAAAATGCTCTGTTCCACCTTGTGATGTCATGAAGTGGTAGTTTTCAAATTATTCAGGAAAGAGTGACAATTACATAGCTGAAATTATCCAAATGATGTGAAGTGTATGGAGTTTAAAAACATTCACTTGCTGTATTACCACATGACACCACAAGGTTTTGAGAAAAGTCAGTCTGAATATTCAGGATGTATGTGTTAAACATGCGTGAATGACGCAAACAACATTTAACATAAATCAGAAAACAGCATAAGATGGGCCCTTTAAGCTAGTGTGTCAAAATAATAATAATAATAACAACAATAATAATAATAATAACAACTTTGTGTGAGGCAATAGGGTCATTGCCTTTATGATTAGCTAGTAAGACTCACGTATCGTGTATCTTTGAGTCATGTAGGACAGTCCCACAATGAATTAACATAGAATAATAAGTTTGCAGGACACTTTGTACTTCGAAAGGAAACATGATATTTACCTTAACCCACTGGTATTCCCCCTGGTTTGGGCCATTGTCCTGCTCCACGCAAATGAAACCTTTCCGTACCCAGAAGGACCCGTCCGCATTACCATCTCGCACCTTCATATCGATAGTGACCAAATAATACCTCGGAGGTCGGCGTCTCCTCATTTCCCCAGACATTTTTTATTATTTTATTTAGTTCTTTAATGTTTGGATGTATCACAGCGAACGTAATCTCGCCATTTCCCTGCAACAAAAGCACGTAAAAGTTATGACACCTAAGCGTAAAGCCAACCACCTTTATGAGACTACAGGTAAAGTTTCACGGCTTTTCAATGAATTAAACCTGTTATGGAAGCACAAATTCCGTTTACAACTACTTTAAAGCTTTAAAACATGTAATTTGCGTAAGTTAACGTAAGAAGAAGAGCACATTTAGGCTTACCAACTTTGGTAACTCCACTTTTGAAAGTACTTCTCTTCCAAAACAAACCAAACCGGACAAAACCAGGAAGTTGTTTGACCGGCAGCAGCGGCAGCCAATGGGAAGTGAGGAAAGTTCTTCAAAGCCAATCAGAATTGAGAAAGGTGGGACTAAAAGTAAAGAGGAAATTCCATAGGTCCGCGTTATAAACAAGGTATGACAATTAAGTTTGCTAAAGTGGAACTAATGAAGAACAGGTTTATAATTAGCATTAAACACTTTCACTGAAACTGCACTATGCAATTTACATTCTGTATTTAATTTAGGGATGGGGAAGGGTAGATAAATAAAAAAACTTCAAAGAGACAGAAAAAAAAGTTGAAGTAAAAAAGAGAGGGGGGAGGTGGGTGTACGGGTGATGTCATCGTGTATTTAAAAAGTATGATATTTTGTATTGCTCAAAATAATGTATTTTAGTCATCCAAGTATGCTCCACTGATACACGCTGAGGGTGTTCTACATGTATCTCTATTGGCAGAATGTTCAACAGTTACCGTGGTGACATACCCCTTCACACCCCAGGAAATGCTGATGACATCAATAGCAATAAATAAATAAATACAAAATAAGCTCTCCTGGAACAAAAATCACATTAGAAAGAATGAATTCATAGATAATTTTAATAGATAATCAACATTTAAAAACTATATTTATTTACTATATAAGTATTTACAAAAAGTGCAAACATAGAGTTCAAAATAAATATGTACAATTTTTTGTTTTATATACATTATTCAACATTACTTTTTGTACCATTTAAAGCACCCATATTTCGCTATTTTCTGAACTGTTATCATGTTGTTTCCACATCAAAAACATAAGAGTTGTATTTTGATTCATTCACATACGCTTAACACATAACTACTTCATATTTAAGATGAGTTCTTCTCTCAAACGGAAAACACTGTTATACCTTGTGATGTCATGTGGTGATACAGGAAGGTGTATGCCAATCTCTACTGAACTTAAAGTAAAAAGGAGCTTTGGAAATGTAGACAATATAATAAATGGAAATGTAGAAAATCATAAAGGATTACTCAAACATGGCTGAATGAAACAAAACAGAACTCGAAGTATGTTTTTGACGAGGTAAAATATTATAACATGTTTTAAAGTCCATTTTACGTAATAGGACCTATATAATCCCAATAATTTAGTAAAACAAAGGAATCCAACAATACAGACTTCATTATATACATTACAGTATTATAAAGTGTCATTTCTTTCAAGTTTTGTACGCTGAGATTTTTCATACATTCTGAAATATTTTGTGACTAAAGAGTGAAAAAGTTCTGCCATGCTTACATTTAAGAAAGTGCAAACGCAACTGTAAAAAAATGTAATGGGGAATATGTTTTGCTATATTTTGTGATAATAGTATGCTTGTTTTCTGCTTTCCTCCTGTGTATGTATGTAGTAAGTGAGTAACCGTGCTGTCAGTCTGTCATTGCTTTGCTTTGTCTGGAATGATTCACAGTATGACATTAATCCTTTCTATCATCGTGGAAACAAAACCAGACCAAGTTACAAGTCCGATCAGTAGAGAAGCGACCCCGCTCAGGATCAGAATGCCTGTTCTTCTAGGTATTTTTGAGCTATAAAACAACCTGTAATTGAATAAATGTGAAGTGGAGCTGATTAATGTCATATTGTGGAACATTCCAGGCAGAGCAAAGACATATCTATAGAAACGAGCAGGCGACGGACCACACCTAAAGTGTTACATGGTGTACCTTTAACCATAGCCTGTTCTAATTCTTCTAAATGGCAGTTCCTCTAGTTTTAGTTGTAGCAGTGCATTGGATGAAGTTTATTTCACATTAAGAGTTAAAGCTGATAGTATTGGTCACAGTAGAAGTTGTTGTAGACAGTCTTCTTCATAAATCCTGGGTTAAAGGAACTGTATGAGAGATTTCTATTTTAAATGTATTTAAAATGAAAAGTTTAAAAGTGCATGTTCTGAGCTTTCACATGAGGCCTGTCCATATACTAGGACTGAGACAAACGTGTATGTGTCTCTATCTGCAGGTTAAGCTCTGGGGACACAGGTTCAAACTACATACAGTTCCTTTAAAGATAATAGTATTTCACACAATAGTAGCAATGGCAGGGTGGAGGCTTCGTATGGATTCATGTTCATAATGATCCGCTGTGGTCTGTATTGATAAAGTACGTGGTCAGTTCTCCTTTTCCTTTCACGTTCACGACTCCTCGTAAAGTGCAGCTGTAGCCGATGCTCTCCACCTTCTGCTGTGTCTCCTCAGTCACCTAAAACAAAAACCTAATTACTTTAGAACGGCATTAAAGTGTGTATAACAGGTTTTGATGATTCTTCAATTTTGACACAATTTGGCGGGATAATGCACAAATCATGAAGCAATTTGTATATTTAAAGTTGAAATATATGACAAAAATTACAAAAAAATTCTATTTTAGAGTTTCATATTGATTTGACATCACACTAGGGAGAATTGTGTCCAAAAGTACAGCATAATTTACATACAAGAAACACATTTTTCTGATACTTTAAACATTATTTCAACAAAAGTATGGTGTTTTCTTACATTTTTATTTGTCAACTCATAATTTCTGTGTATGTTAGAGGAGTTTTGGCCCAGAGTACAGGATGATTGTAGGTAACACTTATGAAATTACCCCGCGTGATCTCGTGATTTACAAACAGGAAGTCAAATTTAAACAACACCAAAACAACAGCAAATAAATGTGGAAAAAGAATCGTATAGTTTTTGTAAAATATCAAATATTATGATGTTAACTGTGCTTTAATAAAATAAGTAGTCCAACCTGTCATAGGCACTTAAACATTTGGGGGGAGACTGAAATCCAAATTGAGAATCCCATGTTTGTAGAGGTCTTAACTAAAGGGGTATCAGCTTTTACACCCAAAAAGGACCCAGCCAGATAGAAAAGGTTAGTTACAGACAACATTCAAATTGCCATTTTTATCTATTGTGATTTCTGGCTTCACTGATAACTGACTGTTAACCGGCCTGAATTTAACATTAGGCTGAAGGGCAGGTCTGAACTGTATAACTGTCACATTGCAGATTTGTTGACCTGGTTTATGGCTAATAGTTCTGTAATTACTGGGCCTATCCACAAGAGAAAAAAAAACTGGCTTAGAGTTCAACGCCACTTCTCTGTTAGTACAAATAAAGAAAACAAACTATTATTTTTTTCACAATAGCTTCAGAAAGTGGTGGCATCATGGTTGTCAGTTGAAAGGAATTAAAGGGGACAGTTCAGAATTTTGGATATAGGGCCTCATTTCCTAGTGTTGCTTTTAATTATTCCCTCCAGTCCTTGTATTTGGAGAGGTTGCTGGTGCTAGGCTAGTGCATGTCAATGGCCATAGTTGTCCTGCTACTAAAAAACAGTCTTACCCACTCCATAAAGCACCCAAGGCAAAAATAGTCCCCCAACATGCTACGATTCATGCGATGCAAGGTTAGTTTTATTTCAGACATTAGTCAACAAAGACACTGACATCAATAGTCTGGCGTAATAACTGTTTTGCCACGGGTGCAATGTGGAGTGGGTAAGACTGTTTTTAGTGGCAGGACAACTATGCCCATTGACCATGGACCATATATAAGTGGACTAAGCCAACCCGTTAGCCGCCGCGTGCCAAATAAGAAGTGCGCCAGGAGGCTCTTCCAGCTCCTTCTCTCCCTTTTTCCCATTGACTTACACTGGGATCTGATCACTCCTCTCTCTGTACCTGTTGCTGTGGCCTCGTCATTTTGGTCTTAAAATGTTCGTATGAACCCGCGACACATGATCCTGAATTTTATTTTTTGCTATTTTGTCTGTCAAAAAATCCTATTCATAACATAGAGCCTGATTCCAAATTCGCTCCTGTAGCCGTGGCATCGCGAGCCTCATTTGAGCGGCGCTAAACGCTATGGGTGACATCACATTCACTTAGTCCACTTCTTTTATACGGTCTGTGCCATTGACATGCACTAGCCTAGCACCAGCAACCTCTCCAAATACAAGGACTTGATGGAATAATTTAAAAAGAGTCTCCACACGTCTCCAACACTCTGGCTCACTAGGAAATGAGGCCCTATGTCCAAAATTCCAAACTGTCCATTTATTCATTCAATGAATTAGGACTGAATTAAGACTAAACCAGGACTGAACCAGGGACTAAACCAGGAATAATCCAGGACTGAACCAGGGTAGAGCTCTGCACTCCCGTGGGACCCAACCTAAAACAGTGCGGCGGGAAAGCTCATTCAGGGTGTGGGTGGGAGTGGGACTGAAAAGAATTTTAATGTCACGTTTTTCTGACCTGTATTTTGTCCAGGACTCCGGTGCTGTCCATTCGACTGGCCACGTTCACAGTGTTTCCCCAAATATCGTATTGTGGTTTGTGTGCTCCTATGACCCCTGCTATCACCGGACCATGGTTTATACCTGAAAGAAGTAAAGTGACAAATACATACTAAATTAAGCTGCAATGTGTACTTTTCTCTCCTTGGAGATGTTATTTCTTTGCCTTCATTCTCACAGTGAGTGAGGTTGCCTCTCTACAGATGTGAGCTGTAACTTGGGCTGAAGGCAACACCTGCTCATCTTCATGGAGATATAGTTTTCTCCATGCATTATATTTCTTCTTGCACAAGCCTATTCAATACTAATGAACTAACCTAAACAAATGCCATAATGTGAAACATTCCAGGCAATGCAATAACATCTCCATGGAGATAAGTAGGTGGCAAACCCCTCAGGTAAATTACTTGTGAAGTGTTACTACAAGAGTCTAAGAACCCCTGGATGTTACAATTTAGATATTTTAAATTGCAATATTCTTCTAAAACGACATAATAAAACTTACAAGTCTGCTGACTTCTGCGTTAGAAAACTGTGATTTGGAGCGTCACAACAAAGAGCCACGCAGCTGTGGGCCCCTCTGATGGACAGCTGTAAATTACTTTAGCGAGCAACGGCTTTTTTCCATTTGTACCAAAATTAATCCACGACACTGCCGAATCCTACGTCCATCACCAATTCAAAACATAAAATTGGAGAACAAAGTAACAGAGCAGTGGGCGGAGCAATCTTTTACAGAAGAATAAAGATGACTAAAACATGCATGAATCACGTTAAATACAACTTTAAGTGGGTAAATGAGAAACAACTATAACAGGGTTACAGGCTCTGAAAAGTCTCCTTTAAATTGTACAAACCTACAGTTAATGTGTAAAAAGTTGAAATAGCTGAAACTTACCTATCCTCAGTTTGAAACTTTGGAAAGAGTGAGTGTTGATGGCCTCCAGTTTCCCCATTAAAGCGAAGGCAAACTCCACCATGGCCCTCACATGGCCGGACAGCAGCTCAATTTTGTCCTGCAGGGGGCGCCATACATCAGCTTTTAGATTTAGAAATCTCAATGACGCAAGAGAAATGAGTTATTGTTGTTTAAATATGCAATAAAATCACAATGAAAATGAGAAAAATAGAAATAGGAAAGTGATAGAAAAATGACTAAAATAAATTAAATATAGAGATTATAACAAATCAGTGTTAATTTCGTCGAATAAAATATTTTGTCATAGTTTTCCTCACAGTCATATATTTTTGCTGACTAAAACAAAAAAGAAAAGAAAATAATGAATACATTTTAAAACTTTAACTTTTAAATTGCCGTAGATGTTTATTTGACTAATAGTACATATTTGTTCGTCAAATAATACAAACATATTGGCTAAAACTAGATTAAAACTAAAAATAATGAATAATTAATCAATAATTTGAATTAAAAGACCTGAATTTATTTTATTAAAAACAATACACATAAACCAAACACTGCACTCCAGATTTTCAGTGGCATAGAAAACCCAAAATTTACAAACAGAAAATTCACATAATTTAATTGGAGTGGGTTAAAATAAGCAATTTAGAGCATTAGCTTTAATAATAATTTCATTTAAGCTTTTGTGCAGATTGGTATTTTTCTGTATCGCTTTCTGTTGTATTTTTCCATAGCACAGATCCTGATAATAAATCATTTAAAAATAAAAATGAATAAATAAGGTGGTGGTACAAATCAGAAATAGTTCATAGTTCAAAACACATAATCTGCTGTAAAAATGGACTGACCTTCCTCTCTTCTCCTGGGGCAGTGAGACCGGCTGCAGCCATATACGTGCTGCCGATGGTTTTAATCTTTTCCACTGAACTGAACTTTGGTTTGGACAACAGCTGTGAACCACAAGATACAAACATTATAAATAAATAAAAATATAAGATCCACAAACTGAAGTTAAAGCCACAGTATGTAAAAATAATAGACAAATGTAAAAGAAAACAGAATTACTGGATTTTTTTTAACCCAACGTTTCTCTTCATCCAGTTGTTTTTATTTAATTTTGCTTATAATATCTTATTCTAGCACATTTTTTTCATTTTGGTTTCCTTTATTGCATTGTAAAACATGTGCCCTTACTGTGAGTGTGCTTGCATCTCCACAAACCACAGACTCTTATTTGGCCTCCTCCTGTTCTTTTCCATGGAAATGTTGATCCTTTAGCTATAATTTTCCGCAGTATGGCATGAAACTGATCTATCTCTATAGAGAATGTTCTGAAGCACGGTTTTAGCAATCATGCACATAACGTGAGACGTCCGGAAAGTTACATACTGTATCTTTAAAGGGTCCATATTCAGCCATTTTCTGATCTATGTTATAATATTGTTTCCTTATCACAAACATACGTGGAGTTGTGTTTGTTTCATTCACACGTTAACACAAAAACCCTGCATATTTACGACTTCTTCTTCTCTCAAACCAAACAAAACACTCAGTTCCACCTTGTGATGTCATGTGGTAATACAAGAGGTGCTCTACTGTGTTTTTAAAAACCTTTACTAGAATAATTTTGATAATTTCAGCCCTGGAATTGCCCATTTCTATTGAACTAAAGATAAAAGGAGCTGTTAACTTGAAATCAACCACTAGATGACATCACAAAATGCAACAGAGCATTTTGAGCTTTGGAGATGATGTAGACAGACTAATAATAAACATACAACTCCAGGTATGACACATGGGCATGGCGGGAGAAGTGTCTTGCCCAAGGACACAACAACAATCTGCCGGTACCTCGTCAAAGTCGGAGATGATTTCGTTGAGGAAGCGCAGACACTCCAGCCCCTCTTTACTGACGCTGCTTTCGTTATAAAACTCTTTAAACTGGGGTACGGAGGCAAACATCACACACACGCAGTCGTACGATTGGCTGTACAGGTCCTGCAAGAAAATCACATTGAGCAACAAAAAACAGAGATGGAAAGTGAGTAATTACAAATACTCAAAGTGCATATGTTTTTCTATTATTGCTTGGTTAGGTGGGGTAGTATTTTTTTAATTGTTTGATCTGATTAAAGGGTTAATATTGACTCTTGTGAGATTTAAAGTCTGGAATGTTTCACAGTATGGCATTAAACCTTACTATCTTCATGGAGACCAAAACCAAACCATGTTACAGGTCAGATCTATGGAGATTCAACCCTGTTCACAGTCAGAATGTCTCTTTTTCTAGGTATTTTTGAGCTTTAAAACCACCTGTAATTGAATAAATGTGAAGTACAACTGTCATACTGTGGAACATTCCAGGCAGAAACAAGAAGGTGATGGACCCCCCACCAAAAAAGTTACATAGTGCACCTTTAGGATACTTTACTATACTTTACATTTCAGATTTTAGGTTGTATGTTTTTTCTGACCTGGTTTCTGACGTTTTTCCCCATGAACACTGAGGCCACGTGCAGAGGGAGGACGTTCTGGAGCAGAAGCTTGTTCACGTTCTCCATCGTCTCCATCTCCTCTCGCTCCAAACGAAAACAGTGCTCCAACAAGAAGTCCACGCGGCAGTTCAGCTCGTCCTGGGGAGGAGCAGGGAGAGCAGTTAGCAAATCACAAACCCACAATAAAGCTAAAATATTAGGGATATTAAAGGCGCTGTTCTGTTCCACCTTTTGTGGTAATACAGGAAGTGCACCACTGTTTTTAAACTCTATACGTCTCTACACTAGAATCATTTGGAGAATTTGAACTCTGGAATTACCTAACTCTGAACAAAAGGTAAAAGGAGCTGTTAACTTGAAATCATAAAGTGGAACAAAGCATTATGAGCTTTGGAGATGTAGACAGACTTATAATAAAAGGATTACTCAAATAAAACTCAGCTCCAGGTATGTTTTTGAGGAGGCACCAGCATTATAACATGAAGCTCACAAGAATCCTTTTTGTGTAATATAGGATCTTTAAATGGTTTGCAATGATCCAAAGTTACCACTAATACAATAATATAACTGCTAAAAACAACTACAAATCTACAAAAATAATTTCAATATTTTCAAATACATTTTAACCAAAGTTACATAATAAACAAAAAAAAAAATCAGCTTTAATGGTGTGTTGTGAAACTATAATATAAAATAGATGAACAGGTTTCTATACAAATCCAAAGAGTATTGTTATAAAAACTGGGGAAATGTTATATGTAAATATACCTGGAAATAGGGATGTCAAGTTAACTATTTTTTTCAGTTACTGTGAATATTTTTGGCCACAGTTGGTTAAATGTAGAAGTGAATGTACAGTAAACCACAGAAATGTGCGATGCAACAAGTCCAGGAGTTGCACCCACTCAATAACAAATCCAATATGTGAATGCAGCCAAAGACAACTTCAAGATAATTATCCACCACAGTTTGTCCAGGCAAAGGTAAAAAAAAATATGTATCCAGTCCTCAGAATTAAGTGGTCCAGAAAGTGTCATGAGGTTCACATCACGAAACAAATGTAAACTGTGATCTTAAAGTGAAAGTATTTAAGTAAAGCATGTGGCAACACGAAGAACAGCTGGAAAAACAGGGCCAATCTTTTTATTGCAAGTGTGTGGCTTGCACGCAGGAGAAATAAACTAATAATACAAGAATTACTGAATTATAAAAGATGAGGATTTTATTATATTATTTCATTTCATCATCAAAGTAAAAATAACGTCTGATTTATTTTATTTACATTTTTATCAATAAACACACAAATAATTATACAATTGTAATATTTGTCTCACTAAATGTAACTCAAAAATTACATACCGTGACATCTGTGCCTGGTCATTTTAAATCTATTACTCTAAAACATCTTATAAACCCTTTTTGAAAGCGCTGACTCACCTGTCTGGCCAAAATGAGCCCCACCACGTAGAAGATGACGAGCCAAACTCCAGACATGATCTGAGGGTCTTTGAGGACTCCGGGCCTAAAGAAACATCAGACAACATCATCAGTTATTAAAGTACTATGTAATGAAATGGAAAAATATCCTCTTGCCTCCATCTCAGAAGTCTATGAGAGTCTTTGAGAGAAATACCCAAATTTATGATCCACAAATGTTGAACCTTCTCATTTGTTTGGGACTGGCTCCACAAACTTGTCACATTAATCTGATTGAATATAGTTATCGGGATAATCTGAATAAATATGACAATATGTTGTGACATCAGCACATTGTGGAATCCGTATAGTTTAAAGGGGTATTTTACTTCTATGGGGTATTAACAGCTAATGCAGAACATATTTAGATGCTCTGAATCTCCCCTCCATGCTAAGACACTCCCCGTTCACAACACAATCAGCGTGCATCCCGCTAATGAAACTACTGCACATCGCATTAGGTTTGTCAAGTTGCTGTGAAAAGTTTTGTATCATGTTTTTGTATATTCATGGAGAATTATCGTGTGGGAGCATTGGTGACATAGGTTTGTGGGCAAAGCCTTGTAAAATCTTACAGCTAACAGTAGAGGGTTCGAATGGGGCCCGGGAGAGATCACTAAATGATTGAAGCATGCATGTACACCTTCTTAAACCTCTTCCAGCTTGTTTTTGATGAGGGAACAATGTTATATATAGAAAGCCCCAAAAAGTTCTTTAAAACGAGCTGGAGGACAGATCAGAACTCTATGGTGGAACTTGTCTGTCCAACAGCGAGATTGCAGATTTGCTTACGTGGTTTATGGTTCATATCTCTTTAATTATTGGGTCCAACCACACGAAACAAGATGTGGCACAGGGCTCAACGTCTTCTCTGCCAGTATAAATAAACAAAAGTGAAACTATTCACAGTAGCTTCAGGATCAGGATGCCATTATTATACCACAAAGACATGATTGTTGCCAGTTGAAAGGACTTTACAGCCATAGAATAACTTGACAAATTTGTGAAGTTAATCATAAGTGAATAATGATACGATTCAACATTTAAGGTATCATACATTTTTATATTTCTTTCAAAAACAGTGCATTGTGCACTTTCTGGTGGAGAGTCCATCAAAAGCTTTGAGATGTTATTGCTTTGTCTGGAATGTTCCACAATGTGGGAATAAACCTTTCTATCATCACCAAGAACAAACCAGACCAAGTGACAAGCCAGATCTGTGGAGAGGCGACCCAGTTGTGGGTTTTAGGTATTTTTGAGTTATAAAACCACCTGTACTTGAATAAATGTAAAGTAGAGCTGTTTAAGGTCATACTATGGAACTTTCCAGGCAGAGCAATGACATATTCATAGAAACAAGCAGGTGACTTCCAACCATAAAGTTACATAGTGCACCTTTAAGTTCAAATTTACAGTGCATCCTAGTTCAATGTAATCGTGTAACAGCTTGTTTGTAATCTCTTGTTTCACTTCCATCACATTTATGTGGTAGGGGCCCTGTTTACAATATAACACTCGTGAAATAATAATGGTAAAATGAGACTCAAACCTACATTCTGTACTGAAGTGGAGACGCTATGGAAAAACAAGACCTAAAGAGCTGGACTAAAGGGCTTAAAGGGCCCATATTACTCTGTATTCTGATCTATCGTATTTTCTGACCATACAGCTGCTACTTTTTTCCCAGGCTTTGAACCATGCGGCTTTTAGAACGGAGCGGCTAAAAGCCGGATTTTTCTTCCATCGCTAGGGGCGCTCTAACCAGAATTTCAAAAACAAGATAGACGGAAAATTTATACAAAGAAGAATATGCTACTCTGTCAACTGATCACCACCTGGTGGTGAGTTGGGTCCGCTGGCGGAGGAGGAAGCCGGAAAGACCTGGTAGGCCCAAGCATATCATGAGGGTCTGTTGGGAACGTTTGGCGGAACCTTCTGTCAGTGTGGCCTTCAACTCACACCTCCGGGAGAGCTTCTCCCGGATCCCGGGGGAGGCTGGGGACATGGAGCCTGAGTGGGCTTCGTTCTCGGCCTCTATTGTCGATGCGGCTGCTCGTAGCTGTGGCCGTAAGGTCTGTGGTGCCTGTCGCAGCGGCAATCCCCGAACCCGGTGGTGGACACTGGAAGTAAGGGATGCCGTCAAGCTGAAGAAGGAGTCCTACCGGGCCTTGCTGGCTTGGGGGACTCCTGAGGCAGCTGACAGGTACCGGCGGGCCAAGCGTGCTGCAGCCTGGGCGGTTGCAGAGGCAAAAACTCGGGTTTGGGAGGAGTTCGGCGAGGCCATGGCGGAGGACTATCAGACGGCCCCAATGAAATTCTGGCAAACCATCCGGCGCCTCAGGAGGGGGAAGCAGTTCTTCACCAACACTGTTTACAGTGCGGGGGGAGAGCTGCTGACCTCGACTGGGGATGTTGTCGGGCGGTGGAAGGAATACTTTGGGGATCTCCTCAATCCCACCATCACGTCCTCCGAAGAGGAGGCCGAGGCTGGGGACCCAGAGGCGGACTCACCCATCACCCTGGCCGAAGTCACTGAGGTAGTCAGAAAGCTCCTTGGTGGCAAGGCTCCGGGGGTGGATGAGATCCGTCCTGAATACCTTAAGTCTCTGGGTGTTGTGGGGCTGTCTTAGCTGACACGTCTCTACAACATCGCGTGGCATTCGACCGTGTCCCTCGTGGTGCCCTGTGGGGGGTGCTCCGGGAGTATGGGGTCCGGGCCCTTTGCTAAGGGCTGTCCGGTCCCTGTATGACCGGAGCAGGAGCTGTGTTCGCATTGCCGGCAGTAAGTCAGACCTGTTCCCGGTGCATGTTGGACTCCGCCAGGGCTGCCCTTTGTCACCGGTTCTGTTCATTGTATTTATGGGATCGGTCCGGCGCCGGCAGTGATGCGGTCGCTGTATCGGACCGTTGTGGTGAAGAGGGAGCTGAGCCGAAAGGCGAAGCTCTCAATTTACCGGTCAATTTACGTTCCTACCCTCACCTATGGTCATGAGCTCTGGGTAATGACCGAAAGAACGAGATCGCGGATACAAGCGGCCGAAATGAGTTTCCTTCGCAGAGTGGCCAGGTGCTCCCTTAGAGATAAGGTGAGGAGCTCGGTCACACGGGAGGAGCTCAGAGTAGAGTCACTGCTCCTCCACGTCGAGAGGAGCCAGCTGAGGTGGCTCGGGCATCTGGTCCGGATGCCTCCTGGACACCTCCCTCGGGAGGTGTTCCATACATGTCCCACCGGTAGGAGGCCCCGGGGAAGACCCAGGACACGCTGGAGGGACTATGTCTCTCGGCTGGCCTGAGGAATGCCTCGGGGTCCGTCCGGAGGAGCTGGAGGAAGTGGCTGGGGAGAAGGAAGCTTGGGAGCCCCTGCTTAGTCTGCTGCCCCCGCAACCCGGCCCCGGATAAGCGGAAGAAGATGGATGGATGGATGAATACGCTACTTTTTATTTAGCAGATATAACACGCACGAAAAATTACTAACTGGTAATTATTTTCAAATCCCCACCCCTTCATGAAAACCACACGAAGGAGTTTGTATGATGCAAGTTTTAAGTTGAAGGCATCGATCTTGCTCCAGGAAGGAAACCGCTGTAGAGCCCTGCAGGGATGCGGCTTATATACCGGTGCCTCTATAGTCCGGAAAATACGGTATGTTATAATGTTGTTTCCTCATTACAAATACACATGGAGTTGTGTTTTGTTTCATTCACTCATGTTTAATACACAAACACTGCATATTTAGGCTGAGTTCTTCTCTCAAACAGAAAACACAGTGTTCCACCATGTGATGTCATGTGGTAATACAGGAAGTGTGTTTTTAAACTCCATGCACCTTCACTAGAATCATTCGAATGCTTTCAGCCATAGATTTTTGGATCATCTCTACTGCACTAAAGGTAAAGGGAGCTGTTAACTTGAAAACTACTGCTTCATGACATCACAAGATGGAATAGAGCATTTTCATCTTTGGAAATGTAGATTGACAAATAACTAATGAGTAATGTGTATGAAACAAAACACAACTCCAGGTATGTTTTTGAAGAGGTATTACATTATATATTTTGATGAGGATACATTATAACATGTCTTAAAGATAGATTACACCAAATGTAGTCTTGGTTTTAGTTCTGGTTTCGAGCTGGTATAGTCCAGGTATACTCTAGGTATAGTCCAGTTTTCCGGGTTTGGTCTTGGTTTAACTCTGGTCTAGATCTCTTTTTATGTGAGTGACCCACTTGTGCGTGCCGTTGTAGATCAGGTTGACGAGGCAGACAGATCTCAGTTCATAAACGTGAAGAAACAGCGCCAGATACACGACCACTGCTAACGTTAGCAATAGCACCTTCACAGACATACAGGTCTTCACGAAAACCACCACCCCCAGCATGGCCAGCAGACAGCAGTACAGATAATACTGAAACATACAAGGGCAAAATGCATGTTAGGTACATTAACTTGAATAAATTGCATCCATATGAACACAACATTGTCACATTCCTATTGATATTTTGCAGTTGGAGTCATCAACATTCCCTGAGGGTGTGAAGCTAACTGAAAACACTACTTTGAAGCTCTGTTACTCAAGTTAGACATGATCTACAATCTGACGAGATTTGTGCTTTTAAACAAGTCTCTTACATGTAGGCTTACAGCAGAATGCGAAACGAAACGAAACGAAATCTGCAGAATGCGAAATCTGCAAACTGCAAAATCTGCAGAATGCGAAATCTGCAAACGGCAAAATCTGCAGACTGCGAAATCTGCAGAATGCGAAATCTGCAGAATGCGAAATGGTGTGTTTATGTTTCACCCGAAAGTACATTACACCATCTGACTTGCGCGAAGATAGATTTAGTTTAGTAGTGGTGGTGAATCATAGACTTTTTGCAAGTGCAATATATGCTGTTCAAAGGACCAAAACGGGTCAGTCTCCGTGAAGAGGACATGACACCCCAAAAAATTGGAACTATTTTTGAGGTAAGGTTAAAATGACCTTTTTCTGTTGTTGTAAACACCGTTTTCTAATAGGCGGCATTAGCTAATAACTGGAATGCTAGCCAGCACTGCCGTATGGATAGCTTTACTCGTAGGCAAGCTGTTATGTTGCAGACAAGGGATGCACAAAAAATCGTCAAGGCACACACTGCTCCAGGGACTGTAACCAATACATACTCTGTTATTAACTGTAAGTAGCTTTGGATAAAAAGTGTCAGCTAAGTGTAATGTATAATGTAATGTAAACAGGGGTTATTCTAGGCTTCCCTTATCCCAGGCTATTGTTTTCATAGTCATATTTGCCATGCCTAAAAGATACCGCTCCATTATTGCAGTGGAATAAATAATGAACAAATCCAGGTCTTTACTGATGATTTATATTAGGCTTTTAAATTGTACATAGTTACAGTTAATGGGTGCGTGTGTGTGTGCGTGTGTGTGCGTGTGTGTGCGTGTGTTAGCTGACACTTTTTATCCAAAGCTACTTACAGTTAATAACAGAGTATGTATTGGTTACAGTCCCTGGAGCAGTGTGTGCCTTGACGATTTTTTGTGCATCCCTTGTCTGCAACATAACAGCTTGCCTACGAGTAAAGCTATCCATACGGCAGTGCTGGCTAGCATTCCAGTTATTAGCTAATGCCGCCTATTAGAAAACGGTGTTTACAACAACAGAAAAAGGTCATTTTAACCTTACCTCAAAAATAGTTCCAATTTTTTGGGGTGTCATGTCCTCTTCACGGAGACTGACCCGTTTTGGTCCTTTGAACAGCATATATTGCACTTGCAAAAAGTCCATGATTCGCCACCACTACTAAACTAAATCTATCTTCGCGCAAGTCAGATGGTGTAATGTACTTTCGGGTGAAACATAAACACACCATTTCGCATTCTGCAGATTTCGCATTCTGCAGATTTCGCAGTCTGCAGATTTCGCAGTTTGCAGATTTCGCATTCTGCAGATTTCATTTCGTTTCGTTTCGCATTCTGCTGTAAGCCTTACGTGTATAATTACAGTCATAAGCTAGCTAGCGTTAGCCAACAGATCACTGACTAGTCACTCTCACCTTCTCACATGAAAACACCATGAACACTTGTATCGATCACAGGCTCCTAAAATTTTGCTGTTCAAATCAATTTTGTATCTTTTTCTTATGTTTTCAGACAGTCTTAAAATGTTTTTGTGCCATGTTCATTGTGACATTACGGTAACTGCTGAACATTTCGCCAAAAGAGATACATGTAGAACTCCCCCAGCGTGATGTCACTGTAAATTATCAATAAAGCCTTCTACCCTCCATCTGAAATGATGCCATGATTCTCCTCATAAGAATTACTGCAATAAAATGTGTGAAATACAGAAGGAAGAAATAACACTCCTCACCGGTCCTGTGTAGAGCCTGAGTCCCTGCAGCTCATTGATGTTGGTGATGGAGCCACAGTTGTCTCCTGGTTGAAAGAACTGAAAGAAAAACTGTTTTATGAAAGAGTTCTTTGGTTCAAACCTGGTATAGTCCTGGTTAGAGCTGGTTCAGACTTTGGTTAGTCCTGGTTTAGACCTGTTTTACTCCTGCTTCAGACCTGGTTTTCCTTATATTTAATTCTGGTTTAGTCCTGGTTCAGTCCTGGTTCAGTCCTGGTTCAGTACTGATTGAGACCTGGTTCAGACCTGGTTCAGCCCTGGTTTAGTCCTTGTTTAGACCTCGATTAGACCTGGTTTGGTCCTGGTTTAGACTTGGTGTAGACCTGGTTCAGACCTGGTTTAGACCTGGCTTAGTCCTGATTCAGTCCTGGTTCAGTCCTGGTTCAGTCCTGGTTCAGTCCTGGTTCAGTACTGATTGAGACCTGGTTCAGACCTGGTTCAGCCCTGGTTTAGTCCTTGTTTAGACCTGGTTTAGTCCTGGTTTAGTCCTGGTTTAGACTCGGTTTAGACCTGGTTTAGGACTTACATAGTTGAGGATTGCCATAGTGAGGGTGATGAGGACACACAGAATGATCACAAACAGACGAAGAGCCGCTTGAATCGAAACTCCGGCTGGAAAACTATAAACCCAGTGAAGACTCGTTGGCAACTTCGAACGCCATTTCTACACAAAATAAAAGATTTGAAAATACAAAATATAAATACTATAAAAAAGAGTACCTGTGGCTAATATTTATCATAGTTTTACATCAGTTGAGTGGCAGTTTGTGGAAAGAAATTTAAAAGAAAAGTTAAAAAATATCCAAAAGTATCACAGAAACAAGCCGGTGATGGAAAAAAGTTGCATAGTTCACCTTTAAACCTTCAATTAAGAAAATAAAAGTGTAGTTGTTTATTTTTTATTAGTTTAATAACTAGTTTTGTTTATAGTATGGTTTCTAGGTAACAATTATGGAATTACCCCAGCGCATGTCATATCTGCTGCTAACCAGGAAGCAAAATAAAAAAAAAACACCACCTTTAATTCACTAGAAAAGTAGTTTTTTTTTTAATGAAATCTTAAATATTTTATACCATGGCCAGTGAGAATTCAAGTGTTAAGTTAACTACCTTTGTGTATAACCACAAAGATCGTTCCTGCAACTGTTAATCACTGTTCTGTTCACAAATTAACTACTGTTAGGAGAAACTAGCTTCAACTAAAACAGAAATAACTAATGCTTTGAACATCCATGGACAGTTAAAAGATTGCCAGATATAAAAGTGAACTATTTTCAGTTGGTGGGACCATGGTATAAGCAGATTAAGATACAGAAAAACTCTTGTGTGCTTTAAACCATGTTAGAATATTGTTACCTCCTCAAAAACATACCTTGAGTTGTGTTTTGTTTCATTCACACGTTTAAATAATCATTTATTATTCCACCTTGTGATTTTATGTAGCGGTAGTTTTCAAGTTAACTGCTCACTTTTACTTTTACTTCAGTAGAGATTCGGCAATTCCAGGGCTGAAATTATCCAAATAGTTCTAGTGAAGTTGTATGGAATTTAAAAACACAGTGGAGCACTTCCTGTATTACCACATGACATCACAAGGTGGGGAGGATGGGTTTCCTCCGGGTGCTCCGGATTCCCCCATCAACCCAAAACATGCCCGCACCCCTATGAACTAACATCAAGGACCATGTTGTCCACCCTCCTGTGGGCTCACCACCTGCAGAGGGGTTCATAGGGGGGTCAGGTGCTATGAGGATTGGGCAGCAAGCTGCCCCGCGACCCAGCCGGATTAAGCGGGAGAAGATGGATGGATGGATGGATGGATCACAAGGTGGACTCCTAAGCCTAAATATGCAGGGTTTGTGTGTTAAACATGTGTAAATGAAGCAAAACACAACTCCAGGTCAGTTCTTGACGAGGTAACAGCTTTATAAACGTGGCTTAAAGTAAATTTTGCGTAATATAGGACCTTTACTCCTCCAAAACAAATATTTGCATTAGTTCTCAGTCGTTGATTTGCATGTTTCCGATGACTGTGGCTATTATCTGTACACTGACTGATACGTGGGTGCAGTTTACCTTTAAATATCCTATGAATGTGATGCACAGAAGCAAAACCAAAACAGGGAAAGTGACTCCATAGGAAATAGCCATCTGGAAGTTTCTGCAAAATAATAAGAACAGTATACAATTTTTTTTTTTAAGTAAATATAAAATTATTCAGAATCTTAATGATGTAACATTCACTCAATTAGATGAGCCATAAAACATTAAAATCTTGATTCTGTGGTAGGCTTTGGAGATGCATTTTCAAATCATATTTCACAATGTAAACTGAGAAGACAATGGGAAATGAGAAGACTGAAATCAGAACTGCAAAAGTAATACCAGAATCCCATGTTTGTAGAGATCTAATCTGTCACAAAATCCCAACTAAAAATGACTCACATTACAGAGACGAGCATCTGAACGACGAAGAGAGTGACAAAGATCACAACCAAAACTGTCATGGATCTGTGCAAACCCCGAGCCTCTGACAACCGAAACTAAACACAAAAGTATAAGATTTAAAATAATAATAATAATATAATAATAGTACATTACTCGTATGCTAAAGTGAATGGATCAGATACAGACCTTTCTCTCCAGAGTCAAATCGTTAAACAGCAGAGTTAAGCAATTCAACTTCTTCTTTCTCCACCTAAAATAAAGCCATATACAGAACTGGTTTAGTTCTGGTTTAGTGTGGGTTTAGTCCTCTTTAGTCCTGGTTTAGTCCTGGTACAGTTCTGGTTTAATCCTTGTTTAGTTTTGGTTTGGTCCTGGATCTGAACAGGACTTACATATTTGGGGATACAAACATATACCGTATTATTGAAGGATATATGTATTATTTATTGTATTTTCCTTCTATACAATGTTTAAATTAACTGTTTTAATCTAATAATTTTCATAATTTAAGTACTGTACAGTCAGTGTGTTTACCTTGCAGTGTCAATTGGATCCAGTGAACTTCGAACTGCATCATTGATCACAAGCCTGAGAAAGCACAGGAAATACATAATAAAGTAAAATATTTATTTAATAAAAAATATTTATTTAAAATACTTAAAAGGTTTATTTCAATGTTTATATTTTTGTGAAATATTAAAACCTATTATTAGTGCCAAAAATTATGCATTTTCATAGTTTCACTCGAGCAAACAACAGATAAAAAAAATTCTATCACAATGACTACACCACATTGCTTGAATTGTTATTCCATTGGCAATGATGCTGATTTTTTGTCACTCTGAACCCCCTGACATCGTCTATTTGCAGTTGTACTGTACACTCACCATCCAGAGGAGTCATTCTGATCGGAGCCTCTTTCCTGAACCAAACACAGACTTAATTAAAAACCATAAAAGCAACAAGACACACCTGCACCTTTAAAGGGCTCATATTACGCTATCTTCTGATCCGTGTTATAATGTTATCTCTTCACCACAAACATACCTGGAGTTCTTTTTTCTTTCATTCTCATGTTTAACCCACAAACTGCCTGTTTGGGCTGAGTTCTTCTCTCAAATGCAAAACTCTCTGTTCTACCTTGTGATGTCATTTGGTAATACAGCAAGTGTTTTTAAACTCCATACAGATTTACTCGATTTATTTGGACCATTTCAGCCCTGGAACTGTCAAACGCCACTGACCCAAAGGTAAATGGAGCTGTTAACATGAAAACTACCACTTCATGACATCACACAGAGCATTTTGAGCTTTGGAGATGTAGACAGACTAATCATAAAGGATTACTCAAACATGAGTGAATGAAACAAAACACAACTTCAGGTATGTTTTTGATGAGGTAACAGCATTATAACATGGATAAAAAGCCAGTAAATTTTTTCAAACCTGTGCGCACTGGTTAATTTTACCTGTGGCTGTTGGGAGTGGTTGAGCCCCATGTATCTCCGGAGAAGATGCTTTTTGGAGGGCTTGGCGTTGGGGTTGCTGAGGTCAGCAAATGGGTTGATGGTCTGCCAGGACTGGAGATACTGAGACATCCGCACAGAGGCTCTCTGACGCTGGCCCTCTGCCGTCAGGTTTACGTCCTCAAACAAAACAAAATATATGAACTCATGTTCAAACTCAATTTCTATGCTAAGTAATAGACTCCATACCAATTCTGATACTATGAAGAACTTAAAACATTCTTTATTTATACAATAGAATGTGATTTTCAACATTAATCTCAGTGGTCCAGGTACTGTAGTGCTCCATGGACGTATACTAGTCTATGTGCTCTTATACTTGTTCTGATTCATCCCAAAATCATTCTAAAGATATTCAGGAAAGGTTCATTTCTGTGCTGTGAATGTGACTTTTTTTAGTATCAATACCTGCTGAAATGAGTATCTAGTTTCAATGCTAGTTTTAGCATTGATGAGTCTCTGATTTTTTATACTTTTGACAACCCACAGATATTTTCAAGTCAAAACGTAGGACAGGTTTTAATTATTTTCTCAAAATTTCCCAAAATGTAATCCAAATTCCCTACAAACTCACCCACACCCCTTGTTACCTTTAAGAGAGTCGTGTTGTCAGGTTTTATGCAGTTATCTCTTTGTATTTAAGTGTTCAAATAAAGCTCTGTGTATTTTTTAAGCAGCAGATTGACCAAAATCAGTCTGTGCTGAAGATTTAAGGCAGATACACTAAAAAGTCAGAAAATATTGTCGCTATTCTATAACAGCTGGATTTCTGTGCATACTAGTGTTCCTGATTGGTCTTAACATTTATACATCCATAATAACTTTTTCACTTAAGAATTTTCTTTTTTGAAAGCTCAAAATCTTCATAACCCAAAGCTCAGATCGCACACAATAATGTGAGATATACAGTTGTAGTTACCAGTTTGGGCCTGCGTACGGGGCACTGTGGTTTCTCAGGGTCGATGACGAGGTAGGTTTTTCTGCCCTGGAGGAGTGGGTCTCTGCTCGCGCCATTACCGGGCTCCACCAGGAACACCCCGTCCAGATGCCTGAGCGTGTCCTCTGTGATGTGCACGCGACTGTGGACAACAGAGAGGGAGTCAGAGGAGAGACACTTTTGTTCTAAGAGCTGTTACTCTCCTCAAACTGCCCTGACACAGATCTGCTGACCCTACCTGACCAGTCCTCCTGTTAACCTGCACTGAGATCTTTGACTGAGACACAGGAGACTGAGAAGTGCAGTGTAAATGTTGCTGCAGCAACACTTCCCTCAGGATCAATATCAAGTGTCTATCTATCTATTTGAGTTATCTTCTTTTTTATTACATTTATTGCATAAATATATACGTACAAATTATTATGAACTAATTATTATTATTATAAACATACACGCAAGGAAACAGATAAACAATAAACACACAAGTTTACCAGACACAGGAGTAGTTAAATGATTCAGACTGATCATTTCAATTCTTTATAAAATGATAACATGTAAGTGTCTATTGATTTTTATTTTTTCTCTCCATCTGGGAGCATAATATCGTCACTTTCTAGACTCTGAGAACCAGTTGTGATTTAGAAAACGTCTCACCCGGGAAGGCCGCCTGACTCCATGTGATTGGCCAGAGTGACGTCATGTGACCAGACGTCATACTGCCACTTCTGCAGCCCGATGACTCCGGACAGAACGTTCCCCGTGTGCACGCCCACACGCATGTTTATGTCCACCCCCGTCGCCTCGCGCAATTTACTGCAAGAAAATACACAGCATAGTGCTCTTAAAGGATTTCTGACAAAAGGTGCACTACGGCTGCAAGATTAATCGCAATCAGAATCACAATTTGAATTAACAAATCGCAAAGGCTGCAATTTTTACCACAATTTTCTTCACAAGCAACCAAATCTCTTGTCTTATTCTGCATAAAAACTGCTAACCCTGTAGTTTAGATCTGTACAAACATGTTCTGAAATGTGATTCTTGTACTAGTTTTTCAGTTCAGATTTCAGTCTCAATTGTTCTGGACATGTTAAAAATGTGAACTTTGAACAGAAAATTTAATATAAGGACTGGATGAAGTATTTTTAAAAGTGTCTCCATGCGTCTCCAACACTCATGAGGAAATGAGGCCCTATGTCCAAAATTCTGGAAAGTCCCTTAAATCACAATGCTTGTCAGAATAATCGCAATTTGATAGTCTTTTCCAAATCACTCATCCTTAGATACACCAACTGCCTGTTTCCATGAAGACTAGGATTAACATCTCCACCCTCCACCTGAAAAGTTACATAAGACACCTTTAAAATGTCTGTCGTCAAATGAGGAAGTAGTGGAGAAACAGGTTTTCAAATGTTTCTTGCAATAGTATTTATATTTGTCATGTATAAGTCACTGAGATTAAAGTATATTACGCAGTACTGACCCTTTTGTGCTTTAAGTCATGTTATAATGTTGTTACTTGGAATTGTGATTTGTTTCATTCTCTCATGTTTGAGTAATCCTGGTTTATAGTATGTCTACATCTCCAAATCTCAGAATGCCCCTTGTGATGTCATGAAGCGGTAGTTATAAAGTTTTACCTTTTGTTTACCTTTTACCTTTTGTTTAGTCAAGATTTACCAAACGTTACAAACAAAAGGTAAAAGGTCATTCCAGATGATGGTTCTAAATGATTAGAGTGAAGGTGGATGGAGTTTAAAAACACATTGGAGCACTTCCTGTCTTGCTACATGACATAACAAGGAGAGTTTTCCATCTGAGAGAAGAACTCAGCCTAAATATGCAGGGTTTGTGTGTTAAACATGAAACAAAACACAACTCCAGGTCTATTTGTGGTGAGAAAACAACATTATAACATAGATCAAAAATAGCATGGCGTGGGTAAACCTTTAAATATAAAACTTGAGTTGAACTGACCCAATAGCTGTGCACATGTCCAGTCCCATCTTTACACAGTTCTTGGCGTGAGTTGGAATCGGATCAGGTAAACCCGAGACGCAGTAGTAACAGTCACCCAGGATTTTAATGCGCAGGCAGCCATTTATCTGCAAATAAAAATAAGTGGAAAGAAAATATAAGTTTATTAGTACCTGAAATTACTCTCATTACATTAGTTATGAGCAGTAAACATGGATAGGTGCAAAAGAACAAAGATATACTATAAACTATACTAAGGAATAATATTAAAGCAGACACGTTGTGCTTATGTCTGCTCTTTAGCTATAATTTGTGACACCCGTGGATCTTTATGTTATAGTTTGGATAATTTAAATCTCAATATTCATCTGCAACAACTTAATTAAAAAAACAAGTCAGCTGATTTCTGCATTAGAAAATTCTGGTGTCCATTGGGAGCTAATGTCACCGTAAACGTCCTCACAACAAAGAGCTGTGTAGCTGTTGGCTCCTCCGATGGATAGCTGCACGTCACACATCATTTATACCAGAATGACTATGCAACGCTGCTGAATCCTACGTATATCACAAATTAAGAAAATAAATCTGAAGTAAGAGCAGTGGAAAAGGAGGTTGGTCTGCAATATGGCGTTTTGACCATAAGCATTTAAAGATCCAAATATGGTTGAAAGCTCTGAAAAAACCCTTAAAAAATGTGTTTCTGTCTTTTAATGAGTGAAAGTAGAGTGACTTACATATTAGTGTCTCAAAATGATTGTTCAAGATTGTAATGACCTTGTTTGAAAACTAAATGCTGCATAAACTTAGAGACATTTTTACAGCTATGAAACAGACACACTGTTTTTTTTTATTTTCAGCAGAAAAACTGAACATTTTTACCTTTGCGATGTCGTCAAATCGTCCAAAGAGTTTGTTGAGTACAGCCACCAGCTCCTCCGGGGTGCAGGTACTGGCCAGTTTGGTGAAGCCCACGATGTCGGCGTACAGGATACTGGGAAGAGAGAGCTGTGTGTCAGATGTTTTATCTTTTCAATCATCTTATCGTTTCCTTACATTTCTTGCATACAACTGGGATATATTTTTATTACTATATTGCTCTATTTTATTTTTACTTGTATACATTTATGTAATTATGCCTTATTTGACACCAGGCTATTGCTATTTCTGCAACTTATTTAGAATGTATTATTCCATTTCTCTTTGCTATTATACCACACTGTGAGCTACTGTGTCCAAATAATTTCCCTTGTGGATCAATAAAGTTTCTCTATGTCTATGTTTTATCAAGTGCAACACACAATGATGGTCTGATAAAATCCAGAGGGGGGCTGCAAGAGGAGCTGTAATCAAATCAAAATGGGTGCAATTAGCAAATTGCAAAGGGTGCAGTTTTTTTTAAGTACCATAATTTCCTCCACAAACAAAAAAATTCCAATGTTATTCTGCATTAAAAAACCTCCTAACTCTGTAGTTTAGATCTGTACAAACACATATATGTCATATTTCAGTCTTTTTGTCAATTCTTCTGGGCGTGTTAAAAATATGAACTTTGAGCAGAATTCTATCATTAAAACATAAATTCCAATTTGAATCATTATCACAATGCTTCAGGAAAAAAAAACAAAATTCGACATGTGTGAGAGACTTGTTTAACAGCAGGAATCGCTCACCTTTTGTAGTTCAAGCTAAGTCAGTTTTTATGGTCAGGCTGTTAAAATAAAGCTCAGATTAAAGTCTGACTTAATTCACAGAGCTTCAAACAGAGCAGTGCTTCCAGTTAGCATCACATTGCTCCGGAAAAAAAATAGGTTCTCATGTAGACAAGGGGGCCAAGAGGTCTATCCTGGGCCCTAGGGTTTTAGGGACCCAGAACTGGACCCTCTTCCTATTAATTTACTGTACATTACATTACATGATATCCATACCTGACGTCTTTGTGCTGTCTGATGTAGAGGCTGTGGAAGAGAGAGTTGTTTTTATCTTCTGCTGCAGGCTGACCTCTGGACTCGGGTTTGCACAAACGGCTGATCACTTCGGCCTTCAGCTCTTTAGCCAAATACCGAGGCAACACAGAGAGAAGAAGCTGCTCCTAAAAACACAAGAGATACACGTAGAGCTAATCATTAAAGGTCCTGCATTACGGAAAAATGACTCTTGTGAACTTTAAGTCATGTTATAATATTGTTACTTCATCAAAAACATACCTGGAGTTCTGTATTATTATCAACTATGAGAACTGAGGACTCAAATCAAACCATATGGAGGACTTGGGACTGTTCTTAGAAAACACTCTTCTCCCAACAGTTGATACTTTAGGTAAATTTTACAGGGAAAACTACTTCTCTATTTGTTACTAGGGATGTAGCAATAATTGAAATACTGTGATAACATCTTGTCAAATTTATTGGAGTGTGTCTCAATAAAAAGGATTACCGGCTCTCCAAAATACTGTACCGTGAGATTTGCACACTGTTACATGCCTCTTTGTTACCATGACATGTTTAAGTGGTGTAAAAAACTGATAAAATGCAAAAATCAGTTATGGTTTAGTCCTAATTTAGACCTAGTTTTAGTCTTGGTTTAGTGCTGGTTTAGTGCTAGTTTAGTCCTAGTTTAGCCCTGCTTTAGTTCTGGTTTAATCCTGGTTTAGTCCTGGTTTAGTCCTGGTTTAGTGCTAGTTTAGTCCTAGTTTAGCCCTGCTTTAGTTCTGGTTTAATCCTGGTTTAGTCCTGGTTTAGTCCTGGTTTAGCGCTAGTTTAGTCCTGGTTTTGCCCTTGTTTAGTCCTGGTTTAGTCTTTATAATTAGACAAAGACAGCAAACAGCAGCCTCATTTTGACCCTAAAGTTGCACTATGCAGTTTCTAGGGTCCGTTACTTGCTTGACTCCATGGAGAAGTTATTTCTTTGCCTGGAATGTTCCACAGTAGGGCATTAAACATATCCCCCTTGAATTAGTTCAATTACAGGTGTTTTATAGCTCAAAAAGCTATAACATGTATTCTTATCATATGCAGGTTCGCTTCTCCATAGATCTGACCCTTAACCTGTCTCCATTGTGATTACCATGTTTATTGTGGAATAATCAATAATCAAATATCTCCATGGAGACCAGTTGGCTCCATCCACCAGAAAAGTCACACATTGCACCTTTAAGAGCTGCTTTTACAATATAGCTACCTCCCCTTTAACTGTCCTCCAAACAAAACAGATCTAGTGCTGTTTTATTTGCGTTTCATTTGTAGCTGGCGTGTGGTGTTTGTCTGCGCTTTGCTTCAGGTCAATGATTAATCCTTTGTCTCTCCTCTGGCCGAGCGCTTACAGTAACCAGGCAATACCCCCCAGAGACTCAGATCTGAACAATTAAACACAAAGATTTCCAATGAACTCAAAGCATCAGACACAGATCACAGAGGGAGGGGTGGTGTGAGAGGGAACAGCAGACAAATCAGTTTGAATATGTTTTTACCATGTCTATTGTGCATTGCATTGTGTAACATTTCTGGTAGAGGGTCCATCACCTGTTTGTTTGTATGGATATCTCATTGCTCTGTCTGGAATGTTCCACAGTATGACATTAACCAGCACTTGCATTTATACAATTACAGCTGGTTTTATAGCTCAAAATACCTACAAAAACCTGTAACTTGTACCATACTGCAAAATATTCCAGACAAAATAATAACATCTTCACAGAGAAAAGCATTTGATGGGCCCTCCACTAGAAAAGTTACACAATACACCTTTAAAGATTAGCTTCAGGTGACAACAAAGTAAAAGGATTCAATTATTAGTGAGGTGGTGGGTAGAATTTGTTTGTTTTTACCTTGGTTTAGCCTTGGTTTAGTCCTGATTTAGTCTTGGGTTAATTCCGGCTCAGTCCTGGTTTAGTCCTGGTTTAGTCTCACCTGTAAAGTGAGGTCTTGAGTGTGGACTGATAATGTGCTTTAGTCCTGCTTTGGCCCTGGTTTAGACCTGGTTTAATCTAGATTCAGCCTGGTTTAGTCTTGGTTTATTCCTGGTTTAGTCCTGATTTAGCCTTAGTTTAGCCCTAGTTAAATCCTGGTTTAGCCCTGGTTTCGTACTGGTTTTTAGTCCTGGTTCAGAAGTGGTTTAGCCCTGCTTTAATACTGATTTAGTACTGGTTTAGTACTGGTTTTGTACTGGTTTAGCACTGCTTTAGTCCAGGTTTAGTCCTGGTTTCACACTGATTTTGTCCTGGTTTCATCCTGGTTCAGAACTGGTTTAGTCCTGGTTTATTGCTGGTTCAGTCCTGGTTTAGTCTTGGTTTTCACACTTGTACAGTACTGGTAACATGTACTTTAGTCTTACTTCAGTCCTGGTTCGGTCCTGGTTCAGTCCTGGGTCGGTCCTGGTTCAGTCCTGGTTCGGTCCAGGTTCAGTCCTGGTTCAGTCCTGGGTCAGTCCTGGTTCAGTCTTGGTTTAGTTTTTGCTTAGAAGGCCTATCAGGACAGGTGTTTTACCTGTTGGTATTTCTGAACTTCCTTCTGCGAGCGAATGGTGCTGAACTCTTCTCTTTTCTGGTTGGACTTTCGAAGGTCGTGCTCTGTTGCCCACAGGTGGTAACCTCCAACACAGTTTATACACAAGAAGAGGAGGGCATTGGACACCAGCTGAGAAAGGAAGAGAGGGATAGAGGGGCAGAGGAGAGAGAACAATTATTTAAGTTTTAAAGAGCCCATGTTGCTCTTTTTTCTGATTTATGCTATAATGTTATTTCTTCATCAAAAACAAGTTGTGTTTTGTTTCAGTTAAAACCAAATCCTGCATATTTAGGAACTGAAAACACTCTGTTCCACCTTGTGACGTCATGTGGTAATACAGGAAGTGCTCCACTGTGTTTTTAAACTCCACGCACCTTCACTAGAATCATTTGGATATTTTCAGCACTGGGAATGCCAATCTCTGCTGAACTAAAGGTAAAAGGAGCTGTTGAAAACTGCCGCTTCGTGACATCATAAGGAGGAACAGAGCATTTTAAGCTTTAGAGATGTAGACAACCAAAATCTGTGTGAATGAAATAATGAATGATGTTGAATTGGTTCCAGAGCCACCATTTAAACAGAACTAAAGAGACAGACTTCCCTATAAACATCATGTAATATTTAAATGTGTTTTTTATATTGTGCAAATCTCCATAGCCTCACACGGCTCATATGCAAACTCAGAACACTGTCCTTTTTGATGCAAATATCAGACCGCTTCAGTCTGCACCACAGACCTGTAGGAAAATAATCCTGGTTTAGTCCTGGTTTAGCCTTTGTTTAGCCCTGGTTTTGCCCTGGTTTAGCCTTGTTTTAGCTCTGGTTTAGCCTTGTTTTAGCTCTGGTTTAGCCTTGTTTTAGCTCTGGTTTAGCCTTGTCTTAGTCCTGATTTTGCCCTGGTTTAGCCTTGTTTTAGCCCTGGTTCAGCTCTGGTTTAGTCCTGGTTCAGCCCTGATTTAGCCCTGGTTCAGCCCTGATTTAGCCCTGGTTCAGCTCTGGTTTAGTGCTGATTTAGTCCTGGTTTCGTCCTGGTTTAGTCTCACCTGCACAGCGAGGTCTGGCAGGTGGGGGCTGGTCACTGGGACATAGACACTGATGATGACGATGTGAGCAACACTGGTGAAGATTCCAACCATCAGAGCCCAGGCCAGAGACAGAGGGAGGACTGAGTACACACTGAAGGACAGGAAGAGGAAGAACGCCACCTGAGAAAACACAGACAATCTTTAAAGGTGTATTGTGTAACTTTTTGACCGGGGCTCTGACACCTGGTTGTTTCTATGGATACGTCAATGCTCTGCCTGGAATGTTCCACAGTATGAAATTGAACAGAGCCACCTACCATTTATTCAATTACAGGTGGTTTTATAGCTCAAAAATACCTAGAAAATCAGACATTCTGACTGTGAGCGGGATCGCCTCTCCACAGATTTGACCTGTAACTTGGGCTGGTTTGGTCTCCATGAAGATAGAAGGGTTTAATACCATACTGTGAAACATTCCAGACAAACCAATAACATCTCCACCAGAAAAGTTACGCAATGCACCTTTAACATACCAAGATCAGGATTTTACATTTCATTTATTGAAAGCAGATGTCACATATGTAGAGGTAATTCCAGTTCTGTCACCTGGAAGCAATAATGAACAAGGGCCAAAACCTGTCTACATTTTTGCAGAGTGACATCCATCCATCTTCTCCCGCTTAATCCGGCTGGGTCGCGGGGGCAGCGTGCTGCCCAATCCTCATAGCACCTGACCCCCCCTATGAACCCTTCTGCGGGTGGTGAGCCCACAGGAGGGTGGACGTCATGGTCCTTGATGTTAGTTCATAGGGGTGCTGCATGTTTTGAGTTGATGGGGGAAACCGGAGTGCCCAGAGGAAACCCATCCAGACACTGGGAGAACATGCAAACTCCACACAAAAAGGCCCAGGGATCGAACCCACAACCTTCTTGCTGTGAGGCCTGAGTGTTGCCACTCAGCCACCGTGCCGCAGAGAGAGTGACAGTAGAAATGATATTGGTACCTCCTCAAAAACATACCTGGAGTTGTTTTTTCATTCACACATTTGAGTAACCCTTTATTATTAGTCTCCAAACCTCAAAATGCTCTGTTTTACCTTTTACCTTTTAACTTTTGTTCAGAAAAAAAGTGATTAAATTATTCAGGTGATAAAAGTGAATATGTATGGAATTTAAAAACACACTGGAGCACATCCTGTGTTACTACATTACATCACAAGATGGAACAGAGTGTTTTCTGTTTGAGAGAAGAGAAAAGAGCCTAAATATGCAGGATTTGAGTGGTAAACATGTGAATGAAACAAAATACAACTCCAGGTCTGTTTTTGATCAGGAAACATAATGACAGAACAGAAAATAGTGTAATATGGGCCCTTTAAAGATAAGGCAGTGGATATAAATGCGGAGATAAAAAAGCACTTTACATTTTGGTTTGAATTTTGGAGAATAGATTAATTGACATTTCTTATTTTTTTGCCTCTAAAATGGTCTCAGTTCCTATTCTATTTTCATTTTTGTTTGTTTGTTTTGCTGGCACATTTAAAGGGTCTGACCTGTTCCCATGCGGTGACTGGTCCCCCGGTGAAGATGAAGACCACGGCGGTGATGAAGAGGGTGCTCCAAACGAACAGGGCCAGGGCTCCTGCACAGCGCCTCACCGTGGCCACCCAGGGTAAACACACCAGCAGCAGCGTGCTCAGACACAAGACTATACAGACCACGGACAAGGCACCCACATGCACGTCGAGTCTCTGTGTGAATCAAGAAAACAAAGGGATGAAAAACAGAACTAGCTAACTGTAAACGGTTTGCAGTGATCCAGTTATTCCTCACTTACTTTATGCATTCAGAGAGTCCTAATTATTCACCACCATGAGTTTATAAGAGCTTTTCACAACTTTTATAACAGAAATCAGAGCGGAGTTTTGTCGTCAAACTAATGCTAACAACAACTAGCACGCTAACAATGCACCAGCCTTCCTTCCTACTTCTTCTTTGCAGAGAATAAAAAGACTTTATAATAATTAAACAACATCTGATTTTGACATCATTTACAATATCTGTACTGTAAATCAGGTACAGCCCCTTTAAATCTTTAATTATTATTATTGAGCACTAGTTTTACATTTGGGAGAAAGATGAAAAATGCCTTTGCGTAATGCCCACTCTTTAAAGGTGCATTGTGTAACTTTTCTGGTCAAATGCTTTTCTCCATGGATGTTTTTTGATTTGTCTGGAATGTTTCATAGTATGGCATTAAACCTTTCTATCTTCATGGAGACCAAACTAGAGTTACAGGTCAGATCTGTGGAGAGGTAACTTTGCTCACAGTCAGAATGTCAGCTGTTTAATGTCCTACTGTGGAACATTCCGGGCAGAGCAATGATATAACCATAGAAACAAGTAGTCGACGCACCTACAACCAAAAAGTTACACAAAGCACTGTAAATATAACACATTTTAAAAAGTTAATCATTTTTCTGGACTTTATGCCCTATAATTAATTTCATATGAATTCTCCATTGTCACTTCTGGGATAGTCAAGTGTGTGTGACATGACTCATTCAATTAAACAACCACACAAGACTAAGGTCACATGACTCATCTTAAACAGAACAAATTGTCTAATAAAAAAAAAAATCACTTACGAGCTTTTAATATGTTGTAATGGTATTCCCTAATCATTATCCTACTCAGAGTCTTCATTCATTTTTGCATTTGAAGGATGAGCTCTAAAAAAGTTTCTGTTTTCACCTACCCACTATCTCCGCCCACTGTCTTGTATTATGTGTTTTATGTGTTTTTATTATGAATAAAAACACATAAATGCAAATCTGTTGTTGCTTGTTACCATGGATCTATAATAAGAGCTGCATAAGACACGCCCCCTCTATCCGTGACCACAGATGTGTGGCCGAGTGAGGTACTGAAAGAATTCTCAAGAAGCACAATGTATTTTTTGTCAAATCAAACTGCTGCCCGTGTTCGGCTGACAGGACATCCACAGCTTTCATAAAGGTCAGATTTTAAATTTTATAGGGATCCTTCTGTATTTTTACAATATGAACTTTAAAACATTTTTAAATCGTCAAAGTGTCTAAAAGTCAGCTTTTTAAGGGTTAGCCTAGCCCCGCTCTGAGCCCACACTAGCTCCGTTTAGCAGCTCGCGCTCTGATTGGTCAGAACTGTTTTTCTGATGTCACATGTTGGGCTGCATTGGGCTGCAAATCAGGAAGTTAAAAAAAATTTGCGGCCATGCGCCAATGAACACAAGCCATTTTGGATTCATCTTCCAGATTTTATTATAGTTATTTTATTATAGTTCAATTCTGTAGTTGTTACAGTTGAATGTTGCTATAAAACAGTTCTAAAGTTTTTAATTTAATGTAGTGTTTCCCATGAACAGAGGTGACAATGGTCTTAAATAGTCTCCCACAGTTGGGTTATCCACTGTTTTATAAAAAAGCACATTTAAAAGTAACAATACTGGGCAAAAAGAACTGCTTAAAGGGCACATATTACAGTATTTTCTGATCTGCGTTATAATGTTGTTTCCTCATCACAAACATACCTGGAGTTGTGGTTTGTGTCATTCACACATGTTTAACACACATGTATTTATTAGGCTGAGTTCTTCTCTCAAACAAAAAGCACTTTGTCCCACCTTGTGATGTCATGTGGTAATACAGGAAGTGCTGTGTTTTTAAACTCCACATACTTTAACTAGAATCATTTGGATGATTTCAGACCTGGAAGTGCCCATTTTTGCTGAACTAAAGGTAAAAATTAGCTGTAAACATGAAAACTATCACTACATGACATCACAAGGTAGAACAGATTATTTTGAACAGACTAATAATAAAGAATTACTTTATTAAAGAACTACTTATTAAGAATTATATGTTTTTGATGAGGTAACAGCATTATAAGATAGATTTGAGCTCACAAGAGTCAATTTTGCGTAATATAGGACCTTTAAAGACTAAATATAGGCAATAAATGTCATTTGTCCTCCACAAATTGTATAAGATTAAATAATAAAATCAGAATTATTTGAGCCACCATCGTTTCCCCCAAAATCTCTGTGATGGACAAGTTTCTAATGTTAAGCCACTCTCAATTGTTTCCAAATTAAGAAAAATATAAGGGCAATTAACAATTTAAAACAAAATATTATATCTTGGATGGAGGGATGTGAAAAAGCCCTGAAGACGCTGCATGTAACAGGAAGCTTATACCCATAAAACAGACCGTGGTGAAGCAGTAGGTGCCTCTTACCCGCCCGGTGGTGGAGAGGAGGATGATGAGGGCCACACAGAAGCACAGAGACAGAACCAGCCCAGACAACATGGCGGGCGTCTCCTCCACACAGCGCAGACATCCTCTGTGCACCGCCTGCATGGGGTCAAAGGACAAGTTCATAAACAAGGTTGCACTATGTAACCTTTCATTTGCTTGTTTCCATGGAGATGTTTTTGCTTTGTCTGGAACAGCAAAAGTTTAAGTAGCTTCCTTTGATGCCTTAAAGCAGACCTATTATGTAAAATCAACTTTTCAGAGCTTTTGACCATGTTAGAATTGTTTTTCTCATTTACTCACTTATCGTTGTATTTGGAGTGATTCATGTATAACTGAGTATTGCTTTCAAGATGCCATATTGCAGATGAAACCCCTTTTTCCATCACCATCGGAATACGCCCACTGCTCTGTACTTATTTCACTCCCCAATTTTTCATAATCAGTCATATGTTTAGGATTCGACAGCGTTGTTTTTTCGTACAAATGAAAAAACTCCACTGCTTGATGGTGTGAACTCTCCATCAGAGGGGCCGACAACTTCAAGGCTCTTTATTGTGATGATGTTCACAGTGACATCTGCTCCCATTATAGAGTATTGCAGTTTTCTAACGCAAAAGTCCACGGATTTGTCTCTTTGACTTGTTTTAAAATGTGCAAATTCTAACCATAGCAGACAATAAGCATTTTTTTGAAGAAGATTAAGAAAATAAAATTGTACAGAGCAGTGGGCATACAGTATATCGGTGGAGGTGAAAACAGCATTGGTCGGTATAATAGCATCTTGAATATAAGTGATGAGAAGATTGCTCAAACATGCACGAATTACTCCAAATACAAAAGAAGGGAAACAACTATGACATGGTTAAAAGCTCTGAAAAGTTGCTTCGGATGCCTCAGAGAAAGATATTTAAGCCAGGACTGAAGAAACTACAAGGATGAGTGAGGAAACGCATTTACTTTGTACGTTTTGCTCTGCACTTTGCTTTGACAACTGAGGGAATGTTCCTCTGTATGGCATTAAACTTAAATTTGAGATGTTTGCTACTGTCTCCAACGCAATAACATCTCCATGGACACAAACAGATGGCAGACCTTCCAGAAGAAAAGTTCCACAGTACACCTTTCACACAATCTTTACCTGGAAGCAGCAGCAGAAGGACTTGGCCACGCTCCTCCTGGACAGGACGCTGCGCCCGTCCTCGTCCCCGTCCTCTGACCACCTCGCGGCGGCGCTGTCGATACTCGAACGAACCGCCCCCAACCGGTCAGACTCTGCCTCCCTCTCCACCTCCATTATTTTGTCGCCAAAATGCACCACGGTAGAATTCTTTCCACTTTTCTCTTGTGATTCACCGTCCTCAGATTCATTCCCGCAATCCGTATCACCGCTTTCCAGACTTGATTTTGAGCTTAAAAAGTAGCTCGAAAAATTATTTAAATTCGTGGGGACACTTTTATCCAAATTATTTTCAACAGTCTTGGCGAAAAATGGTTGGTTTGCGTTCCTGGATTTGGCGACGCCCATCTCGACCAAAACCTGCGCTTCGTCCAAGTTTCCGTTTATTTCTCCGTCTGTTGTGCTTAAATCTTGCATTTTGAAATTATTTTCTTTTTTTCGATTTGATAAATTATTTGGCGTAAAAGGCGTCAGCGGTTTGTGGTTCGCTCCATCTGAACCTGACGAATCCTCCAGCATTGTGAAAATTACAGTGAATACATTTACAATAAAACTATGAATTGTGTAAGAGTGTGTCCTGCTCCTCTTTTAAATTAAATAAATATAGAAAATATCAAATCCAGGGATGATGAAAATAGTCGTAGTTCCACAAAAATGAAGGTATTATAATGTCTTCAGTTGGGCTCTTCATTGTAGAGCAGAGGCTTTCTGTAAAAAAACAAAAAATATGAGTAAAAAAGGAACTGTACCTGATATTTTCATTGAATTTCTATGGTCTGAAGGTCAACATAAAATCACTGTGTACGGTGAACCTAAAAGTACACTGTGTAACTATTTTATTTTTTGCCTCTTTGTTTCTATGGCTACAGTATGACATTAAACAGCTCTACTACTCTACTACATTTATTCAATCGCAGATGGTGTTACAGCTCAAAAATACCCAGAAAAACAAACATTCTGACTGTGAGAGGAGGGGTCGCCTCTCCACAGATCTGACCTGTAACTTGGTCTGGTTTGGTCTCCATGATAGAAAAATGTAATACCATACTGTGAAAAAATCTAGACAGAGCAATAACATCTCCGTGGTGAAAACATTTGACGGACCCTCCATCAGAAAAGTTACGCAATGCACCTTTAACATACAGCATCAATCTCCCTGGAGATGTAACCAGGCCATTTACAGGTCAAATCTGTGGAGAGGCGACCCCCACTCACAGTAAGCAGAATGCATGTTTTTCAAGGTATTTTTTAGCAACAAAACTAGATGAATTAATGCAAAGTAGAGCTGGGCAATATGCAAAAACAGTAATCTGAATTTTTTTTTTTTTTTTTTTAGCACACACACTGGACAATTTTAAACTCCATATCAACAACTTTCAGTGACCCTTGTATAAATATGGAATGTAATTGTAATAGTATTAAATAGAATTATACTATTTTACAAAAAAACAAAACATAAAAACAGGAATAAACTTTCATAATAATAAGTCTTGATTTCACCCTTTTGCCATTTTTAAACAAATTTGATTATTTGATTAAAACACAATTAATGCCATACTTTGAAACATTCCAAGCAAAGCAGAACACCACCGACACCAGGGAAAGCTCTAAAGACGGCTTGCAGCTAGCAGCCCAAACATGTCAAAAAGGTAAATACAGCTACTACTATTTTGTCTTTAAATAAAAAAAGAACCCAACAAGTTAATGGTTCCATATAGGCTTACATTTCCCCTGTAGTAGTTTGTATTGTATATAGTGGACTTATTTTAAATGTCTTGCTAACATCTCCATAGAGACCACCAGAAAGTTATATAGTGCACTTTTAAAATATATTTTAATGAGGTAACGACATTATAACATGATTTAAAGTGCATAAGAGTCAATTTTGCATAATATAAGAGCTTTAAAATTACCTTTTCCCTATAGTATTTTCTACAGTAGTGTGACCTTATTTTCCCTGTCTAGATTCAGTGTGTATTGTGCTTAGGCCGGTGCATGTTCATGATTCCATTGAAGTGACGAAAGTTTTGAGTCATTTCTTCCTCGTATTAAAACTTGTTTGTCTAGTTTTGTTTTGCAGCTCAATTATTTCATTTCCAACACTCCACCCACACAGTGTATTCACGTCGGATCAGCTGCAAAAGCAACAGTAAAGGGGCTGTAGAAAACTGACCCCTGCAAAAAGAGTTGTTAATATAATAAGAAATAAAAGACATTTGCAAGATTACAAGATTCTAAAGTTATATTTCTGACCTTGTGTGGTTAATTTGGTGTTTCTGAACTTCTACGTACTTCTGTTGAGCACCTCAGCTATGTACTGAAATGCATTTACTGTAATGTATAAAAAATAAGCTAAAATAAATAAAAATCATTACATTTCAGAGTCTAACGTAAGTCACAGTTATCTTTTGTTGACAATCGAATTCTAAATGTAACCGTGAATCCTCGTATTGATCACAGGCTCTTGAAAATCCATTTAGATTTTTTTCATTGAGTTTTTTAGACCATCTTAAAAAACTTATCAGGCTGTGTTTGCTAATGTGTGCGCTGTGTCACCATGGTAACTGCTGAAAGTTCCATCAGGCTTGAATGTTACAACTTCCGACCTCGGTGTTCCAGCTGAATTAACTTGGATGTAAGTAATGGCTAATACTAAACTAAAGGTTCAAAAATGATGTAACCGTTACACAATTGTCTCTGATAAGTTAGATAAGAAAATATTGTCTTTTCTTTAACCTGTATCCCATGGTTTATGTGGTGGTTAACCTCAGATACAGTGTTTGTGGTGATTATCATTGTTGTATTACGTCACAGTTTAAAGGTGCATTGTGTAACTTTTCTGGTAGGGGTTGGTTCCATGGAAATATTATTGCTTTTGCCTGAAATGTTTCACAGTATGGCATTAAACTCTATCTATGTATAAATCTATGTCGCATTTATTCAATTACGCATGCTTTACTGCTCAAAAATACTATGAAAAACATGCAGTCCTGCAGTAAGTGAGCTCACCTTTCCACAGATCTGACATGTAACTGGCCTGGGGGAATTCACTTCAGTTTATTTGCCATGATTTTGATGGCTTTTCTCCATGGTAATAGTTAAGTTTACTACCATACGGAGGAACATTCTAGACAAAGAACGTCCCTATGAAGACAAGCAAAGGCAAAGAAAGTTACGTAGTGCATCTTTAACTTTTATGTGAAGCGGGAGTCCTCTGATCATCTCATGAGTTGGAGGAAGGATCCCAGTTACCAGTTGCACCAGTATGATGGTTATTGCAAAATAGCAGTGAAATAAAATGTCAAAAAAAAAGTGGTTGATTTGCAAATTAAAGGTGCATTATGCAAACTTTCCAGAGGCTCTGACAACATTGTGTCTCCATGGAGATGTTATTGCTTTGATCAGGCATTAAACTACAGCAGTGACGCACACAGGCAGAGTTATATGTCAGATCTGTGGAGAGGGAACCCCACTCACAGTAAGAATTCATGTTTTTTTCAAGGCATTTTTGACCAATAAAAACACATTTAATTAAATAAATGCAGAACAGATCGGTTTAATGACATGCTGTGGAACATTATTTTCTTTATTTATTATTTATTATTTATTATTATCTTCACGGCAGACGATATCCCATCAGAAAAGTACAATATTGCACTTTTAAATTACGTCAAATCAATATATAAACGTTGCCTATAAATTCCAAACTTATTTATTTAACTTTAACAAGGTAAATAAGGTAACGCAATACTTTGTTTTTGATTAGAATTAGAAATCTATTAGAAATTGTTGACATAAAGGTACTAATTCATTTTGAAAACAAATATTGGTGAGTCTAACTTTGGGAAAAATATTAAAAATGAGAACACAAAGGAATTTTATGATCTAAGAACTTTCAACAAGGCTTTCATTGGTGCTGTATAGCGCCATGTTTATTTTATCATCTGTTTTGAATATACTTTTCATATATTAGGTTACGTGATTATAATGTAAAATTTGAACTATAATATCTGCTTTGAACACTTAAAAGTTTATAAAAAGTGAATTATAATCATATTTATAAAACGCTCTGATGCCTACAGGCGTGTTTACGTGAAGAATACAGAAAGACGCACATACCACATTTTGTTCCGCTCTTTTCTAGTTTATCCGCAGTCCGTTTAGTTCCAAATCTCTCCGCAGACGTAAAGTAGACCCTGAAAATTGTTTAGAATCCGTAAAAATCCTTAAAAAGCCGCGTTGATCCCGGAGAACTGTGAGTTTTCGGCGTGAGAGAGAAAGAGGCGTGTGTCCGAGCACAGCAGAGGCGCAGAGGAGCGTCAGGTGCGCGCGGAGGTGTGCCGTGAGTGCGCGAGGAGGCACGTAAACGCACGCGCGCGCTCAGACGGTCAGGTCAGGTTTACGCACGAAGAGAGAGAGAGGACGTAAGGGAGGAGAGGAGTGAGGGCAGAGGGGGGAAAGGAGAGAGAAGGGGTGGAGAGAGGGAGAGATAAAATGACACTGAAGGAGAAAGAGAGAGAGAGGAGGGAGAAAGAGAGGGATGAAGTCAGATAGAGGGAGAGAGGGGGTGTAGAAAGAGAGAGGGGGAAGATGAGAGAGAGAGGAGGCGGTGGGCTGAGAGAGGGAGAAAGAGAGTGATAAAGTAAGATTCAATGAGGAAATAAAGGAAGAGAGAGTGAGAGGGGGTGGGGTGAGAGAGAGGGGTATAGAAAGAGAGAAATAAAGGGCTAGAGAAAGAGAAAGAGAGCGATAGAGCAAGATTAAATGAGAGATAGATAGAGCAAGAAAGGATGGGGATATGGGATGAGAGAGGGGGTGTAGAAAGAGAGAGATAAAGGAACACTGAGAGAGAGAGCGAGAGAGAGAGAGGGGATGGGGTAGGGAGGGGGGGTAGAAAGAGAGAGATAAAGGGGTAGAGAGGTAGAGAGAATGAGAGAGAGTTGAGAGAGGAGCGGGAGAAAGAGATAAAGCAAGATTTACGGAGGGAGAGAGGGGGGAAGATGAGAGAGAGGAGGGGGGCAGGGGGTGAGAGAGGGGATGTAGAAAAAGAGATAAGGAACATTGAGAGAGAGAGAGAGAGAAAGAAAGACAGAGAGGAGGAAAGAGAGATAAAGAAAGATAGAGGGAGAGAGAAAGATGAGAGAGAGAGAAAGAGAAAGGGTGGGGGGTAGGGAGTGAGCGAGGGGAGTAGAAACAGAGAGATAAAGGGCTAGAGAGGTAGAGAGAGAGGAGAGAGGAGACAGAAGACAGGGAAAAATAGAGAAAGAGATAAAGCAAGATTCAATGAGAGATAGAGGGAGAAAGAGGGGAAGATGAGAGAGAGGCGGGGTAAGGGTGAGAGAGAGGGTGAAGAAAGAGAGAGATAAAGGAACATTGAGAGAGAGAGAGGTGGGAGAAAGATAAAGGAACACTGAGAGAGAGAGGGAGAGAGGGAAAAAGCGAGAGATAAAGTCAGATTCAATGAGAGACAGAGGAATAGAGAGGAAGATGAGAGAGAGAGAGAGAAGGGGTGGGGGTGAGAAAGAAGGTGTAGAAAGAGAGAGATAAAGGAGCATTGAGAGTCAAAGAGAGAGAGAAGAGGGAGAAATAGAGATAAAGAAAGATTCAATGACAAATAGAGGAAGAGAGAGAAGAAGATAAGAGAGGGAGAAAGGGAGTGAGAGAGGGGAGCAGAAAGAGAGAGTTAAAAGGATAGAGAGGTAGAGAGAGAGAGCAAGAGAGAGGAGAGGGAGAGGGAGTGAGAGGCAGAGGATGGAGAAAGAGAGAGTACAGAGAGTATAGAGGGAGAGAGATTGGAAGATGAGAGAGAGGAAGAGTGGGGGTAAGGAGTGAGAGAGGAGGTGTGGAAAGAGAGAGATAAAGGAACACTGAAGGAGAGAGAGGAAGATGAGAGAGGGGGAGTGAGAGGCAGAGGATGGAGAAAGAGAGAGTAAGAAAGACTGAGGGAGAAAGGGGAAGTTGGATAGAGAGAGAAGGGGAGAGGAGTGAAGGAGTGATGACAGAAAGGAAAGAGGAGAGGAGAGAAAGGGATGATTGAGAGAGAGCGGGAGGAGGTAGAAATAGGGAGAGAGAAAGGGGAGTGAGAGAAGGAAGAAGGGAAAGAGGAGAGATAATTGAGAGAGAAATGGATAGAGAGAAACAGAGAGAGGGTGAAGGAGATAGAGAGAGAAGGGTGGAGGAAATGGATGAAGGTAGAAAGAAGGTAGAGAGAGAGAGGAGGAAAGGAGAGTGACAGAGCAAAAAACTAAATTAAACCAAAAAAATCTAAATTATAAAAGTATATGTCAGAATAAATGACAATGGCCTGTTGTTCTGTCTCAGGAGCTTCGTCACTTTTAATAATTTATGATCAAATAATTTCCCTTATTCAAATAATTTCTCTTGTGGATCAATAAAGTTTAAAGAAAAGTCTAAGTCTACACTTCATTAGAGCCGTTTAACTTAAATCTGTGAATGACCTTGAGGTTAATAAACAAACCTGCACCTGAGCCTGAGGGGCCATGGTGGGTTAGACCTGGCTTAGTCCTGGTTTAGTCTTGATTTAATCCAGGCTTTAGTCCTGGTTTAGTCTTGATTTAATCCCGGGTTTCGTCCTGGTTTAGTCTTGATTTAATCCAGGGTTTAGTCCTGGTTTAATCTTGATTTAATCCAGGCTTTAGTCCTTGGCTATATCTGGTTTTGTCCAGAGCAAATCCTGGGTTAGAGCAGGTTAAGTACTGGGTTAATCCTGGTTTTGTCCTCGTTTAGGTTTATCTTAGACCTGGTTTAGTCCTGGTTTAGTCTTGATTTAGTCGCAGGTTTAGTCCTGATTTAGTTCCCGGTTTAGTCCTGGCTCTGGTTTTGTTCAGAGTATGAACTGGTTTAGTTCTGGTTCAGTCCTGGGTTAGACCTGGTTTAGTTCTGGTTTAGTCCTGTGTTGCTTAGATCTGGTTTTGTCTAGAGTAAATCCTGGGTTAGAGCAGGTTAAGTACTGGGTTAATCCTGGTTTTGTCCTTGTTTAGGTTTAGTTTAGACCTGGTTTAGTCCTAGTATATAGTCCTCGTTCAGTTCTGGTTTAGTCCTCCTGGTTTAGACCTGGGTTAGATCTGGTTTAGTCCTGGTTTACTTAGACCTGTTTTAGTCCTGTTTTGCTTAGACCTGTTTTTGTGCAGCATAAATTCTGTGTTAGAGTGGATTGCGTCCTGGGTTGGTTAAATCCCGGTTTAGATCTGGTTTAGACCAGTTTTAGTGTTGGTTTAGCCCACGTTTAAACCTAGTTTAGTCCTGGTTTAGTCCTGTTTCACCACTGGTTTAGTAGTCCTGTTTTAGAGCTAGTTTACCCCTGGTTTAGACATAGTTTAGTCCCAGTTTAGACCTCGTTCAGTCCTAGTTCAGTCCTGGTTTAGATCTCTTTCAGTCCTAGTTCAGTCCTAGTTTAGACCTGGTTTAATCTTGGTTTAGTCCTGGTTTAGTCTTGATTTAGTCCCGGGTTTAGACCTGATTTAGTTCCCGGTTTAGTCATGGCTAGATCTGGTTTTCTTCAGAGTATGTCCTGGTTTAGTTCTGGTTCAGTCCTGGGTTAGACCTGGTTTAGTCCTGGTTTAGTCCTGTGTTGCTTAGATCTGATTTTGTCCAGAGTAAGTCCTGGGTTAGACCTGGTTTAGTCCTGGTTTAGTCCTGTGTTGCTTAGATCTGATTTTCTCCAGAGTAAGTCCTGGGTTAGTCCTGGTTTAGTCCTGGTTTAGTTCTGTGTTGCTCAGACCTGGTTTTGTGCAGAGTAAGTCCTGTGTTAAAGCAGGTTTAGTACTGGGTTAGTCCTGGTTTTGTCCTTGTTTAGATTTGGTTTTGACCTGGTTTAGTCCTGGTTCAGGTCTGGTTTAGTCCTCCTGGTTTAGACCTGGGTTAGATCTGGTTTAGTCCTGCTTTACTTAGACCTGGCTTAGTCCAATTTTGATTAAATCTGTTTTTGTGCAGTGTAAGTTCTGTATTAGAGTGGGTTTAGTCCTGGGTTTGTCTTGGTTGGTTAAATCCTGCTTTAAATCTGGTGTTGACTGGTTTTAGTCCTGGTTTTGCCCTATTTTCGACCTGGTTTAGTCCTGGTTTTGCCCTGTTTTCGACCTAGTTTAGTCCTGGTTTAGACCTAGTTCAGTCTTGGTTTAGTCCTGGTTTAGACCTGGTTTAGACCTAGTTCAGTCTTGGTTTAGTCCTGGTTTAGCACTGGTTTAGTAGTCCTGTTTTAGGCCTAGTTTAGCCCTGGTTCAGTCCTGGTTTAGACCTGGTTTAGCAAGTGTTTCATAGTCCTCTTTTAGGCCTAGTATACCCCTGGTTTCGACCTAGTTTAGTCCTGGTTCAGACTTCGTTCAGTCCTAGTTCAGTCCTGGTTTAGACCTGGTTCAGTCCTGGTTTAGTCCTGGTTTAGACGTAATGACTGACCTGTCACTTGAACCTGAGGGCTCCATTTCACAGTTTTCCAGCACAAACTTAAACTTTCATGTGAAAACTAATAGTCCAGGATCACATGGCATCGCCCCGTTATAACTGCCCCATAGTGTAAAGTGGAGGACCTTTGTGGTGGAGTTTGCTGTTTAACTGTCACACTGGAGATTTGTTGACTTGGTTTATGGTTTAAAAAATATCTGTACTCATTTTTCCCATGTATTTGAGCAAAATGTGTCTTTTCTGCACAGATATATTGTACAAGCAGCTCTTGAGGTCAAAGTAAGTCCACTGTGTACTGTCCGCATCTAATTAGTGTTTTATTGTCAGAGAATCAGGAAGTGCACGTTAGTATTAGTACTTTACATACATTCAAATTGGGTTCTTCTGTACTGTCTACTGTTACTTAGACCTGGTTTAGTTCTAGTTTGCTCCTGAGTTAGTCTTAATTTAGTCCTGGTTTAGACCTGGTTTAATTCTGGTTTAGTCCTGGTTTAGTGCAGATTCAGATATTCAGATCTGGTTTAGACCTGATTTAACCCTGAGTTAGTCTTGGCTTAGTCCTGGTTTAGACCTGGTTTAGACCTTATTTAGATCTGGTTTAGTCATGGTTTAGTCCTGGATTGGTCCTGTTTTAGTCCTGCTTTAGTCCTGGCTTAGACCTGGTTTAGACCTTGTTTAATTCTGGTTTAATGTTTATTTGGGCCTGGTTCAGTCCAGCTTTAGTCCTGGTTCAGATCTGGTTTAGTCCTGGGCTTGTCCTGGTACAGCTCTGGTTTAGCTCTGGTTTTGTCCTGGTTTAGTTCTGTTTTAGTCCTGATTTTGTCCTGATTTTGTCCTGGTTTAGACCTGGTACAGTTCTGGTTTAGTCCTGATTTAGTTCTGGTTTAGTTCTGGTTTAGTCCTGATTTGGTCCTGGTTTTGTCCTGGTTTAGACCTGGTACAGCTCTGGTTTAGCTCTGGTTTTGTCCTGGCTTAGTTCTGGTTTAGTCCTGATTTAGTCCTGGTTTTGTCCATATGCTCAAACTGAGTGATTCAAAAGTTCTCCTTATTTCCATGATAACTTTTGGGCCCAGCTTGTACTTTTTCCACCACTGTTGCCACAGACACAATTCACTGATGTCGCCCACTCTGTGCCCATCATAATCATAGGGAAAACAAACCAAACACTGAACATATATATAGGCTGGATTAAGTCTTGGTTTGGTCCCAGTTTAGACCTCAATTCAGGCTTTAAATCAAAATCTGTTAGAAATAATTGAACTATTACACATGACTAGCAGTATTTTCCCTCACTCTTGCTATAAACAGACTGAGCGGTAGTAACCCTCTTATTAAAGCACATAGACACAGCAAATATTGTTCTGTGTTCTCGCCTCAATCCGGAAGTGGCTCGTAAAGTGGGATAGAAATAGACTCCGATGTACAGAAGATAAAACACATGGGAAAACCCAATTAAACGTATAGATTTTTTCATTTATTTAGAAATATTATGCTATGTTATAATGTTTCCTCACCAAAAACACACCTGGAGTTGTGTTTCATTCACACATGTTTAACACGCACATTCTGCATGTTTTGGCTGAGTTCTTCTCAAACAGTAAACGCTCTTTTCCACCTTGTGATGTCATGTGGTGGTACAGGAAGTGCTCCACAGTGTTTTGAAACTCCACACACCTTCACTAGATTCATATGGATTATTTCAGCCCCTGAAAACTATCACTTCATGACATCACAAGGTGGAAAAGAGCATTTAGAGCATTGGTGATGTAGATTAATAATAATAAAGGGTTACTCAAACATGTGTGACTGAAACAATACACAATAAAAACACACACACACAGTACAGGACCTTTAAGAAGAAAATATCTCCATCTCCTGTGTATCCTGGGCTGGGTCAGGGAGACTGCATAAGATTAGAACTGGTTTTGTCTTGGATTTGACGTGGTTTAACTCATAGATTGCATTAAAAAATGGACTAAGGGAGTTTGACACCACCCATAGAGCTTGGGTTCAGTCAAATGAAGCTCACAAAGCTAGCAGTTATAGGAGGGCCAACCGCTATATTAGGAAAAGGTTTTGTAGCAGACAAAATAGATAAATAAAAACATAATGTAGTCCTGGGTTAGTCCTGGTTTAAGTCCTGATTTATTCCTTGATAATTCTTCATCTGCTTTTGAGGTAACCTTTCCTTACATCAGTTTGGGGCTGACACAAACTGTAAATACTCCTCTGACCTGTGGATATGTTACACAGAGGAAACTCTACTGTAATCTTTAACCACCACAGGAAATCAGGCTCAAGTTTCACTCGGCTCCAGTGTCCGGGACCCAGATCAGAGAGCTCCACTCACTTAAATGAGACTGATGGCATCACCAAACTAAAGCTGCACTGTGTAACTCTTCTGATGGTTTCCATGGAGATGATTAAGGTTAAGGTGCACTTTATTACCCTCTGCGTAAGACCCATTCTTCAGTGTCAAGAGCAGTGGGACCCGTCTCCAGATCCTGAACTAGTCTTGGTCAGGACCACCTTACACCTGGAGGATTTGACCTATTGATAATTTGTATTGACATCACAATGGGGAGGTTCTATATGTGTGTTTATGGTAGGATGGTCAGTAGTTACACGTTATACACATTAGTAAACTCTGTCAAAATGTTCTAAATTAGTCTGAAACTCAAGATAAAATACAAAATAGATTTAAACAACACATTTTCAGGAGCCTGTAGCCAATACGAGCGTTCGCGGTCCTGTTTCAGAGTTTGATTTTCAACAAAAATGTGAGAGTAACTGAAAAACTACTGACTAATACTATCTAACTTGTGACTGTGTTTGAGAGGGACTTGTTTAACAGCACAAATCGGCTCACCTGTTGCAGCTAAATAAAATTAAAAAAATAAATTAAAAGTAAAATTAAAACAAAACTCAGATTAAAGGTTAATTTGACTGAGCTTCAGACAAAGCAGTGCCTCTAGTTAGCATCATAATCCCAGGGAATATTGATGCCTTAGCTGATAAATATCAATTGTGCATGTTTTGATGGGAGAAAGCAAATGAAACTCACACAGACACAGGGAGAACATGCAAACTAGGGATGGGCATTCGATTAAATTGTCTTAATCGATCGTTGGGAAAATTAACGATCGATTTTCGATTAATCATTAACATTTTATATTAAAATTATTATTAGTATTATTACTATTACTAATGTGCATGAATAAATTTAACTTTAGAACATATAAACCATCACCACTATAGAGCCACATCAGCCTGTGCGAGATCTGAATGTGCTTAATATTATACATTTGTTTACGTCTTACAGAAATGAAACTTAAAACCACATGGCTCATCTGCATAAACAAAAAGCGAAAAAAAAAATCTTTCTTTGTGCTCTGATGTGTTCAACTTTGGTTGGACTAAAGAACACAACTCAATGGAATATTTCTGTGACAGAGGACGTGATGAGGCTGGTGAGTCTGTTCTGTGTGCATGTTGCTGGAGATACTGCGTAAACATGTGAAACCGGGACATTAAAAAAATAAAAAATAAAAAAGCTCATAATCGGGACACTGATGTGCAGGTAAACACACTCATTGGGGGATATAGTGATCTCCAAGGAGCCAGAGCCGAGACGTGGGACTGTGGGGCAACAACTCCAGTGTTTGTGCTGAGACACAGCATCGACTCCTTACGCTATGATACGCACAGCAACCTACATTCGGTAATGATCAATTATTGATTAATCGACTAATCATGCCCATCCCTAATGCAAACTCCTATTAACTCTGAAGCGTGAGTGCTCGTGCCTCAATTATTAACTCTATACATGGAAACGAGCAAGTTTGAAATCTTTATTGACCTGATTTATGACAGAGATTTATACAAAGGAATCCTTTGTATAAATCTCTGTCATAAATTATGGACGTGCAGAGGGGGGTTTCTTTGGTTGCCCTGGCAACTGGTAACCCTCCTCGACTGAAGTTGCCCTATATATATATATATATATATATATATATATATATATATATATATATATATATATATATATATATATATATATATATATATATATATATATATATATATATATACACACACACACACACACCACACACACACGGGACCAGCACCTGAGCCTGCGTAAAAAGATATTACCCACAAGCCCCGCGGAGAGCCCCGGCCGCAGCCGACGCCAAAAGTTCAGTTTTTTCAACTTCTAACTCAGGGGTGGGCAAACTTTTTGGCTCGAGGGCCACAAAGGTTCTAAAATTTGATGGAAGAGCCGGACCAGGAGCAGATGGATGGAGGGTTCTGGTCTGACTACATCAGCCCAGCAAATAAGACGAAAATAATTTGCAGGATCCAACGATTTACATGAGGCAGATTCAAACGTCTCAATTCAATTTGTGTAGCATATTTATGGCCAATGATTTTCCTTTTCAGAAGTTTTGAATTCAGTTTCATTGTGACACATTTGATAATTCTGTTGAGTGTTGGGAAGGTTACTTTAAACTGTGTTCCCTACAGATTACAGATTGCATACCCCAAAATGTAGTTTGTAACCTAATCCATTAAATTACTTAAATGAGTAACGTAATCTGAATACTTTGGATTACTTGATATTGTCATGATTTTTAAAACTATATGAATGTAGCAGCCACCTCCTGCAAATTCTTGTTTGGTTTTAGACCTGGTTTTAGTCCTGGTTTTAGTCCTGGTTTAGACCTGGTTGTAGTCCTGGTTTAGACCTGGTTGTAGTCCTGGTTTAGACCTGGTATAAATGGTTTAGACCTGGTTGTACTCCTGGTTTAGACCTGGTTGCAGTCCTGGTTTAGACCTGGTTTTAGTCCTGATTTAATGCTTGTTTAGTCCTGGTTTTAGATCCGGTTTAGACCTGGTTTAGAACTGCTTTAGACCTGTCTTAGTCCTGGTGTTAGTTCTGGTTTAGAGGCGCACAGGAGGAAGCGCGGTCCACGCAGCGAATGCGATAAGACACGATCCACGCGCGGTGTGCACGCCGTACAAGAGGAGGTGCGGAGTGCGCGGCACACTACATGGCCGCAGTGCTTTATGGGAAGGTTTTCGTACCATGAGTGAGGAAGACGTGTTCAACATATAATTCTACCCCTGGGCACTGAGCCAGGATATTTGCATATTTTGGTTTTATGTATCAATGTATCTAGAGTGCACCATCTAATGGGAAATAAAACTAATAAGTTTAATTGCAGTTCAAGTTTGGCGGTGCGGTTCGCCCTTTCTTCATGTCAGAGCAACTGCCCCTCAAAATTCCTGTGCACGTTCCTGCAAAGGATAATTATTACGTGAAAAGTTAATGAGGAGTAATTTAATGTTTGACAGGCCGCTGAAAAGACCGTCATGCACCGGGCCCATTGTGATATTTGGTTTAAACAGAATCTCCACCCAGTTTCTGACACTTACATTACACTACAGCTAATTACAGTATCGCTCCTTTATTGTAAAAGTTGAGTACTTCACAGGTTCATTTTACTAAAACACACTCAAGATCATTATATTTAAAATTTCGCTACAAACATTTTTACAGTTTCATTAACATTCATTTGGTTAATAATTTTCTTCCTGATTGGAAATGATTACCTCACACCGCTGTTACCTAGCAACCGTGCTGTAATGTACACTGGGCCAAAACTACTCTAATGTACACAGAAAGTATTATGTGACAACTAAAAATACAAGAATACCTTTGCTTTGTTGAAATAATGCTTAAAATACCAGAAAATAATGTGTGTTTTACATACAACTTGCTTTTTTTCAATTAATTGCAAAAAAAATGTCAAATTATTACTGTGTGTGGCAGTGGGGGGTCATTTCTCATCAGATCTGACCTGTGACACTTCTGTGATTAAAAAATTATAATAAATATGTTTAATGCAAAACAAACAACTAGGAAAGCCTCTACCAGAAAAGTTACACAGCACACCTTTAATGTTATTGTGTTATTTATACAACTGAAGCAAAATCAACCATGTCTAATACTTCTGCTAAATATTTACATGTGAAACTTTTATTGATAGGCCTACATAGCAGCTGATGGCATCAACATTCCCTGGAGGTGTGATGCTAACTGAAGGCACTACTGAGCTTTAATTTGACACAATCTGACAGAAAGAGCTGATTTGTGCTGTTAAACAAATCTCATGGACACTTGTATTGATCACAGGCTCCTGGAAATGTGCTGTTTAGACCCATTTAGTATTTTTCCTTTGAGTTTTTGGACCATCTTTACACTTTGTTCAGCTGTGCGTGCTAATGTGTGCATTGTGTCACCATGGTAACTCACATGATGTCAGTGTAAACTTTCCTCTGGTCTGTTCTGGGTCATTCACGCCGATATTCTGTTTTATCACCGGGAAACACCGTACACTCACTAGACCAGATTCTTTCTCTGACAGAGCCTCTTGTTTCTCAGAATAGAAAAAAAAAACAGGTTCGTTAAGTTTGGAGTTATTTTAAGAACATCCTCTTTTTCAAAAAACTATGTAACTATGACACAAAGGGACCTCTACTTCATAGAAGCAGGTAAAGGTGCACTGTGTAACTTTTTGGTTGAGGGTCCTTCTCCTGTTTGTTCGTATAGATAAGTCATTGCTCTGCCTGGAATGTTCCCCAGTGTGACATTAAACGTTTCTACCTTAAATTTATTCAATCACAGCTAAAAAGAAGATCTGACCTGTAACTTGGTCTGGTTTGGTCTCCATGGCGATAGAAAGGTTTAATACATTCCAGACAATAATAAAAAAGTATTGAACATACCCCGCACCCAAAAAGTTACACAGTGCACCTTTAATTTAATGATTTTTTGATATCTTGTAAATGCTTTTTAGAACTCAACATGTGTAATTCATCAGTGTTTAAAGGTGTATTAAGCAACATCTCAGCCACCTGGTTGTCTCCATGGAGATGTGATTGCTGCGCCTGGATTGACCCAAAGTATCACAAGTCAAATCTATGGGGAGGCGACCCGCTCACAGACAGTGACAGGGCCAGAGTGCATGTTCTTAACTGATCAAATTATAGAATAGTATCCATGGTTATTACAGCGTTTAGAATATTTCACAGTACGGTATTAAACTTGGAGTTCAAACCAGGCCAAGTTACAGGTCAGATCTGTGGAGAGACGACCCCGCTCACTGTCAGAATACTGTTTTTCTAGGTATTTTAAAGCTATGAAACCACCTGTAACTGAAAAATATAAGGTAGAGCTGTTTAATGTCATACTGTGGAACATTCCAGGCAGGACAATGACATCTCCATAGAAACAAGCAATTGACCGACCCTTCACCAAAAAAGTTACACAATGCATCTTATATATAATCAAAATATATAATAAAATGTGTATCGAAGTGGTGCTCTCCATACACAGTCTATGGCGCCATCTGTTGGACATGAACGTACTACAGTTGGAAAAAATGAACAAAACAGGCCCATATCATAGTGACTATACTGTACATTTGAATATTTAAACAAAAAATAATTTTAAAAATGATCAGAAATGACTATAATGTGATATAATTACTGATTTAATCTTTTATACGTATAAGACAAATAATCAGGTATTTTAGCAATGCATCAGAAATGTCCGAAAATATTCTTTCTCGATTCATTTTATAGACAAGCTGAAATTTTCCATACATTTAAAATTCAAAAATTACAGCAAAACTTTTTTCAATACACATCAGAGTTTATTGAATTTAATGTCGCAGAAACAGCCAAAAGTCATTTCAACCTTACAAAAATAGTATTTGCATAAAACCAAACTATAGATAGACCAAATACATAAGAAATAATTTAATCATTTAGTGGCCTCTTTTCCCCAATGAAAACACTTATTTACAAAGAGTTATAATCAAAACGCATTCCTTCATGAGTGTCACTGTATTTAAAAGGTGCACTGTGTAACTTTTCTGGTAGACGTCCTGCCATTTACTTGTCTCCGTGGGGATGCTATTGCTTTAATATTCCAAAGTATGGCATTAAACTTTTCAATCTCCACAGAAACAAGCAGGAGACGCTCCAGGCCAATTTACAGGTGAGATCCGTGAACTGGCGAATACACTCACAGTAAGAATGGATGCTTTAATGGTATTTTTGAGCCATACTGTGGAACATTACCGGCAAAGCAATAGCATCTCCATGGTAGCGGAGCCCCAGCCTGAAAAGTTACACAGTTAAACTTTAAAACATGATGCTATTATAAAAATGGGGAACAATATATATCAGCTCTAATTACTTCACAAGATCAACCGTGCAAAATAATACAACACAAATGAAGCTGGCGGTGGCCACGGCAACTTATGGAAAAAGAGAAATTTAAAGGTGCTTTGCGTAACTTTTTTGGTGGAGGTTCCGTCAAATGCTTTTCCTTATTGAGATGTTATTGCTTTCCTGTAATTGAATTCATGTAAGGTAAAGCTGTTTAATGTCATACTGTGGAACATTCCAGCCAGAGCAGTGACATATCTATAGAAACAAGCAGGTGACGCACCTCCAACCAAAATGTTACGCAGTGCACTTTTAACATTTTAAAACACTCAAATTCAGAAATATTAAGACTTTTTTATTGCCAAATGAAGCCAACAATAAAAAGGCAAAAAAAAAAAACTGTCAAAACTACACACAAGTAAAATGTGTATACAAAAATATTTTCAAATTTGTTCAGGAATAAGGAAGTTTTACCACAAACGTCAAAACTTGCAGGGAAAAATTACATTCACGTGTCTAGACGTAGGTCATTAAGGTGAAAGTAGGAGTTATATTTTGGAGCACATGTTTACAATGATCAAAAAGGCTACATGTGCACAAAAAAACGAGAAGAAAAAAAAGAATTCTTAAGGCTCTCTGACACACTTCAACTTAAATGCATTGAACTTATGATTTCCCAATAGTTGTTTATATACTACGGCAAAGAAGCTCAAAATAAAGTGTTTAATTAAATAAATAAAAGCTGTTATGAGGCTAAAATCAGTGCAACAGGAGGTAAACATAAAAACAGATCATTAAGAGAAGAATTTTAAAACAAATTGGTAAAATTGTCTGATTTGAAGACTAAAAAAAAGGCACTGAATGAGTTGCCTTGTGGGGGCCTGCTGCCTGCTTGTCTCCATGGAGATGTTACTGCTTTGCCTGGAATGTCCCACAATATGGCATTAAACTTATCCATTCCATTTTGCACTTTATCAACCACATGTCCTCTTATTGTATTCTCCACAGCTCTGACCCGTAAACTGGCCTCGTTGCATCACCTTCTTGTCTCCATGGAGTTAGACACTTTTAATGCCATATTGTGGAACACTCCTAGCAATGCAGTTACATTACCATGGAGACAAGCAAGTGGCAGACCCTCCACCAGAAAAGTTACATGATAGTACACCTTTTTAACAGCAGCTGGCTCTGTGCACAATAGCACTTGGCAACCTCACATAGCATCACTACTTCCTGTCCAATTTTATCTCTATGATGCTAAAATAAAAAAAACAACAACATTTAAACAGCAGATCTTTTTCTAAACAGAAGTGTTTAAAAGGGATCCTTGTGTCAGAAGATGTTTGCGCCTCAAAGTTAACGTTAATACAAATTTTTAGGCATAATAAATACTAAAACAAACACTACAAACTGGTGTTCTACATATAAACATAATTGGGTAGGTTTTACTTTAATGAATTTGAATTTAAATAGGTTCTTTATTCTATGTTTTCCAACGTGACTATTTGCTTTGAGACACGGTGAGCTCACTAACATGCTACTGTGTGCACAGAGCCTACTATATGTAAGTATTTAGTCATAACATTTTTCACACCAAAAAGCATTAAAATAATCTTTAATTGTCCTCTAAAAGCAAAGCGGACAGCGTGTTAATATCGGTTTCATTTGGGTGAGTTTGGAGAACCAGAGTGACCATACTGTCCTGCCCGGGGAACACCTGGCACAGCTGCTGCCTCAACCGCTCTGTTTCCTCTGGGCTCCTCTCGGCTCTGGGTCCTGGCCTGGGTCCTGGTTCTGGTTCTAATCCCGGTCTGGTCCAGGTCTGTCTCTGTCCTTCTCGTGCTTGTCCCCTCTGAGTCTCCCACACTCCCCCTGGTGAGCGGTCGCGGTAGTGCATGTTGTACGTGTAACCGCTCATGTCTGGAGATCTGAGAAGAGAAACAATCAGGTTTTAACTATAGACTGTATAACTGGACATAGATAACCCCCTAGCCCAACGCCATGGGTGACATCAGACTAGGTTCTATGGGATGACATTATATGGTCAGTGGCACTGATTTCACCACTAGATGGTGCTGCAATACATGTCATTTTCTGTTGTGGATTTTGACATTTTACATTTTAATTTGATCCAAGCCTAGTTTAAGGCCATTTCAGTTGTTATGTTGAAATCCGACCTGACACAGCGCAAATTAAGAAGTGAAGAGGGGGTATTTTATGTCTATGGGGTATTAACTGCTAACACATCCATAGCAAACACATGATACAAAACTATACACTACAAACCTGCAGTAGTTTCATTAATGGATGCACGCTGACTGCTTTGTGATAGTGCTCTGAAGGGGAAGTGATTTCACACGGGGAGCAAAGTGATGCGGACACAGACGTCCACCAAATATAGTATTTTTAAAACAATAAAAGGTTATATGGTTATATGTTATGTGTTACTAGTTAAAACCCTATAGAAGTAAAATACCCTCTTCTTTTTAGATAGCTGTTGTTGCTCTAAAAATCTGGCAAAAGAAAACTATAAAACTATAATAATATGAAAATACAGACTGTTCCTAGTACCTGATCTCTGTGGATAAGAACTCATCCAGGTGTGGTCCTCCTCGTCCCAATGGATCATCAGGAATCATGAACAGATCCCCCACAAACGTGTACTGGAGCAGTCTGAGGAGAAAGCACAGAGTTCAAACTGTCTGAGGAGACACAACACAGTTTAAACAGCTTCTGTTTTCAAATACATATTTTAGAGAAAGCAACATTTAACAATGAAGAGAAAGACTTTGTTGTACCTTTTCTTGATGATCTCCCTCCATGCTGCAGACTCGTCAGACAGGTCTCTCAGATTGTCGTTTGTCACAATCACTCCATCTGTTTTCTGAGCCAGCTGCAGCATAAGCCTGTCAAACACATTTACTTTTACTATTAAACACAGACGGAGAAAAGATGTCTGTGCTTTTCTCTAAACTTGATTTGACCAAAGTTAGATTTTTTGGCTTGTTCTGTTGTTGTCCAGTTTTGACCAATCAGATTCAAATATCTGTCATGAAAGTATTATTTGAAAGCAGGGAGTAGAAATTAGAAAGCGGAGTGGTTTAAAATTCCACAAACCTGTCATCATAGGAACTGATTCTTTTGCCTTGGACTTCTCTCGAAGGAGTTAGCGAGACGATGCCCAACTCCTTCAGCTGAGTCAGATAGTGCTGCTCTGTGGAGGAAACAGTATTCATAAATCAGCATAAAAAAAATCTTATTAAAATCTTATTAAAGCTGGAGTTACACTGTGCAATTTTCAGGCCAATTTTGACACAAATTTTAGCCGCATGACCATTTCGGCTCCTCCATGCATCAGTGTGTGTACAGACTGTGTACAGACTGTGTACAGACTGTGTACAGACTGTGTCCACAGGCCCACACACAGCCCCCCTCATGTCCCTCATACAGTGTGAGCAGGTCGGCGCGAGCTTCGTATGAGATTTAAGTGAGAGTGTGAGTTTGGGAATTATTTGAAAAGTCTTCAAATCATACAAAAGCACCGTGTAAGCCCATCTTAAACAATTCACGTTTTTAAGACCGTAAAAATCAGATACAGGGCCTTTAAATTGTAATGTTATAGCCAGTGAAGAACTACCTTTGATCTTGTAGTCGTTCTTGGTTCTCCACTGGGGCAGTAACACACTGATCTGTCTGTGTCCTCTGTCCCAGAAGTGCTGCACGGCCAAAGCGATGCCCCGACATGAGAAGAAGAGGCCCAGACCGTGACTGTGGAGGGGAAATACAGTATTAAAATAATACTGAGATCATTTAAAAGAAAGTTACAGACTAAGAGCTTTCTGGACTCTACTGAGACCTGTCATGTTACAATAATCACTATCTTGATAATTTGCAAAGACATCACGCTGTGTTACATGTATGTGTATGGTGGAATGTTTAGAAGTTACCATGGTGACACAATACACATATTAGCAAAAAAAAAAACTAAATTAAAACTAAAACTCAAGAAAAAGTACCAAATGGATTTAAACAGCACATTTTCAGGAGCCTGTGATCAATATGAGCGTTCATGGGCCTGTTTAGGTTGTGTTAAAGTAAAGCTCAGTTTAAAGTCTACTAAGAATAACAGAGCTCCAGACGGTGCTCACAGTTAGCATCAGACCCCCAGAGAATGTTGATGACGTCAGCTGCAAGTATCAATAAGGAGGCCTTTCACCATAATTACTATATCAACATAATGTTAATGGTAATGGTAATATACAAAAGATAAAACAATATATTTTGGAGCTCAATATTTATTATGTGACAATTTATTTGTAAAAGTACGGAGGTTTTTGTTATTTTGTTGCAATACAAAAAGCTTTGAGTTGTAAAAGGTTCAATAAGTGACTATAGCTGATTATTGGTCCAGTCTGCTGTCTGCTATTTTTTTAATTTCACCTTTTTCAGTCTTGTCTGTTTGGACTTCACATAATTTCCATTCAGCTGCATTTAATCTGACAGCATTTTTAGTAGGGATGTAATAATATCCAAATCTCTACAATATATTGGTACTATATTTACATTGTGGAGGCTAACAAAACTTCAAGAACTAAGATTTAAAAGTATTTAGAAGAGTTATTTCTTCATGTAGTCACTGAAATGGATCAAAGGATCATAATCTATGAAGGTCCCTCAGTTTTTTTGCATTGTTGCACCATAACTATTGATCAACTCAATATACTGTGATGGTCCACGAAATTGTTGTGAGACCTTTGACGATATCACAATATTTCGGTTAGTTACATCCATCATTTTTAGCACAACTTATTTTCCTTAATCGCAACTCTCACCTCATGGCCACGTTGCTCCCGTCGATGATAATGTTACGCAGTGCCTCTTTACCTGGGCTGTCCGTCAACCTCAGCTCAAACTGCAAGTTAAGTCCTTCTAGAAACCTCTGCTCTCCGGTCACCACTACCGCCCCCTGCTGTCCTCTTCTGTCTCTGCCCCAGTCATTTCTGTTCACATGAGGATTTTGGGGTCTTGTTGAACTGTAATTTGGTTGATTCAAAGTCTGGTGGTTTGGAAAATGTTGGCTACTATTCGAATCATAACTTGACAAAGGAGGTCCACAGATATCATCAGTGAAAGCATTTTGTTGTTTTGGTTGCTTGTGTTGTTTTGCCTGTTGCGTTTGACTCCTATCACCCCAAATTAAATCTTCTCCAAAGTTTTGTTGTCTTGGCAACGCCCCACTTTTCTCTTCCCGGGTTTCTGCAGCGATATTTTGCTTGTTAATTCTTTCTTTGGCGTCGATCACAACATCGTCCATCTCTCTCGGACCCTCTTTGAAATATCCGTTCTGTTTCGCATCTTTCCTTTGCAGCTCTAAAAGTAGCTGGTGCATAGACTGGTCCGGGAGCTTGCTGTAAACTTCGGTAACCTGCTTTTCATTGTAGCCACAGCTAGCCGCCGCTTTCTTTAGCACGCCAAGCACGAAATCCTCATCGCGCAACTCGCCAACTCCGCCAATAGCACCAGTTCCATCATCATCACTGATCATTTCGTTTTTTTTCTTACTTGTTTTCACCCCATACTCTTTATGTTCTGTCTCACAAGGCTTATTCCTCAGCTCTTTCGCTGCGGCGTCACGTTGTGTTAAACCCGCACCTTGCGCTTCCCCATCTCTGGCCGCTCTGTCGGTACGATCTTGCTCCTGTTGTACCAAGTCTAATATTTGCGACGCCTCCTGCAGTCCAGTTTTAGCTAGCACACGCTGCACCACATCTTCTGTGTAACCCATAGCGGTGAAAAACTTCAACAAAAGCCAGAATTCTTTGCTTCCTGACAACTGCGCAAACTGTTTTTCGTCTTCGTCATTGCTCGCGAGTATCTCTTCATCGCCAACTTCTTGCGGAGATTTCGTATTTCCTTCTGCGCCCACCAGGCTTCCCCGTAGTCGTTCCGATTCTCCAAAGCTATCGAGGAAATTTGCAGAAGTGTCCTTTGCGAAACTACTACTACTGCTACTCTCCCCTAAAGAAAGAATAGACTTATCCCACGTGCTGTCTTGCTTTATCCCATCAGTTTCCAATGGCCGTGGGTTATCTCCAAGTCTTGCCTCTTTGATTAATTCCAACAAACTTTCCTTAATAGCCCCGGGTAAAACCAGTAGGTCCAGCGTATGTCTGTCGTCCCATTGTTCCACCAGGTTTTTGAAGGCCCGTCTCGACTCCAGGGACTCGCCTAAGACTCGTTCCCCAGGCTCAAGGCGCTTCGGCTGGATAGGGTCGCAGCGCTCCACCAGATCCGTGATCAGGGAGTAGGCCCTCACCACCGGCTCCAGCAGACCGGAGATTAGCAGACGCCCCAGAGAACCAATCTGGAATCAGAAGGAAAAGTTAAGTGTCTTTTAATGAAAGGTGAGTGGTGGGTGAACTTAAGCCTGGTGTCCACTGCACGATTTTTTCATCTTATAAAAGACTTGGACTGTTATCCCACTACAGGATCGTATGATGTCTCACAAACGTCAACAAGAGCTCCTCCAGCGGGGCAAAATACGCCCGTACTTTGAATTATTGTATATAGAATTAAGTTAGAATTTGTCAAACCTAGTTAAAGATGAATTGAGTATGACATCATCACATTCTAGAATCGGAATTCCACCAATCAGATTGCAGCAACAGAACTTAAAGACACTACAAAGCTTTAATGTGTCAAAGCTCAAAGAAGCAGAGAATGTGGGTTGTTCTCGCTTTCAGCAGCAGAACATTTGAGAAGAGAGTTCAGATCTTTCATGAAGACAAAGCTTCAAAGAGTTCAAAGCTTTGAAGTGTCCACAGACGGACGGACGGACAGCGCCATACCATAATACGTCCCGTCTTACACAACGGGCGTATAAAAATTTGTCTGAGCAACGTGCGGTAACTTCTCTGTAATTGTACTGGCTAGCTGAGGCTAATTCTACAGGCTAGCTGTTTTTTTACGTTTGTAAAGAAAAAGGAAATTGTCCCATGCACAGTGGAGCTCTGCTGTTACTGAGGAGCGCTTCTGTTTACTGTTGGCTACAAAGATCGAAGACACAGTGAGAGCAGGGCTCACTTTGCACCAAGACAAAATATCAGAGGCTGATCTCAGTTGCAGCTCGTCTTTGGTCATACAACGGTTCTGAGCTTAATCTCTGTCCTGGTCTCACTCTTAGAGCTACGCCCCACGATCACAAATCTTTACAGACGGCCAAAATCATGCTGTGGACACCCGGCTTAACCCAACCTTTTTCATAACTTGGAAAGCAAGTCTGTATTCAGTTGAACCATACACTAATCAAAACTAAAAGTCATATTCAAACTACATAGTCATGTAATTTCATTTTAAATGGTTTGCAGTAGTCCAAAGTTCACTTACCTTATGCATTCTGACCATCCTAATTATTCACCATGATGAGCCTATAAGCCCTTTTCACAACTATCAGAGGCCAGAATGGAGTTTTTCTAATATGAACTAACATGCTAACCTTGCACATGCAGCATTTCCAGATTTGCCAAAAAAAATTAATTAATATGGACAACACACAGCAGTCTCATTCTATATCTGGACAATTGTAATACTACATGGTAAACTTTTTGTTGTATGATAAATGATATTGTATTGTCTAAAATCACTGTAATTGGTCTGAACTACTGGGTTAGCAGGTTTTACACAGAATAATAAGGCACATTTATAGTTCTCATAGTGGACACAAGATTAATTTACAAAGCCTATGAGATTTGCAATGCTTTATCTGATGGCCTTAAATGTTATAGAAAATATTATGAGAGCTATTTTGAGGAAACTGCATGCCTAACAGTACAGCACAATAGAACCCATGTGACCATAATCTCCCAGACTTCCTTTGTCCTTGTGTGACTTCATAAGAGACACGCCTATTTGCCTTGTGTCTGGTGACGTCACTGTGATTCACACTGACTCAACTAAAATTATAAAGCAACTTTGAAATTGACCAATAATGTATTTTTTATAAGGAAATAACACCACTTTACTTGTATCCGCTGAGATGTAATTGCTTTGTCATGCTCATTGCATTATGGGTGTTTTCATTGATATTTGAGCAAAATGTGTCTTTTCACTAGGGTTGGGTACTGGTTGATTTTTTTCAATACAAGTAACTTTAACAATACCTAATTTTCGATACCAGTTCCCGAATGCTTCTTTTTCTGGTCCCTGTATATTTTGTAAGTGTATAGTAATGGCCAATGTTTGATTATTATGAGAATAATCATTGAATTACATTCTAACTACGGTAATTCATATTTTAAAACAAGATTATACAATGTTCAGTTATAACTCAAAAGAAATGCGCCGGTCCTCATGTGGACTCATACACGTTTCACTTTTGTTTTCTTCATATACACTAAAAAAGTCCAATATGTACTTTCTGCATCTAATTGTTTCGATTGTTGAATGCCAACAGCACTAGAAAGTGCACCATTAGCATGCTACTCGTTATCTTAGAGTCATGGCAAAACTCCATTCTGGTCTCTTTTGAGTGTTGCAAAGTCCTTGTAAACTCATTGTGGTGAATAATGAGGACGTTCTGAATAAATAAGGTAAGTGAGGAATAACTTCTGACCACTGCAAACTGTTCTGCTTTTTACATTTTTAAGGTGGTAAATCAGGTACAGCTTCTTTAAAGTAAACCAAAAACTAAAATTTACAGTTCTCCCATGCACTTGAACGCACCACGATGAGCGCAGACGTGTTCCGTATGAGACAGTCCATGAAGAGGCCACGGGCACCACAGAAAACACAGTGCAGGGTCAAAGGGTATGGCACCTCCTGCTGTTCCTCCTGGTTCACTACGCCCTTCACAAACAACTGAAAAACACACGTACAGAAATTACAATGGGTGTTTTGATCATTACATAATAGCAGATGGAGGGCGGGGCCTGTATAACGCTATGGGAGATTCACTGTTTTTGAATGAAATGTCCAAACGTATGGTCCACAAATGTTGAACCTCTCTCAAACAGAAAACAAAACCTAACAAAAAGAAGAAGAAGAAATCGCAGCCAAAATCGGGCAAATTCTCCTGTAGTGTGTGGCGGCCTTAATAATACAGAACTACTCAAACGTGTGAAACAACAACTCAAGGTATGTTTTCAAAGAGGATTGCAGCATTACAAACATGACTTAAAGCTTATAAGAGTCAATTTTACATAATAAAGGACCTTCAATCTTATATCTTAAAGTCCTTTCAGCTGACATCAATCACATCTTTGGGGCTGAACAATAGCACCACTTTCTGAAGCTATTGTGAAAAAACTAATTCCACTTCTGCTTATATATGCTGACAGAGGAGATCTTGTGAACGTTGTGCCAGGTTTGTGGATAGTATTAACCATAAACCAGGTCAATAAATTTGCATTTTGACAGTAACAAGGCGAATTCATCATAGAATTCTAGTCAAACTACAATGCACAGTGCCAGTGAAATAAAAAAAAACGTAACTTTCACAAGAGAATTTTGAATAATTTTGCCATTTTTTCAACATTTTCAAGGATTTTAGGTCACTGTCACAATTTCTACTTTATTTTAGATTATTTTATAGACTTAAGACAAACTTTATTGATCCACAAGGGAAATTATTTGGACACATTAGCTCACACATCACAATATATTATAATAACAAAGAGAAAAAAATATAAATGGTAGTAATAAATTGTAAATAAGTAGCAAAAATGGCAAGAGACTGGTGTCAAATAAGACATAATTATATAAATGTAAAAATAAAATAAGTAATTAAAATATTTTATCTCTCAGGTCATATACATAGATTTCTTTATGTCCATTTCTTTATGTCCATGTGGTACTTTTCAATCTTATATAACATTTTAGCACAGTTCTTGTTTCATTTTGAGGTAAGAGATCTTATGTCGGGGCTTATGTAACTCTGCAGTAATTCTGTATATGAATAAGCAGATTTTCATTTTCACTTTGACTGTCCACATTCCTGTTTTGGGCTGGAGTGGAACCACCTCATGCCAGAAAACAGGAGAGACAAAAAGATAAACAAAGATTCAAAACGCAAAGCTTTGTCTAGATCCATCATGAGAATGACTAAATAGACTTAAAGTTCAATATATGAATTCTGGAACTACTGTATATATTTTGGGACTTAAGTTTCTAGTTGTTGATCCATAAGGGAAATTATTTGGACACAGTAGCTCGCAAATCACAATATATTACAATAACAAAGAGGAAAAAATATCAACAGCTAATAATAAATTCTAAATAAGTAATAAAAACAGCAAGCGGCTGGTGTCAAATAAGAAATCATTATTTGACAGAGATTATTATAGATTTCTTTGTAAAAGTGTGACGATTTGGGGTCTTTAGTTGTACCGGTAATACAATAATATATGGGCTATAGAGGGGTGAAAGAGTAGAGTTCTTTGGCTAATTATTGCTTCCTTCTATTTATTTATTGGAGCTCATGTCAGTTAAAGGTGCACTGTGTAACTTTTTACATGTGGGTCTGATACCTGCTTGTTTCCATGGATGTCACTGCTCTTCCTGGAATGTTACACAATGTGACATTAAACAGCTCTACCTTACATGTATTCAATTACAGGTGGTTTTGTAGCTGAAAAATACCTAGAAAAACAGGCATTCTGACTGAGCGGGGTTGTATCTCCACATCTGACCTGCAACTTGGTCTGATTTCGTTTCCATGAAGATATAAAAAATAACAAAAAAACTTTAATACCATACTGTGAGGAATTCCAGATAAAGCACTAACAACGAAAAGCATTTGAAAAGTGCAATGTGTAATAGAAAAGTTACACCATGCAGCTTTAATGACATTGTCCATTTAAAAATGCTTCACTGGAATTATTATTATCATCCTGCAAGATTGTTATTATTATAATTATCATCTTTAGCTTCAAAGAGTGTTATTAAGATAGGCCTAGTCACAACCTCACATCTTACTCCAAAGAGAACAATATTTAACCAGAATTTACATGTGGAGTTGCAAATGTGTGCATATTTAAAAGCGTCAATTTATACCCATAGACTGTGGAGTGTGATGTCAGCCAGTCTGAGTCTAGTCAAATGAAGCTTGTCGAGACTAGCAGTTCTAGTGGCAAATTTGGAGCACGGTTCCATATTAGGAATAGGACTTGATTTTGATTTTTTTTTTTGTAATTTATTTATATATTTTAATGCTTTTACATTTTTTAACCAATGGTGTCATACAGAAGACTTACTTAGTAGGTCCTACTTATCCCAAATAGCAAGAAGAAATGAAAAATGGACACCAGACAAAAGCTCGGGTCTCAGGAGGTTATGGGCAAAATTAAGTCAATGGAGCTGGAAGCGCACATGCTCACTAGCTGGCAGGTTAGCCAAGTTCAGTCTATGTTTACACCAGAGGCATCATCTCCTGCAACACCAACCTCTGTGTATTCTCGTGTTTCATTGCTGATCAGATTAATTACTTTGAAACAATACAAAAGTTAACAAGAGACAAGATTAGACAAGACTGTACTTTGCAATAACAAGTCATGGCTGCAGTGCTTGCAATAATTAGGTTACACACCATCAAAGTTTAGGTTTCTGCACACCATGTGCGTTTACTTTCATGTACATTTGTATAATAAGGCTTTATTTGACATCAGAGTCTTGCTATTTTTGCTACTTATTTTGAATTATTACCATTTCTTCCACACAGGGGGAATTCAGAGTAGAGCCGCTGCTCTTCCACCTCGTGTTGAAAGGAGCCAGATGAGGTGGCTTGAGTATCTATACCGAAAGCCTCACAGCCTCACCATTTATATTGTTGCTCCTTTTTATTATAATATATTGTGATGTGTGAGCCACTGTGTCAATGTAATTTCCCTTATGGATCAATAAAGTTTGTCTTAAGGCACATACACACTACAGGATTTTTCTGTCTTAAACTAATTTTAAACGTGCAACAAAAGCACTCACCACAGACATGAGGAGAATCTTAAGGGATTTTAACTCTCCGCAAAGACTGCTGCAGGATATGGCTCCTAAAAGTTGTGAGCACACCTCACATCAGTGGTTTCCTGTCTACAGTGAAAACACTCACTTTGAGTGTTCAAAAGATCAGAGCACTGTACCTCTAGTTTAGATACAAGTCAAAACTGTGTTGTTGTTGTTATTATTTGTGAAATGTGGTGCAATACTTCAGATACATGATTTTTAGAAGGCTGTCTCTACCTGGAATGTTCCACAGTATAACAACTTTACCTTATATTTATTTAAGTACAGGTGAAAATAGAACTAGAAAAGCATGCTTTCTGACAGTGAGCAGGGTTGCCTCTCCACAGATCTGACCTATAACTTGGTCTGGTTTGGTCTCCATGATTATAGAAAGGTTTAATATCATACTATGAAAAATTCCAGACAAAGCAATAACATCTACATGAAGAAAAGCATTTGACGGACCCACCACCAGAAAAGTTACACAATCCACTTTTACTCTTACTTTAGCCGCCTGCACGTCACTGTGGAGTCCTCGCAGCTGGAGCCATATTTGTCCGTGTGCGTCTTGGGGCGGTTGGTCGGTGCCAATGGAGAATTTGACCCTGAAAATGCGCTGGACAGAGGAGTGGAGAGAGGAGAGAGACCCCCGGAGCATCCCTGGACACGTGAACTCATCCTCCACCACGCGCTCCTCCTCTTCCTCTGAACGAACACTGTCCATCTCTGAGCACTGGGTCACCACAGCAACATGAGCAAAGGATCACCACGGCAACATGCTGTGGAGACAGAGAGTGTGTGTTATGGGAGGTATGGGTTAAGTGCTGATATTACACTATTTTCTGATCTATGTGATAATGTTTCCTCATCACAAACAGACGTGGAGTTGTGTTTTGTTTCATTCACACGTGTTTAATACACAAACCTGCATATTTAGGCTGAGTTCTTCTCTCAAACTAAAAACACTCTGTTCCACCTTGTGATGTCATGCAGTAATACAGGAAGAGCTTTACTGAGGTTTTAAACTCCATACACCTTCACTAGAATCATTTGGATAATTGCAACCCTGAAATTTCCAATCTGACTACAGGTAAAGATAGCGCTTAACTTGAAAACTACCACTACATGACATCACAAGGTGGAACAGAGCCTCTTGTGCTCTGAAAATGTAGACAAACTAATAATAAGTGATTACACAGTGATTTGATAAAGTAACAACATTCTAACATGGTTTAAAAGTACATTGTGTTACTTTTCTGGTAGAGGGTCCGTCAAATGATTTTCTCCATGGAGATGTCATTGCTTTGTCTAGAATGTTTCACAGTTTGGCATTAAACCTTTCTATCTTCATGGACACCAAACCAGACCAAGTTACAGGTCAGATCTGTGGAGAGGCAACCTCGCTCACAGTCAGAATGCCTGTTTTTCTAGGTATTTTTGAGCTATAAAACCACCTGTAATTATTTAAATGTACATGGCATGACTTCCATGACATCCATAGAAACAAGCTGGTGACGGACCCCCAACCAAAATGTTGCATCGTGCATCTTTAACACTATAGGACCTGTAGTTAACACAGTAATAAAAATGTGATATAAGGAAACAGTTTCAAGTTACACAAGATAAAAGAGTTACTGGATGTCTGAGCAAAACAGCCAAGACCTTTTCCTCTTGTCTTTACTTTGGTCCAAACACAAACACCATAACATCTGCTGATGCAATGATCTACTGTACATGACTGTAAAAGGAAATAAACAGGATCTAAGGTTTTCCCCCCTTCGTTTCTCGCATTGGTCAAACCTGATTGGGACTGAGTAGTACGAGAAGAATAGAAGATTTTTTTCCTCATTGTTATACGCCCGTGATAAAACGGGACGTATTATGGTATGGCGCTGTCCGTCAGTCCGTCTGTCTGTCTGTCCGTCCATCTGTCTGTGGACACTTCAAAGCTTTGAAGTCTTTGAAGCTTTATTTGTCTGTCCGTCTGTGGACAATTTCTTGTCCGCGCTCTAACTCGACAACCGTCTCACCTAGGAATGTCAAACTTCATGGCTGGACACCCCATGGGTCAAGGATGTTCCCTATTGATTTCAAGGTCACAGGGTCAAAGGTCAAGGTCACGGCCCGACCCTTTGCGAAAACCTGCCCGTCGCTCTTCCATCTCTGTCCTTTTATGTTACGTGCCGTAGATCTGAGAAGAACCCACATTCTCTGCTTCTTTGAGCTTTGACACATTAAAGCTCTGTAGTGTCTTTAAGTTCTGTTGCTGCAATCTGATTGGTGGAATTCCGATTCTAGGATGTGATGATGTCATACTCATACTCCTACTGCAAGAGCCAGATTTCCCTATTGATTATCCGTCCGTCTGTCTGTCCGTCTGTCCGTCTGTCTGTGGACAATTTCTTGTCCGCGCGCTAACTCGACAACCGTCTCACCTAGGAATGTCAAACTTCCAAACTGCACCAACAATTCATCTTGAACTAGGTTTGACAAATTCTAACTTAATTCTATATACAATAATTCAAAGTACGGGCGTATTTTGCCCCGCTGGCGGAGCTCTTGTTTTTATTTTGTCTTATTAAAAACTAATTTAAAATGCCTTTCATATTTAACATATGCGTTTACTGACAGAGGATTGGCTGATTATTTTGTTTGCTGTCTGTGTTCTACATGTATCTCTAATGGTAGAACGTTCGACAGTTACTATGGTGACACAATGTGCACACTAGCAAACGCTGCCAAAAAACAGTCTCAAGAAAACTTAAGAAAAAAAAGCTAAACAGATTTAAACCACACATTATCTGGAGCCTGTGATCAATACGAGCGTTCATGGTCTTGTTTAGAAGTTAAGAAAAAGGTGGGAGGTGAATAACTGCGCTTCAGACAGAGCAGAGCCTACAGTTAGCATCACACCCCCGGGGAATGTTGATGACATCAGCTGTTAAGTATCGGTTGTATATGTACAGTTTTGTTAATGAATATGAGCTGCCTGTTATTACTAAATGAAACAACAAATGAGTCATAGAAGTTCTTTATTCAACTCCCTACAGCTCAAAAATTACCATAGAGCAGAAAAATAAGAAAAGTTCCCCCTTGCGTACAGAGAAAAAGTACATATAATAAATACTGACCCCAAAAATAACTGTTCTATCTGTCATGTTTTGAAGTCAATAAAGCCATTATCGCGACAGGCCTATTTAGTGTCTTCATATATATTGCCATTGGAGACACCCCTACTTGTCTCCATGGAGATGTTAGTGCTAATTGCCAGGAATGTTCCGCAGTTTGGCATTCAACTTACCTCCTGTGAAGTAAACAAGCTAATGACATAACCAGGCCAAGTCAAAGAAAATATGAGTACATGCCAAGATATTACACCATACTGTGCAGAACATTCTAGGCAAAGCAATAACATCCCCATGGAGACAAGCACCCATGAGAAAAGTTACACAGTTCACCTTTAAGTCCTAATTTAACTCTATATTAAATCTCATTGTGAAGTTGCGTCTAAACCAAAATAGATAAACTTTATAATAATTCCTCAAACAAAATGTCCTTTTCTTATTTTTGGTTCAAAGTTACTCTTAGTGTTAAAAGTCCTAAATTCTAACTTGTTATAATGCTGTCACCTCCTGGAGTTATGTTTCGTTTCATTCACATGTTCGATTAACCCTTCGTTATTAGTCTATCTACATCTCCAAAGCTCAAAATGCTCTGTTCCACCTCGTGATGTCATGAAGTTAACAGCTACCCTTTACCTTTTGTTCAATAGAGATGGGCTATTCCAGGTCTGAAATCGTCCAAAGGATTCTAATGACGTTGTATGGAGTTTAAAGACATACTGGAGCACTTCCTGTTTTACCACATGAGATCACAAGGTGGAACGAGGAGAACTCAACCTAAATATGCAGAATGTGTGTGTAAAACATGTGTGAATGAAACAAAACACAACTCCAGGTGTGTTTTTGATGAGGAAACTACATTATAACAGATCAGAAAATAGCGTATTATGAGCCCTTTAATATTATGTTTATTTTATGTAACTTGTCATAAACACCGTGCAAAGTACACTATCAGCAGGTTTACACAGCTCTAATATCAACTACAGACAGGTATTGCATTTGGTTTAGTTTGATAAATATTCAAATTATGTTACTTAAACAAATATGTAAACAAAGGAAAGTTTAGTTAGCTCGAACTTTACGCACACGTACGCAGCATTCTTATCCAGAAACAAGATTAGCTAGTTTAAGGTTTAAGTGTTATATATTTAAATATTTGCTAAAATGTTAAATATTAATAATATTAGACAGGAATTAGCTCGTAGGTTTTGCAAACGAACATAGCAGCTACGTTATTCTGTTCCTGTTCGCTCCAAATGAGGAAAAGACATCACGATTACGCGTATTTAAGGGAAAACGCGGATTAAAGCTGATATAAACCAACAAAACATGCTTTCATTGCGGTGTTTAGCTACTTACTTTGTTCGACTCTTGCTCCAAAGTTTCGTTTCTGAGTCGTTTCTTTCTGTGGGCGCTCTGCTGTGCTGCTCACCACATTCTTCTTCCGCAATCCAAAAACACAACAACACGTGAACGGGGCCAAAGTTCGTATGATACAAATAAAAACGCGTCTTCTCCGACAACGCAATCCTTATCGTCGTGTTTGTGCGCACAGCCAGGAAAAGAAATGCCAAGGATGGACAAAAAATGTGATCACCAAAAAAAAAAAAAAAAGTACCGAGGCAAAAACGAAACTAAAGCTAAAGTACGGTGAGTGCGCTTTGGAGACGATTACGCACGCTTCCCAAGATAACCATAGGGAAAAAAATAGAGGCTTTAAAAGTAAACAGATGGTTTCTAACTTCTTTAGTGGAGGAAAAGGTGAAGAGGAACATTTTTCTCACAATTCAATGGGGAAAGTCAGAAAGGTACAAAACAAAACATGAAAATTCAAGAGGGATTTTCACATTATAATCTCTAGACACATGTACGTGTAAAGTCAGAAGAATCAATTTTGTGTCATATAGGACCTTTAATATATAATAAGACTGGACCACGATTTCACTGAATATTATTATGCTTATTATTAAGTATAAACAGACCCTAAACGCTAAGTTGGTTTAGTCTCTCTGGTCCCTTTGTCAATATAGTGCAAACATATTATTCTAAGTGTAATGCAGGAGTAGGTAGAGACTCTTTAAAGGCCTTGGGGATTTCCAGCTGCGTCAGAAGCGTAGGGTTTTTTTTTTCTGTTTTTTTCATTTGTCACGACGAGCAGCTACTGAAATGACTCACTGGTTTATGTGGAGAAAGTCCTTGGCTACTTGTTTTTGCTTGAATTCACATAGATGAAGCAGGGACCTGTAATCCTGTAACTTCATCGTATTTTCCATGACACATTTTCAAAAGAGAAATCTGCAAATGTTTAACTGTGAGAAATTATAATACATTTTTCATGTTAAAAGGTACATTGTGTAACTTTTCTGATGGAGGGTGGGTCCATCAAATGCTTTTCTCCATGGAGATGATTCATGGAGACCAAACCAGACCGAGTTACAGGTCAGATCTTTTCAAGGTATTTTTGAACAGTAAAACCACCTCTAAATGTAACAAGAGCTGCTTAATGGCATACTGCGGAACCTTCCAGGCATAGCATCTTCAAAGAAATAAGCAGGTGACGGACTCCCAACCAAATAGTTACACAACCAAATAGTTACACAGTGCACAGCAATAAGAAGGCTAATGAAAATTTACTCTATGTAACTTTTCTGGCGCTTGTCTCCATGGAGATAGTATTTCTTTGCCTGGAATGACCTGTTTATTTGCTAAAACATGTATTCATACTGTGAGTGGGCTCATCCCTGCACTGATCTGACTCGTAACTTGGCGGGGTGGTGTCACGTGTGGTGTCACCTGCTTATCTTCATGGAAATAAGTTTAATGTTGAACCTTATAGGCAGTAAGACGCTTTAGTAGAAAGTCACGCGGAATTCTGTGGGATATTAGCTGCTAACACATACATGTTTCAAAAATGCTGTTCACCTTTTGATACTCAGAATCTCCCCTTCCTTCACTCTCCCAATCTGATGCGACTCTAAAGGGGGAGTCCCTTTAGAGTTGCATCAGACTCAGAGTAGCAGAGTATTGTTTCGTATCATGTGCTTGCATGTTTAAGGTCATATCTGTGCAGGAGCATGGGTGGTGAAGGCTTATGGGCAGAATTTTGTATAGGATTGTACTGCTAACTGTAAGGAGGGTTTGAATAGTGCGCCGGAGAGATCGCTAGATTACTCAAACGTGCATGGATGACCTCCACCTCTACAGGCATGTTTTGAGGGAACAACGTTATAACATGGTAGAAAGCTGAAACAAAGTCAGTGTTAATTGCTGTGGCCTAAAGTGGACTAAGAGAGAGTGGGACGTCACCCCTTGCGTTCGCCTCCAGCCAAATGAAGCTCATGAGGCTAGCAGTTATAGGAGTGAAGTTTGAGCAGAGTTCCATATGAGGAATAGGAATTGATTTATGGACAAAATAGCGACTTAAAAACACCAGGATCATGTAGAGAGGGTAAATGCAAACATTTTAAGACCAAAATGACAAGGCTCACAGCAGCAGTTACAGAGAGAGGGTGGTTTCATTGTAAAGTCAATTGGAGCCCAGATGTTCACTTAATGGTAACAATTTCAGTTTTCCATCACTGTGAGACCCATAGATTGGATTAAATCAAAAAGTATTTCAAAATCCTTTTTAAAGAGATATCATAAAAAGGAAAAAAAAAACTAAATACAGTGAAAATGAAATTCATTTTATTTGTCCGGAGCGGAGGAGTGAGATCTTGCGTAGTACTCCATCAGCCCCTATTGCCACACTTTTGTACCAGATGACGTCACCTTTTTTACAACCTTTTTTACAGCCTTTTTACAGCGCTGTTCACTCTTTTTTTTTTTTTTCTCAACTTCCTGTTGAGATTCTGGGATGCACCGTGCATATTTCACTTCTGCTTCTGCTGCTTCTTTCTCATAAACTATAGGCACTTTCACTAAACTACAGTCAGCTCAGAGACACGGTGAGTGATTTCAGTTTTCCTCGTTTCATTTAAATAGTTGTTAATTCATAACAGTAGAAGTCATTTTTATCTTGTCTCATTCCTTACGACACTAAAATGTACTACAGTGGCTTGAAGTTGTATGATTATTATTACAACTGCATCAGCAATTTTGGCTGCTCCATTGTGAAATTGTTGTAAATATTACTTCAGTTATTTTTCTCCAACTAAACAAAAACTCAATGAAGAGAAGATTAAAGATCTTACATAACACCAAATTGACTCCTGTGAGCATTAAGTCATGTTATAATGTGGTTAACTCCTCAAAAACATACCTGGAGTAGTGTTTTGTTTCATTCACACATGTTTGAGTAGTTTGTCTGCGTCTCCAAAGCTCACAATGCTCTGTACCATCTTGTAATGTCATGAAGTGGAAGTTTTCAAGTTAACAACTACTACTATAAAACTAAAGTGGTTCAAATACTGCTACTAATACTGCTACTACAAAAACTAAACCTAGAGATCACACATTATTGTTGAAAGTTGAATATAAAGATGGGGCTAAAGCAGAAGGTAAAATTATAAAATAAGTGACCACAAAAAAGGCTGACTCCTTGGGATACTGCTGCTGCTAAACGCTAAAGTGATTCAAAATATGCTAATTATGGGAATGGTGCAATATTATCAAATGTTGAACTGTATGAATTGATGTGTCCACTGTGTGTGTGCTGTTTGTTGTATGTCTATGTGCCATGAGTACCCCTGTCCCAAGACAAATTTCTCCCAAGGGAGACAATAAAGGCTAATCTAATCTAATCTATATATTACCACGATTGCTACTACAAAACTAAAGTGGTTCAAATACTACTACTACCACTACTACTACCTGCAGTAAAGATGCATCCCGTGACCTAATTTTGGCACTCTCATAAGCATAGCAGCAGGTCTTTAGTGTGGTTTTCGTGTCATAATGAAACGTGATGTCCCCATTGTGGTTTGTGAAACAGCTCAGCACGAAAACATGTACGGTAAATTCAGTTTTAAAGGGCTCGTATTACACTATTATTTAGCCAAGTAATAATGTTGTTTCCTTATCAAAAACATACCTGGACACAGACCCTGCGTATTGAAGCTGAGTTCTTCTCTCAGAACTTTTTGTGATGTCATGTGGTGATCCAGGAAGTGCTTGTAAACTCCATACACCTTCACTAGAATCATCTGGATAATTTCACCCCTGGAACTGCCGATCTCTTCTGAGCATTTTGAGCTTTGGAGATGTAGACAGACTGATAATAAATGATTACTCAATGTGTGAATGAAACAAAACACAACTCCAGGTATGTTTTCGATGAGGTAACATTATAACATGGCTTAAAGCTCACGAGAGTCAATGTTATGTAATATAGAACCATTTAAATTGTGTTAGAAGTTTGAGGAACATTCCAGGCAGAGCAATAACATCTCTGTGGAAACAAGCGGGCAACAGGAAGTAAGCCCTTCTCTAGAATGTACTACTACTGCTATAAAAATTAAAGTGGTTTAAATACTACTACTACAAAACTAATATGGCTCAAAATACTACTACAAAACTAATGTGGTTAAAATACTAGTACTACTACTACTACTACTACTACTACTACTACTACTACTACTGCTACTACTACTGCTACTACTACTACTGCTACTACTACTACCACTACTAATGTGGTTCAAAATACTACTACTACAAAAATACTACTACAAAACTAATGTGGTTGAAATACTACTACTACTACTACTGCTGCTACTACTACTACTACTACTACTACTACTACTACTACTACTACTACTACTACTACTACTACTACTACTACTACTACTACTACTACTATGGTTGAAATACTACTACTACTACTACTACTACTACTACTACTACTACTACTACTATGGTTGAAATACTACTACTACTACTACTACTACTACTACTACTACAAAACTAAAGTGGTTCAAATACTACTATTATTACTAGCAGCAGTATTTGAACCATGTTAATAGTACTAAACAAGACTTAATCCTCAAAAAACCTAGAAAAAAAGTTTAAGATTCTACATTATTATTTGAAAATTGAATTGAAAAGTGGGGCTGAACATTTATATGCCGCTCATATTTAATACAGATGGGGGCAGGTCAAATAAATCCTGTTGAAATTAGACTTAGACTTTATTGATCCACAATGGAAATTACTTGGACACAATAATAATGCAATTTATAAATATGTATGTACAAGTAAGTAAGAAACAAATAACGTGATATAAATATAGTATATCACAGTCATAAGAAAACAGTGCAAAGATGATGTGATTATTGAGAGGACATTGGATTATCTGTTACATAAGGATGAGTTGTAGTACAGTTGTAGGGATTATTATCTATTACATAAGGATGAGTTGTACATCTGTATGGAGTATGGTATGAATGTAGTCTCTCTCTCTCTGAGCGGAGCTGTAGCAGCATGCAGATTTCTGTTGGAATACAGGAAGTGAATGTGTTCACTCACTAATAAAATGGATCAGGTTCAACATTTGTGAAGTCGCCTTTTGGATATTTCATGGCAAAGTACAATGTAATCAATAAAGAAAACTGACTCTTGGCCCTCTGTCTGGGACTATGACATGATCTTGTTCTAGGATCCTAAAACCACCGATATAGATGACTTATTGGCTGTGTTGTTTTGTCTGTCAGTGATCGATGGAGCTGATGAGCTGCCCCGCCCCGGTCCTGGTGGAGGCATCCTCTCTGGAGGCCTGGATGCAGATTGGCTCTGGGGGGTTTGGACACATTTACAAAGCCAGACACAAGAAACTCTGCTGCGAAGTGGCTATTAAACTGCTGCACTATGACGACGGGTGAGTGTGTCAGATGCCCTCCCATTCTCCTGTGTGTCAGATGCCCCCTATGTTCACATGCCACACTTTTGCAATATACTCAGATGGCACCAGAGGATCTTTTGTATATTTGTTTTCATTTATTCATTTATGTCAAATGGCTACACAACGCTGGTGAAACTAATACAAACAACAGCAAATAACAAAGTAAGAGTGGCAGTGTCTGGGGCTAGGGGAAAACTAGGATTCTGAAGAAATGGCACTTTACATACGGAAGAATAAAAATGACTCAAACATGCATGAGTCACTCTAAACCACAGGTTTTCAACTGGTGAGGCCAAAGAGCCACTGGGGTGGCACGAGACACTCGAGAAAAAAAAAAAAAATAGTCACTAGTACACATCTGCAGCAGTATTGATATCAGTATTTGTGCAATCCTGTTTATTTAAAGTTAGGTTTCACCTGCTAGGGGTTGAGACTGCACCTCTGCCACAGTGTGTGGTCTATAAAGAGATGGTCGCGAATGACAGCATGAGGCCATGCAAACTTCAGTGTCACTCTGAGACAAAGCATGCAAATTTAGTGAACAAGCAAGTTGAGTTTTTTGATAGGAAGCGTGATGATTGGTCAAAGAAAAGCCTTATGCAATCGTTTGGCACTAGTAACATCAAGGCAACTGAAGCCTCTTATCGTGTAGCGCAGGGGTGCCCAATACGTCGAACATGATTAGGGATGCAGCAATACAGTTTTCCCACGATTGGGTACATATCTTGATACACGGGTCACGATATCGATTCAATTTCGATGCGTTTAATCTCATGTAATTTTTACTGCTAATGAGTGCAATATAATAACAATAATATGATATTAATGAAACATTACATACATTACACACAGTACATTACAGTACAACTACTGTACAGCTGGAGTTCATATGTGAAGTGTTTTAGTTCATTTGGTTCAATAATTACCAGCTCAGCATTTTTATTCAGTGAAAATAAGAACAGAGCTTTCTCAGGCTATTTTATATTTTATAATATAGCCAGTGTTCTCTTAATATAGACTACTAGGGGTGTTACTATCAGACTATCTTTTTTGATGATGATTTGATGATTTCTTTTCCTCCTTAGTCTCTCCTCAGTCACACAGGCTCCTGTGTCCGTACTGTCCTGCTCTTTTTACACACACTGCACTGTCCCATCTTCCTTCTGAACTCAAAGTATGTTATATTACATAGAAATATCTCAGCAGCCCATTTTCTGAGGAAAACCTATGAGACAGAGACTGAGATATAGATAGCATATATTGTGAGTCATGTTGCATGTGCTTAGCACATTTGATTAAAGCTGATTTTAAAGCCAAAAGTGATTCTGAAGTATTTATAAGTTAATATCTTTGTCATGCCTGGGTCTATATGTAAAATAAAAAGTAGCTGAAAGATAAAACCCACCTCTGTTAGAATATTTCAGCTGTAAATCCCCATGTAACTGTTTCCCTGCTACATCTGAGGAGGATAACTTTTCCTTTGGACCAAAATAAATGTGCATGGAGGAACATGTGAATATCGACACGTGTATCGACCAAACACATGTATCGAATTGCAACACTAGCATTGAACGATTCGATATATTGAATATTGTTACATTCCTAAACGTGATCTAGTCGATCACCAAGGTAGTGTGGGTAGATCTTAGTGTCTTAGTACTCAAGGCCAGTTTTGGTCTCAAGACACCTTGCACTCGGTCTTGTCTCGGACCAAGGTCTGACACTCGACGAGTGTGATCATATTTCATTACGGCCGCTGCTGTCGGAAATAAACTTGGACTGGTGTGCAGAAGCTCTATCTCTGCAGCCTGTGCGCTCGTGTGGACCCGCACACGAAAAAACAGTTCTTTCTCTGTACAGTTCTTTCCCCCTTTCTCTGTAACTGCTGCAGTGAGCCTCACCATTTTGCTCTTAAAATATTCATATTAATCCTCTCTACATGATCCTGACTCCAATCCTCTTCAAATTCACCACTATAACTGCTTGCATTGTGAGTTTCATTTGACTGGAGCCCAGTCATAGTGTGACATCACACTATGTGTGATGTCACACTCTCTTAGTCCACTTCTTTGTACAGTGTAGGCTCTAAATACAAGCTCTAAACAGTCTTTAACCTCACTTGTTTTTGCAGGAGTGGCTCTGCGTTGCTTCGGGAGTTGGACTTGATGCGTCAGAGCAGCAGTCCCTATGTGATCCAGGTGTTCGGAGTCTTCAGAGGTCTGCCCCCTGCAGGTCAAGCAGCGCGACTCGGCCTTGTCATGGAGTTTATGGAGAGGGGCTGTCTGGCCACACTACAGGTAACACATAAAGCACATTTAACACGCAAAGCAACTGACTGGGTGTGTTCTGCATGTATGTCAATGGTAGAATGTTGAGCAGTTACCAAGGTGACATAACCCAAACATTAATTTTAAAAAAAGACTCAAGAAAAAATACAAAATGGGCTTAAAAAACACATTTTCAGAAGCCTGTGATCAATAAGAATGTTCATGGTCCTATTTAGGAGTTTGATTTTTAGCAAAAAAGTGAGAGTGAGTAACTGAAAAACTTTTGACTGTAATTTTATATGTTTGAGAATTGATTAAGTGCACAAATCATCTCATCTGTTGTTGTTCCATCTTAATCAGCTCTTTCTGGTCAGATTGTGTTAAAATAAAGCTCAGATTAAGTCTAATTTGAGTAAGGAAGCTTCTAACAGAGTAGTGCTTCCATTAGCATCACGCCCCCTGGAATACTGATGAATTCAGCTGCAAAGTATCACTATAGACTCCACTAACAGATCCCATATTTGTCCAGGGTCATCTAGGTGGTGCCCCTCCCTGGCCGTTGGTCTTCAGACTGGCTCATCAGGTTGCTCTGGGGATCAACTTCCTCCACAACCTCCAGCCTCCTCTGCTGCACCTGGACCTGAAGCCGAGCAACGTGCTGCTCGACTCATATCTCAAAGCCAAGGTACTCATACTTTTATATAATGGTAAATTGTGTTGCATGTGACAGAAATAAATTATTACTTAGTTTCCTAAGATGTTTCAATAAACAGATTTAGCTAATCTGCCTTCCGGATAAGAAGTAAACATGGGTGCACTTCTAGCTCCATTGACTCAACATTGAAAAATTGTCTCCTCTCTCTGTAATTGCTGCTATGAGCCTCATTATTTTGGTCTTAAAATGTTCTTATTAATCTGCTCTACATGAGCCTTGGCTAATTTTGTCTGCAAATAAATTCCTATTCCTAATATGGAACTTGGCTCCAAATTCGGTCCTATAACTGCTAGCCTCATGAGCTTCATTTGACTGAAACCGTGGGTAATGTCACAGTCCTTTAGTCCACTTCTTTATACAGTCTATGCTCTGGTCGCAGGTGAAAACTGTAATGATAAAATTCAACCATAAGACATGCTAGCTTATACATTCTACTTATAGATTAGAAGAGCACTGAAACATTATTGTTTTGCCTGGAATATTCCACAGATTGGTACTGTAGTTAATGCAAAATTGACTTTTTAGGGCTTTAAACCAAGTTATTGTTTCATGTCATCATTTACTCACCTGAAGTTGTATTTGGAGTGATTTGTGCATGTTTGAGCCATCTTTAATCGCCATTTTTTCACTACCACCAGACATACGGCATATCAGCATCCAATCCTCCACCAGAGAAGTTACATAATGCCCCTTAATATTTGAGAGAAGAAATCTGAACTTTCCCATCCATTTCAGAACATGTCTGTAGAGGTCCAAACTACAGGTTTAGGAGCTTTTACATAGAATAAAACCCATGGAGACACAGGGAGGGCATCTGACAAACAGGGACCTTTAACTGTCTTTATATGGTTCTTATATATTAAAGGTCCCAATATTTTCTCTGTTTGCAGCTCACAGATTTTGGACTGGCCAAAGTTTACCACTCGACTCGTATTTCTAAAAAAGAAAGTTCAGCTGAAGAGGGAACTCTGGGATACATGCCTCCAGAAGCCTTCAAACTAACATACCAACCAACCAAGAGCTCTGACATCTACAGGTACAACAAATGAAAATAGACTACCTTACATTATATTAAAACAATAATAATTAAAGAGGGGTATTATGATTTTTTTTTAGCTTTCCACAATGTTATAACATTGTTCTTTCATCAAAAGTATGCCTGCACACTGATTGTGTTGTGATATTGCTCTGAAGGGGAAGTGACTTAGTGCAGAGAGCAAAGAGAGAATAGCCTCAGAGTGTCAAAAATGAAACTACAATAAAAGTGGTGATGGTCTAAATATGTTATGTGTTAGCAGTTAATACCCCATAGAAGTAAAAAGATGCATTATGTAACTTTTCTAGGGTCAGATCTGTGGATAAGAATGCATGTTTGTTAGCAATAAAAAAAAACACCTGTACTTAAAATGAAATGTAAGATCAGCAAGCTTAATGCCATATAGTGGAAAATTCTGGACAAAGTAATAGCATCTCCACGGTGACAAGCAGGTGGCGTACTCTCCATTAGAAAAGTTAAATAGTGCACCTATAAAACCTGGAGCAAAGTCACTGGTCTAACCTACATGTAATGATATTTTCTGTTTTAGTTTTGGGATTCTGCTCTGGTCCATTGTCACTGGGAAGCAGCCCTATCCACGTAAGACAACATAATAAACATTCATTCACTATGTGTTTATAAAGGGCTCACATTACACTATTTTCTGATCTATGTTATACTGTTGTTTCCTCATCACAAACAGACCTGGAGTTGTGTTTTGTTTCATTCACAAATGTTGAACACACAAATCCTGCATAGTTAGGCTGAGCTCTTCTTTCAAACAGAAAACATTCTGTTTCACCTTGTGATGTCATGTGGAAATACTGGAAGTCCTCCACCTTGTTTTTAAACCATATACACAATCAATTGCATATTTTCAGCCCTTGAATTGCTCATCTCTACTGAACTGAAGGTAAATTGTTCGCATGAAAACTACTTCTTCATGACATCACAAGGTGGAACAGATTGTGATTTAATGTGATTTTCCAATTAAAATGTTGTATTTTCCATCAGATTTTCATATTAAATGCTTGAATTTTCATCAGATTTTCACATTATAATCATGTTTTTTCACATTAAAAACTTCACAGGAAAATCATATACTGTTCATCAGATTTTCACATTAAAATCTTGTATTTTCCATCAGATGCCATGTCGTACATCGTGCGTCTTCGGATTCCCCAGGGTGATCGTCCATCCCTGGAGGAGATCCACCTCCAGGCTGCAGGCATTGCTGGACTCACTGGACTGACCGACCTGATGGTGCAGTGCTGGGGCATGAACCCCTCTGAGAGACCCTCTTCCTACGGTGAGCCAAAGAGTCCAAAACAGCATGACTCCATGTAGATAGCTATGTCACTATGCTACTGTATGTCTTATATTACTGAAAATCATTTCTGTCAGTCTGCCTCAGGGCAGCTGTGGTGACAATAGTAGTTTACCACCACTGAGTGTGCAGTGAATGAATAATGAATTGTAAAGTGCTTTGGGTGTCTTGAAAGACACTATATAAATGCAATGATCGATTAATTAGTTCATTAATTGATCATTGCATTTATATAGTGTCTTTATTTATAAAGTGTCTAATTAATTAATTAATAATTAAATGAACTCTTGTGAGATTTCTGCCATGTTGTAATGCTGTTCTTCAAAAACATACCCGGAGTTGTGTTTTGTTTCATTCACACAACACACAACACACAAACTCTGCTCTCAAACTGAGAACACTCTGTTCCACATTGTCTCATGTGGTAATACAGGAAGTGCTCCACTGTGTTTTTAAACTCCATACACCTTCACTAGAATCATTTGGAAAAGTTCAGCCCTGGAATTGCCAGTCTCTACTGAACTAAAAATAAAAACTTCACTTATGTTTTCGATGAGGTAACAACATCATGGTAAGACTTAAAGGTGCACTGTGTGGAGAGTCCTGAACTACAAAAACTACAAATATAGTACATTACCAGCACAGAGACTGCAGTGTGAAATATTTCAGTTTTAAGTGTCTAAAAATGACTGTTCTATCTTTCAGATTGTACCCTGATGACAGAAGAGCTGTTTAAGTTACACAAACATGCCGTCAACTGTGCTGTTCTCAAAGTGCTAGATATACTGGTAAGATTCAAGTACTCTTAAAATATATAACAAAGGAAAAAATAGAAAGAAAAGAAGAAAAAATTTTACTTTTCCGAGTACCTTTCTAGCGTCATACTTGTGTAAAGTTTTTCTTCATCTTCTCACTCTCTGTCTACAAGTGACAAAAGCTTTATGTGACAATATGAAATGAACATTTGTGTTTCTTGCATCGCTCCTTCAGATATGATTTCGTTTTTCTCATTTTTATCCTTTGAAAATACCCATATTTTGTGCATTATTTAAAGTTTTGTCTTTCAGATTACATTAACAACTCAGATCTTACCTCCTAACAGTTACTTTTTAAGTTAGCATTCCTTGACTAGTAGCTTCTCCCAAATACTTTTTTACTGAAGTACAATTTTTGGCTAGTCTACCTACCTCTGCACATTTGTATAATGATGTCACTGTTGTCTGTTATGGTACTTTAAAGGTGCAATGTGTAACTTTTCTGGTGGAGAGCCCATCAAATGCTTTTCTCCATGGAGATTGCTATTGTTATTGCTTTGTCTGGAATGTTTCACAGTACGGCATTAAACCTTTCTATCTTCATGGAGAGCCAACCAGACCAAGTTACAGGTCAGATCTGTGGAGAGGCGACCCCACTCACAGTCAGAATGTTGTTTTTCTAGGTATTTTTGAGCTATAAACCCACCTGTACCTGAATAAATGTAAGATGGAGCTATTTAAAGTCATTCTGTGGAACATTTCAGGCAGAGCAATGGCATATCTATAGAAACAAGCAGGTGACGGACCCCCAGCCAAAAGGTTACATAGTGCATCTTTAAGTGTGCTGAGTTGTTATGATTTCTGTTCCTTTATTTCAGGATCAAACACCCCCCAACTCTCTCGTGGACCAACTGGAGAAAGTTCAAATCACACAGAAATCAGGTCAGACATTTTATACATGCACTGTGACTATAGGGGTTGGTTTGTTAGGAGGGGAAATGTACACAGGAATCTAGGGATGGTTCGATATTGATACCTGGAAGCAACATGGACATTCACGGGTTTCATGCAAATAATGCCTTCCTAATTTGAAGGGCTTTGTGAGGACCCACAAAGGACCTTTCCCCATTCAAAAGTTATATGTTGATATGAATTGCTTAATTGCTATGACCACAGAGACTCATGCCATAGTGCCATTGTGTCATCAGGAGCTTTCACTTAGCATCATATTAAACCAATGGCGATTTTAAGATGCTAAATTGATACTTTGCAGTGGTGTGTTGTGAATGGTAGAATGTTTAGGAGTTAATCTTACATTTTAAGATTGTCTGCAAACAGTCACAAGACAAATTTTATGTGAGAGAGAGTTTAACGGCGCAAATCAACTCACCTTTTGTAGTTCTAACCCGGTCAGCTCCATTTGGTCAGACTGTGATTAAATGAAGCTCAGATTAAAGTCTTGAGTATCAGAGCTTTAGACATAGCAGTGCTTTCAGTTAGTTAGTTAGATACCCTAGGGAATATTTATGACACCAGCTGTAAAGTCAAGTGACATGACTGTAAATGTTGAATCATAGTTCTGGTATGCACTATAAATGATTATTGTTTAAAATGTTGCTTTTTGTGGTTTCTTACAGTTAAAGAGGTAAATAATTGTTGCTATAATGTGGCAACGGGAAAAGGTCCAGTTCAGGTGAGATAAAAAAAATTAAAAAACATACATTTAAAACATGTTAAAGTTAAGTGTTATTTATATTCTGTCCAAAGATAATCTGTAGAGGAAGAATAGACGTATTTTCATGTATTATGTTGCCCAGAAAAGTTACGCTGTACACCTTTTATCAAAGCCCTGTAACTTCAGATCATATTGGCTCATTTGGTGAATTTTTTAAGCAGCTTTTGTAACTTAATAAAAGAAGAAGTATTCTGTTTCCGACTTCCGGTTGCAAACTTCAGGGGAATTCAGGGGGAAAAGGACAAACTTAGCAGAACTCACTCACCTAAAATGACCCCTTTGGTTTTTACAGTATATAGAACCCTAAAGTATTACAGCACAGTATTACAGTAGTAGTAGTAGTAGTAGTAGTAGTAGTAGTAGCAAGATTGCAATGTTAAATTCAACTGTACATCTATAATAACCCACTAGGGGGAGCTACTGTATTTGCAAAACCATGCAAGAAAATTCAATAATCTGAAGTTCTACCTGTGTATGCTTTCTTTGTTGCAGGAAGTAGCTGGTTACATGAGCAAAGAGCAAAATAGACTAAAAGGTAATTTTTATTATTATTATTATTATTATTATTATTATTATTATTATTATTTTTATTATTATTATTATTATTATTATTATTATTATTAATAATAATAATAATCATAATCATAATCATAATCATAATCATAATCATAATAATCATGATTGAATAGAGCACTTTTTTTTAAAGAAATCTCCAGAATTATGACTCACAAATGCTGAATATTAATAGTATTTGTTTTATGATTGGCTCCACAAACATGTCATATTAATCTTATGACTTGAAGCGCTTTCACATTTTATTCAGTGCACTTTTAAGCTATTACTCTGTCAACAGTTCAAAGTTCCATTTATTAATCAAAAACATACCTGTAGTTGTGTTTTGTTTCATTCACACATGTTTGATAAATCCTTTATTATTAGTCTGTCTACATCTCCAAAGCTGAAAATGTTTGTTTCACCTTGTGATGTCATGCAGTGGTAGTTTTCAAGTAATGCAATCGCAGTATCCAAATGACTGTAATGAAGTTGTATGGGGTTTAAAAACTCAGTGGAGCACTTCCTGTATTACAACAAATATGCAGGTATGTTTTTGATGAGATAACAACATTATAGTTAGACATAGATCAGAAAATAGCATAATATAGGCCTTTTAACATTTTTAATATTAGGTAAAACCATATTTGAAACACATTATAGTTTATTTATTTAGAATGTTGATGTGAATGTTTATATGATTTTTTTGTTTTGTTTTCACAGATCAGTCGGTGCCTTACCCTGTTTGTGAGAGTGATGAGAAACTGAACTGCGCCAAACTGAAATCTTCGTCTGTGAAACCAATCGGAGCGTCTATGACCCTTCCTCTTCTCTCCTCCTCCTCATCCTCCTCGACTTCCTCCTCTTCATCACAACACAAGAAGCCTCAGGTGGCCCCTCTCCCAAACAGGTTCTCACAGTATCAGGTAAATCCATTGTTCTAAATAATAATTCTATAGTTATTTTACACTGATGTGACAGTAGAGGGCGCTAAAACAAAACACTTCTTCCCTCAACATTCATATACACAGTCCTGTTTATTTACACGTGATTCTTTTGACTCACCATGTACAAAAACTCGTTAAAAGCCGCAGTATGTAACTTTCTGGAGGCAGCACATCACCTGCGTGGTGCTATGAAAATATAAAGTTAAAACCATATTTCAGAACGCTCTCCATGGAGATAGATAAGTTGAAGATTATAACCAAAGGGGCAACGCTTCTATGGAGACAAATAGGAGTCAGGTTTGTGTAGATGCAAGCCCACTCACAGTAGGGTGCATGCTTTTCCATGCAGAAAACACGACCAAATTGCTTACATACGTTTCTGTCTATTTTTGGCTTTAATTTCCTCCGAAATGTAAATATTCAGTAATCAGTCAACGCTTCACCCACTTCATGCTGTTGTTGTTTCCACTGGCAAGACACTTCACCCACAGTGCTTAGTATGAATGTGGTGTGTTTAAGTGTTCATGGTGGACAGAGGTGCTGAAATCGGCAACCTCTCTGCCTCACCAAAGAATTGGTGTATTGTAATTTATTTGTTTGTTTTTTTCTAGCGTCAGTTCTCAAGCCCGGACACCCTGCCCGCCCAACAAACACAGCACCCCCTACCTCACATAAATATTAACTGCTGTAACGTGACAGGACTCCAGTGCGGGAACAACAACGTCATGCACATCCAAGGCCTCGTCCAATCAGAGCGCAGACGCCACCCTACAGCGCCCTCTAGAGTCAACCTGCCACCACAGCGCAAAGGCAGTGGGAAGGACAGAAAAGGAGGAGTGGGATGAAAAACTACAGTCTCAATTGTTTTGGATGGAAAAAAGAAAAAAGCATAGACTGTATATATAAGTGGACATAGCTAACCTGTCTAGCCACCGCGTAGGAAGTGTTCATGGGGGTGCTTCCGGCTCCACTGACTCTGACTCTCATTGACTTTATATTGAATAATTGTCACTCCCCTCTGTGTAACTGCTGGCTTGTTATTTTGGTCTTACAATGAACTCACTCTGACTCTACATGATCCTGGTGTTTTTGTTTTGCTATTTTGTAGAGAAATAAATTCCTATTCCTAATATGAAAATGGCTCATGCAAAAAATATGGTGGAATTTTGACCTGTCCTCCAGCTCAGATTAAACTATAGGGACTCTACAATAACCTCATGCTACCAATTACAAAGAACAATGTGGTTTAAATTTTAGCCTTATAATGTTTAAAGGTATAACTTTTCTGACTTGTTTACGTTCATGTGCTTTTATCGCGGAAAGTTCACTCATTGACAGTGTTTAATAGAGCTAACCAGTAAAATGTATTGTTATCTTATTTGTAAACCTTCTAAAAAACTACAATGTCATGTTTTTTATGTTACTTAAGCTAACACTAGTTACCATTAACATCACTGTTTTTTTCCCAGTTTTCATAAATAAAAATTTGTTTTCTGAAATTAGTCGTTTAAAATAAATGGAACAAGTTAGATTATTCGGCTTAAATGTTAAATTTCTCCATAGCATAATTTATTTATTTATTTCCCCTCTAAATTCCTACTCTCATTTTCATTGGATAACGCTGTGAAAACTCTCCCTCCTATTGGATAACGCAACTGTCACTCACATCTGTTCGTAAATGGAGCGGGACAGCGGGACTCTTTAGGAAAAGTTTGTGCGTTGCGGTAAATTAATTAAATGTATGCAAAAGTACTCAACTTTATACATAAATTTAACCTTAAAGTTGGATATATTAAGGCTCAACAATGCATTTCAGTAGTTTATGAACAAAGTATTGGGTTGTGGATTTAGAAAACGTTGCCCCCGCGATCCAGCCGGATTAAGCGGGAGAAGATGGATGGATGGATGGATGAAATAAGAACATATGTGTGTAAAAGATGCATTACCTTCATAGGAAATTGCTTATTCCAAAGTTAAAGCCTTAATGTTAATTCATAATAAGATTTTAAATTTGTTTCAAGTAATTTCTGTACAAACCGTTGGAATGAACGTAAAAAATAAAACGGCGATAAGAGAAACGGTGAAGTAAATAAGCGAAATTTGTGTTTTTGCGGCTAATTCTAAACCGGAAACGGCTAAAACTGTTGACTTGACCAACTCTCTTGAAAAGTTTGGGATCTTACTAAAGTCTAGGCATTTCAGACGAGTCTCCATGGATGGTTCTTAATATTATAGTTCTATGGGATGGATTCTGAAAATCTGGCCGCATTTAATAAACCGACATTCTTATTTGTTTACTATATTTGTCTGAGAGAAAGCGGCTCTTCTAAAAACTAAAAAACAAAAATAAAACTTCCAATATATATATTTTTTGATGATCACAATTATTTAAATTCGACTAAGATTGTTATATATATTTGTGATTGTATATGTGTGTGTGTATATTGTGATTGTATATGTGTGTGTGTGTGTATATATATGTATATATATATATACATACACACACACATATACAATCACAAATATATATAACAATCTTAGTCGAATTTAAATAATTGTGATCATCAAAAATATATATATTGGATTTTAATCAATAAGACACTTTTGTCGTAGAAGCCTTCCCTTGACATATTTCGATCTATATTTAATTTAAAAAAATCTTTTATTAAAAAATAAATAAATCTAGTGTTACAATAAATCTAAAGTCACAATAAATCGTTTACTAGTTTTATTTCATTTATTGGAGTTTGTGACGTAGGGCGATAAGTCCCGCCCCGAAGCGAAATGCCTGGATTTTAAAAACTCCCTAAAAAAGTTTGGTCCCTCCTCCTCCATTCTCCGCTCTCCTTCCAACTCTCCGGGGCGGCGCACTGTTGTTTTCACCGGTGATGGAGACGAGAATCCCGCTACTACTACCCTCCACGCCGCTACCGGCCCTGCTCCTTTCAGTTTAGCCGCAAAACCGTGCACAAAACAGCGCCAAAGTGCAGAAAGAGCGCCGGGAGTGGACATGGACGGGACCGAGCAGCGCGTGTCCTTCGCCCACGTAGAGGTCCATTTGAGCGGCGGAGCGCCTTGGGGATTCACGCTGAAAGGAGGTCTGGAGCACGGAGAACCGCTCATCATCACTAAAGTAAGAGAAAAACCCGCAATCTGTCACTTTTCAGAATGAAAGACCCCAAATATAATCGCAGAACTTGATATTAAAGCATGTTATTGCGGTTTAAAGACGCAAATGTGCAAAATGTGCTTAAAGCATTGCCGTTAGAAATCTGTTGATCATAACGGTAAATGGCATGTTTAATTGTTGTATTTTTGATAAAGCACTAAATTGGTACTACATTGTAATTAGCATGCTAAATTCCATTCAGGTTAGGTTAGTTTCATTTTACCTTATTGAATGTGTGACTATTTTATTATTGATCTGTGAATATTTGCAGATTTGATTGTAAAACTGTAAACTGACATCAGCAATCTTTGTCTGGACTGTTTTATATGGTTTCCCAGATACTATATGCAGTTATTTCTGTGTATATGGTAAATACAACAATATGTTTTTAGTATTCATTTCATTTTCCAGTTTTTTTCCTTGTTTAGTTTTGAAATCTCATATATTGTTAATTATTTTAATTATTATTATCAGTTTATTCTCAGTGTTGTTTATCTCTGGTTCAGGGTAAGATTTATCCAGTTCTCCTTATAATAGATATAATTAGATTTCTTAAAATTGTGGTGGCAGCAACATTTGAGCTCCACCAAAACAGTAATTGTGGCTAATAGCTACTTCTCTCATTCAACCTGCCTTCCCTGTTTGACTGTAGATCAGCGCAAATGTTCACAGTAATGGGGTCTTATTTTGTGTACAAGGTGCTAACCCAGCTGCATGCTTTTGGAAAATATTAAATTTAAACTTTTAACTTAAATTTTCCTGACGAATATTACGAATTAGATTTGAGGTAATTTTACTTATATGGGGTAATAACTGCTAACACGTAACATATTTAAATCACATGTTACCTTTTATTGTTTCGAAAATGCTGTATTTGCTGAAAAAAGTATTAACATTTTTAATAAGTTTCACTTTTGTTTTTGATGTTCTGAGTCCCCCCTCTCTTTGCTCTCACTGCTAAGTCACTCCCCCTTCAGAGCGCTCATGGTCATGTTTTTGTATATTTATGAAGAGCATGGATGACGTAGGCTTGTGGGCTGATCAGTGAGCACAGTTTGACTTTTACAATTTAAATATCGATATAACGAATAGTTTAATTTGATGATATAATGTTGATATTGTGGGCTGCTGTATCAATATATTGCCAAGAGTATTTTTTGGTATATTTTACTAAATTATTTTGTGAAAAAGCTGCAAGCGTGTTGCTTGTTTGGAGAAAGGAAACTTAATGCAATACATTTTCATAGTTTTGATGAGTAAAATGGGTGTTTTTCATATTAATTTTACACCAGTCATGATTTAGCCTTTGTTTTTTACTGAACCGTATCAAATCATTTTGAAATATATTGTATAGAATCGTATTGTAATCAAAAAACATATTGTATTGTGGCCTATGTATCAAGGTATATATTTTATCAGCAACTTCTTAATGATACCCAGGCCAAGTAAGGAGGGATAGGACTAGGGACTGAATAGGGCCCCGGGAGAGATCACTAGATGACTCAAACATGCTTGGATAACACCTAAAACCTCTTCAGGCATGGTTTTGATGAGGGAACAATGTTATAACTTGGCAGAAAGCTCAAAAACCGACCTTGCATAATACCCTTGCTTTAAAAAGTAGGATTCTGTCCACATTGTGCACATTGTAAACAGCTCTAGGGACATTAACATTTGAGAAAAGACTGAAATGTGAACTGATAAACTAACACAAGAATCGCATGCATTTCAATACCAGTCTACCAAGTGTTTAGTTGAGCCTGTTAACAACTAGTAAACCAAAACAAACTGGCTTGAGAGGTCTGTAATGTTTTCAGCGTGTCTAGAAACCCTGTGTTTTGCTAGATTTGATTCATGCCCTCTTCTGAGCATTATTGACAATCTTTTTTTCCCCTCATTGTTTTGTGAATTCTTCTGATTGCGATAACCAGATCGGAATTTTGCAATCTCTCAGAAATGTGCTCCATACAATGTGCCTGTGTTGGTTGAGGTCCTGTCTCACAAAAAAATGGGGCTCTAAAAATAAAGGCGCTGTATCAGATTTTTACAGTCTCAAAAACAGTTTGCAGTCGTCCAAAGTTATTCCTCACTTCCCTTATGCATTCTGGCCATTCAAATTATTCTCCATGATGAGTTTATAAGCGTTTTTCACAACTTTCATAGACCAGAGCGGAGTTTTGCCATCACGGTAAAGGGAACAACAGCTAGCATGTTAATAGTGCCCTGCTTGTACAATATATCTGTACTGGGGCAAGATACATATTTTTCAAATACATGGGGAAAGAAAAAATCACATGCAAACGTGCAGACATATCATTTTATTCTCTTGCCTCTCCACAGATCTGACCTGTAACTTGGTCTGGTTTGGTCACCATGAAGACAGAAAGGTTTAATGCCATACTGTGAAATATTGCAAACAAAACAATGACGAAAGCAATGGAGAAAAGCATTTGACGGACCACCAGAAAAGTTACACAGTCCATCTTTAAATCAAACTACAAGTCCCTTTTTGGTTTTACTTTTTTAACTTATTTCTTCTGTATGATCCTGTGTTGACAATACGTTGCGTCTCCAGTCATTACCCAAGACAGGTTCATTAGGTTTGATGGTTGTCAGCTGTTCCTAAGCAGAATAAAGAGGTGTGTATATACTGCGCAGTGCAGGGGTCAGGCTGGGGTCCCGAGGGTGCTAAAAGAGTCTCCCAAGGGCCCCTCTGCCAACAAGACTCATGCATTTAAGACCTCTCTGTTTTAAGTGATGACAGACTGAACCCGAACTCATGGAGTGGCCACAAGTTGTAGAGTAAGAGAATTTAGACGTTATTGATCCACAAGAGAAATTATTTAGACACAAAAGCTCACACGCCACAATATATTATAATAATGAAAATTAATAAATAAAGTAAATAGAAAGAGATTGTTGTATGTAAATATGGCATAATTATACAATTCGATATGTACAAGTAAAAATCAAAGTATATAAATATAATAGTAAATACAAAACAAATCTTAGCTACATACAAGAGGTGTATAATTAATGTTTAGTGCTTATGACTGTCTAATTTTGGCTTGGTTTGGTGGATTAGTACCTGTGGTAAATATTTCCTATAGTTTTACATCAGTTAAATGGCTTTTTTTGATATAAGTTGAGAAGGAAAGTACAAAAATACAGATTTAAAAAAATACAGATACAAAATACAAATTCCATACCAAATACAAGGCCAATTTACGCACCCTTTTTACAATTTAGACAAAATAAAGGTGCTGTTGTTTTATTTACTTACTTGTCTATAGTCTAATTATAACTATTGTATACAGTTGATGGGGAAACAACATTATGACATGGCACGACATGTCAATTTTGTGTAATATAAGACCTAAGTAGTTATTTTGTATATAGAAAGTTCATAATTCAGCCTTCTACAGCTCAAACCTTGACCTCAAAATTATTGTTCTGTCATTTCTTCAACAGTATTGTAATTATATTGTGACAGATATTTGTACATATTCGCTGTCTATTGGCTTGAATATAAGGAGTGGAAAAGCTGGTCACTCATTTGGGGAAAAAAAAACTGCCCTCAGAGAAAACAAATCAGATCAAATCAGTTGTTTTGTGGCATTAGTGTGTAATGATTAAAATGATTAAAGGGCCAGTACCAGATTTTTCCAACGTATTTGAGCAAAATGGGTCTTACCCCAGTACAAATATATTGTATAAACAGCTCTTGAGGTCAAAATAAGTCAGCTGCGAACTGCCTGCACCCAATTATAAAGCGTTTTATTGTCTAAGAATCAGGAAGTTCACTGTTGCTAGTTGTTAGTATTTCTGTGACAGCAAAACTCCACTCTGGTCTCTGAAAGTTGTGAAAAGTGCTTATTAACTCATCACAGTGATTAATTAAGTGTGGAATAACTCCGGACCACCTCAAACAGTTTTAAAATGAACTAGTTCTGTTTTTCCTTTTAGTACAAATCAGTTTTATTTTGTTTATTGTGGAGGAAATAACGGATCTTCTCATTGCGTCCATTCAAATAGCTAAGTCAGCTGAGATTAATCTTGCAGCCCTACTATATGTTATGATTTTCTATATTATTTTATGTTTTCAATTTTTAAATTAATTACAAACAGCAAAAATAAAATAAAGATGGACAAAAAACAAAACACAAACCCTGCCACTCCACATTCCTCTTTCCACCCTCAATATATTCACAAAACTACACAAAAAAACACTAGATATAGAAACATCAAACGTCAGTCAACGTCTACTATGAAATTTTAATATCATGATGCGTTTAGTTTGAAAATATACAGCTTTAAGTAATGTCCGATTCCTGAGTCAGCATATTGTTGTTTCAGATTTGCCCCAGGCCCATTTGTGGGCCTCGGAGCAGCCAGCCCCCCTTCACCTTGTCTCCTGCCTGTGTTTGGGGTCTTGTTCTGGGATCTTTTGAATGAGCCGTGGGCTGTGGAGGGGGAGGGGTAGTCTAGTCCCAGAAAGAGTAGAGATTTAAGCCATTTGGTAAACATTCCTCCAGGAGCAGAGCACAACATTTCTCAAATCCAACTCAGCAAATTTGGCATTCAAATACCAGCTTTTTATGATCAGGACTCATATTGGAGACGTTATTACTTTGTTATCTAGCTTGTATTGAAGGCCCTGTACCCAAATTTTCCCACGTGTTTGAGCAAACCTTGTCTTGCCCCAGTACAGATATATTGTACTAAGCAGCTCTTGTGATGTCTGTATCTTAATATGAAATGTTTTATTGTCTGATAACTCTGTTCATAGAGGATTGTGAAAGCCACTGACAAACTCATCGCAGTGAGTAATTAGGATGCGCAGAATAAATGGTTTATTTTTTATATATTGTGTTGTGAATGGGTGTTTATGTGCTTGTAGAATGGAATCCATGAAATGTTTACCAAAGTTAGCGAACCTCCACCACAAAAGTGCACCTTTGTATGCAAGAGCGATAGTATTGGTCATTTCAGTTATAAATCAATGGATTGAATGATCTAGAACTTAGATCTCAGGATAATCATGCATGGTTATATCAACTTACTGTTCAGTGTATGAAAGCTGGAACAGTATTTTTGGGGTTAATATTTCTCATGTGGACATTTTCTTTGCAGTAGTTTGAAAATGTTGGTTATTTTTTGTCAATACAATAAGATTTAAGCCATAAAAGGTTGAATTAATAACTTCTATGTCTCATCACAGATGAGACAGTTTTTAACAACATTGTACATTTAGAATATTATCGTTTTTCATCTATATTTACTTTGCACTTTAAAGGTGCATTGTGGAACGTCACTAATGGAGGGTGGCGGACCCTTGGTGGTATCTTCTTTTGTCCGTGGAGATGTGATTGCTTGCCTGGAATGTTTCACAGTATGGCATTAAACCTTTCTATCATCATGGAGACCAAACCAGACCAGGTTACAGGTCAGATCTGTGGAGTGGCAACCCCAACCACCAATAATTGAATAAATGTAAGGTAGATCTGTTTAATGTTATACTGTGGAACATTCCAGGCAGAGCAGTGACATTTTTATAGAAATAAGAAGTTAGCTGAACCCTGACTGAAAAGTAACATAGTGCAGCTTTAAAATCTGTTATTGTGACAGGGCTACCAGAAATCCAGTTCAATAGAAAGTAGTCATTTTACGTGTTTGAGTTTTCCGCATAGATGATTTGGGAGTTCCTAAATTGCCATGCCTAGAATAGTGCATGATGGGAGCAGTGCAGTGGACCAGAAGCGTGTGTATGTTTATGCTGCTCCACAGAAATCCCTGTAAACAGTTTTGGCGTTTGTCTTTGTAAAAACCATGGGAATCCATTTTCTTTTCTCTTTTTGACTTTCTCACTACAAAGTACGAACATTATCACGATTAGGGTTGCAAACGGGCGGACAATCTTTAGAGATATAAAACAGTCCAAGGACTTAAAAAAAACATAATATTTTGTTGATATTATATTAAGTAATAAGTTCTTACGTATTTGAACTAGTCCTGTCACAAATTTTGAATTGCGATATATTGCAATAAATGATAGTATTGAAACTACCTTTTGCCACTGACACAAAACAAATTTTAAAAAGTTGCAACAAATAAGTGGCAGAATGAACAGGTAATTAACCGTAGCAGTTACTTATCTGATCAACAACATTTTATCTCTATAATTTCAGTTTTTACTCAGCTCAGCTCAGTGGGTAGAGGATTTGTCCACTGATCTGACGGTTAGTGGTTCGAATCCCGCTCTCGACATAAACATCATTGGCTGAGCGGACAGATTCACTGACCCACAGTTTGGCGATGCAACTCCAGCTCCCACAGATGAATACTGTCATTGTGTCCTCGGGCAAGACACTTAACCCACCTCATCCCCTGTGTGCGTAAATGGGTGAGTGGCTCCTTGATGCAAAAGCGCTTTGGAAATTGGAAAAGCACTATACGAAAATGGATTGATCATTGATCCCAAAGGACATTCAAAATATACCATAACATCTCCATGGAAACGAACATGTGGCAGATATAGATATGGCAGAAATGTTACACAGTGCTCCTTTAAATTAGTTTGGAGTACATCTTTGCCTTGGTCTCCCATTCTTTAAGTTTTCAACAGCTCTGCCCAGCCTCTGATTCACTCTGCAGACTTATAATTAATACGGAGGACACATTTGGTTCAGTTTTTCATGTGGAGAAGTTCACTCTGTAATTTCTCGGGTTGTGGATTCCAAAGACCTTATTAAGAATTAGTTTGTGGTTTGAATTTGGTGATTTATTGCTGTCAGTCGGTTTGAGTGCTGATGACTTTTCCATGAGATGCTAAAGTCGCATCAGGACTTTGCATTCTACATATATGAGATGTCTTTGTGTGAATTTGCTGAACAGAAAGCTCCCCCCTTGCCCTCCGGAGCATTATACAGAATCTCACAGCTAAGGAGGGTCCCAGGGAGAGGGCCCAGGAGAGATTACTAAAAGACTCAAAACATGCATGGATAAAATCTCCTCAGGCATGTTTTTTGATGAGGGAACAACGTCATAACATGGCAGGAAGTAAAAACAAAAAACGATTTAGCAAAATACTCCCTCTTTAACCTTGTTAGCCGTTTATAGAAACATGCTGTTATTTTGTTGTGAGACTGACCACCAATGAACCTCTGAGTTTAGATGGGCGTGATTGACAGGCGGATTAGTCAATCAGAGACACACATCCGTCTTTATCAAAATAAGTATGGTTGCAAAGGGGTGGAAAATTTCCAGAAAGTTTCTGGAAAATGTCCATGGAAACTTTGGTACAGGGATTTTGAGAATTTTCAAATTGGTAACTTTGTACAGGAATTTAGGGGAATTATTGTAACAAAAATAGAAACATTTTATTTGGTCATCAGCAGGCATTATTGTAAAAAGGAGATAATTAACACACATGATTTATTTGTCAGAAGAACTTATGCTTAATATTTCTTTTATTGAACAACAAAATACATTTGCTAAAATGTTGCTTACAGCTCCCTCTTCAAAATAAAAAAACTCCATTCTCAAAAACTCAAAGCCTTATTTCTAGTTCCTTCTAGTTTCTCAAGCCTCATTTTTGCTTGTTCTCCATTCTTTCCAGTCCATAGAAAGCTTACATTTTTTTAGTATATCTGTTTTCCCATTAAGCTAGCACTAGCACATTTTTACAGTAAGTAGCATCATAAGCTAACTACTCCAATGACATGGCGCCACCCTAATTTGCAAGTAAACTAGCACTAGATTTATTTTATTCTACTTTACTTTTTCATTTCTACTTTAATGTCATAGATCAGATATCCTCCACCTCATATATCCTCCAAACTGACTTGACTGTCTGTCATCCTTTGGCTGTAATGTGTGATCTTAGGACTCTGTATTTGTTGTTGTTGCAGGAAATTTATTCTCCCTCTTCAGAATTCTAGAAGTTATTGTGATAGAGGGGCACAAAATGCATGTAGGGGGTATGAGATAAATGTTGTTCAAAATGGTGGATGACCAATGAGCTCCTTCATTTTACCTGCGTCACAGAAATAAACAAATCTGATTGGATGGTCGTGTTTGGTTCACACTCAAGACAAGAGTGTAGACCAGACTGACATCCCTTTATGTATAAATATGGAGAGATATTCGCTTGAATTTCCAATAAAAAAGCTCTAGTTTGGGTTCAAATTAAAACTATTGCTAATGTTCCCCACATGACTGGTCCCTGTTCATTGATATAAAGGGATCACTGTTTTTCTGAATCACTGAGGTTGTATTGAGTCTTAACAGTAGATCCGCTCTTGTGTCCTGGTGTTGATTTTAACTCGAGTTACATGGAAAAGGAAGGGCCTGCTGAAGCCCCTGAAGACATGAGTTTTGCTGATACAGACATTAATATCAAACCAAACTGCAGCAGAATGTGAAAAACTAGGGATGGGCCAGTATGGATTTTTTTCCTGCCAATATCGATATTTGCTGTTACTGATATTTCTATTCACACCCAAAAATGATGGCCCCATTTCTAATATATTTAAAAGATTTGTTACTACAGTAAGTATCGTGACGGGCCTTAAAATACTACACGGTGATACAGGGGTGCTGTAGATTATAATTAAATAGCAAAGATGTTGTCTTTTATGAGGTACAATTTCAAGACAGGAGATTGGATCTACGAGAACGAGACAAGACAAGATTTGGACATCCTCTATAATAACTAAATTGGGCAATCCAGTTTCCACTTTTGCCCTCACCGTTTTTGATTTACTTTATTTCATATTTTTGCTGTCATTGTAGCAGTGCTTTTGGGACTACAGACTCTCAAAAAATGTAACTCACCAGTACTTAAAGGGGAACTCCGGCACGTTTGAAGCTAAAGTCCATTGCTAGAGGTGTTCGAATACTGTCAGAAGCCAAAAAATGGCACAGATCAGTGTTTCCTCGGCGGAGATCTCGCTGTGGCAGTGAGTCTGTCAAGGCAACAAACTGGTGTATTGAATTGGGCAAGTTCTTAACTTCCATGTAAAACGCCAATTTGCACAGAAGAGGCTTAACACCACTTTAACCCATCTTACAACAGCCACAAGTCGAACAAACAAAACGCTCTGCCTGGCTCACTCATTAGTGGTGTGGAAACATTAGAAAACAACATTATAAGCAGCATTAGCTTATTGATTTTCCACTGTGCATGCAAAAGCCCAAAAGAATCAATCGCCAACTCCAGCGGCGGCGAGAAGCAGAAGCAACAAGTGAGGCTCGACTACTGATGGTGAAGAATAGAAGCTGAAAATTGTTGAAAGAAAATGGTTCAGGAATGTATTTTTTAGTGTTTTTCAAAAAATACAATTCACTCGTAAATAAATTTTATTAGAAATAATGTCGGTTATCGAGTCTTTTGGGCTTTCGCATGTGTAGTGGGAAATCAATAAAGTAATGCTAAAGCTGCTTACAAAGTTGTTTTATAACATTTCCAGACACTAATGAGTGAGCCAGGCAGAGCGTTTTGTTTGTTAGACTCGTGGCTGTTGTAAGATGGGTTAGAAAGTGGTGTTAAGCCTCTTCTGGGCAAATTGGTGTTTTACGTGGAAGTTAAGAACTTGCCCCCATCACTACACTAGTTTGTTGTCTTGACAGGTTCATTACCACAGTGAGATCTCCACCGAGGCAACACTGATCTGTGCCGTTTTTTTGACTTCTAACAGTATTCAACCACCTCTAGCAATGGACTTTAATTTCAAACGTGCCAGAATTCCCCTTTAAGTCCATTTTTGTATCCAAATATAAAAACATGGAGGAAAAAAATCTCACAAGATAATTTTCAGCATGTATGCACAATCTTGTGGCAATTTTGTCTTGCGAGATCTTGTCCCATTCCTATAACTACTGCATCTTGAACCTCTGGCTTTTCCTTCTGTAGTCCATCATTGCCCAGTTATATTTGTTTACTTGTTTGGAGCCTGTTGCAGCAGAGCTCAAACCGAAGAATGTGCCGCAGTTTTTCACACACAATTTTCCAAAGCGCTGGTGGTTTGTGACGGCAGCTTCAGCTCCAGCTTCAGTTATAAAGAGTCTTCTGTTTGGAAAATCACAGGATGACTGCTCACGAGGATAAAACTACAACTCCTGATAAGTTCTTACAGCTGCAAATGAAAACACTGGATGAGGTAATAAGAGGTGTATCTGATCTGATTTTTTTGCACCTTTGAACAGGCTGCAGTGGTCCAAAGTTATTCTTCACTTTCCTTATGTGTTTCTAGCATCATAATTAGTTTCTGTCACAACTTTCAGACCCCAGAGCAGAGTTTACAACAACTAGCACGCCAACAGTTCACTTCCCAATTGAAAGATAGTCCTGTCAGTAGCTTTTGTTTTAGTTATTACCTGAGAAAATGCTTTGTAGAATGAATAGATTATATTTTACTCTCACCGTTTTTCTCTTATTTGGGAGCTTGTGTGGTGGTTGTTTGCGTTTTCTTCAGGCTGAAGATGGACAAGAGATGGGCTCACAGATAACAGATCAGCGATACAAGAGGTCACAAACTTTACCCGATAAGAAGTCCTGGCTCAGATTTCATGTCACAACACTCACTCCAGCGTTATTTCAACAGTTTAGTTAGCGTCTATACAAAACAAGAGGAAAATTCACATAAAAGAAATCTCTACAGAAGGGACGAGACTCATGAGTTGCAGACATTCGACAGTCGACTTTACACTGAAAAATGGCCACCCTTCTCTCTGTAACTACTGCTGTGAACCTCATCATTTTGGTCTTGAAATGTTTGTATTAACCCGCTCTACGTGATTCTAGTGTTTTTTATTTCATAATTTTATCCGTTAAAAAAGTTCTATTCCTAATTTCCTAATATAGAGCCAGAATCACTCCTATAACTGCTAGCCCTCTGAGCTTCACTTGACTGGAGCCTAAAGCTATGGCTGACATCACACTCGCTCAGTCGAATTCTTTATTTTTATCCTGTTTATCATATTCTGCATAAAAACTGCTAACCTGTAGTTTATATCTGTTCAAATGTTCTGAAATGTGATTCTTGTATTAGTTTGTCAGTTCAGATTTCACTCTTTTTCTCGATTCTTCTCGACGCATTTAACATGTGAACTTTGAATAGAATCCTGTTATTTAAAAAAATGTTTAAAAAAACAAATCATATCACAGTCACAGTGCTTGTAAGAAAAATTGCACTTCCATACATCTCCCAAATCATGCAGCCCTTATATCTCCGCCTTTATCTTACAGCAGTTTATGTAAAAACTGCCACAAAGTTCAGTGTCGTCTCTTAGTGTAAATAAACAAAAGTGAAATTATTTTTCACAATAGCTTTAAACAGTGTTGCTATTATTTAACCCCAAAGACGTGATGGTTGTCAAGGACCTGTTAGAGCAATGACAGCCTGGACACATGGGCAAAGCTCCTCCACTGTCAGCATTTTGATCAAAAAGCTTCAAAAAGCCCCAGTACTATGTGGTATTTTAAGCCACCATGAAGACCACAACCACAAAAAAAAACACGTTTAACCCCATCTGTCAAATAAGAATAGGAGGAGACAGTTTAAGCTTAGAACTACACGTGGACTTTGGTTTGGTGCATGGTAGGGCAAGGGCAAATTTGAAAAACAAACAAACAAACAAAAGCCTGAAAGTGGTATTAAATGTGTATATGACAGGTTAGACTACAGATTTCACTCAAACATTGTTAATTTTAGTAGAAATCTTACCATGTTTTGTCTGGCTTAAAAATTTTGGTGAGATTTATAATTGTACTTCCTGATTGGACACAGGCGGCAGATGTCATAGAGCTGATTCCATAACTGTTACCTAGCAACCATAATGCAAACAAGGGCCTAAACTTGTTTAAATAGGCTATTATCACAACGGCAGGAAGTGCCGCGATGTTGAGTCACGCAACTTCCAGTCAATGCTCGTTCTTCACTAATGCTCGTCATTGTTTGCCTTAAGTTTTCATCTTTCTTACCTTAATAGTTGGATAAATTCTTCATGGACAGAATCTGTTCTTTGTCGACCTTGTTGGATGAAGATTTGGTGTTGGGGCAGATTTATGAAGCTGGTCAAAAATATGTGACACTTCCATAGGTATTTTGCCATAGAAAAGCATTGACCCGAAATTGCGTGACCAACATCGCGGCACTTCCTGCAGTTGTGATAATTGCCTAGATAAATAAAATACAAAACTGCAATTTATTTTATTAAATTAAAATGTATTAAATTAATGTTTAAACTGGCCTCAACTACAGGTACAAGAATAACCTATGAAAATGCAGGATATTTTGTATGATGGCAAATTCAAGTTTTTAATGCAGAAAAATTTTAGTTTTTGCTGTTTGCTAATTTTCTGTCCATTCAACTTGTGATTTAAATTAAATTGTGATTAAATGTCCTATATTACATAATTTTGAGCCTGTGAGCTTTAAGCCATTTTATAGTGTTGGTACCTCCTTAGAAACATACCTGGCATTGTGTTTTGTTTCATTCCCACATGTTTAAGTAAAAGAACAGACTATTTTCAGCTTGAGAGAAGAACTCAGCCTTAATATGCAGGATTTGTGCATGAATGAAATGAAAACACAACTTTTGGAACACAACAACTGGAATCAACTGAACAAAGATGAGACAGTGGTGTAATGCTGCAACCTCGCTGTCATTTGCAACCTCATTTTTACATTTTATTAGCTTTAATCAAAAGAAGAAGAGTGGAGCGTTGAGGAATAATGCAACCTTTTAAAAGTTTATCCCAGTATAACCTTTCTCATAAAAATAGCTGAACAGAAGCGTAGGCTAAAAATGAAAGGGTGAAATGTCCCGAATTTGAGGAGCTGTATAATGAACAATGCAGTCTTTTGTCCTGGGTCTGGGAGGTCAGGAGAGGAGGGAGAGTGGACCAGGACTCTCGGTGCATGTTCGGAGTTAATGTTTGGCCCAGATGAAGTGATAGACTGTGACTTTATGACTTTGATGGATCATTTTGGACCGACGCTGCCCCCTACAGGCTGATGACCTCTGACCTTTGCCTTTTTCAGAGCAGCCCCACCGGATCTAATGACTTCCATATCCTCGCACAAGAGAAGGTTAGCTGGCGTGCATGTTAGCAGGTGTTCCACTACGGCTGCAAGATTAACCGCACTCAAATTGAAATCGCAGTTTGAATGGACACAATTAGCGAAACGCAAAGACTAATTTTCTCCACAAACAACTAAATCTTATTCTGCATCTGTAAGTTTGGGACATTGTTCTGTCATGAGGGCGATTTTTAATTAGATTTAAAATATGTAGTCTCTTTGTGGGAGTGCTAACAGTGAAAATATACAAATGTGGAGGTCTTATATGAACCACAAAACTTAAATAATCATCTAAAATCTGCAGAAAAATAAGCAAAACATGCCCTTCATTCAGAGCTGAAGGCGAAGTGAAGTGATGAAAGTCAAATACCTCCGCAGGTTTTAATATGACCCATAGAGCAACTTGTCCAACCAAAGATGGAATTGAGCTTGTGTTTTTAAGATTATTAGAAAAGGACCACCTGTGAAGAGGGGTCAGAAAATAGGTCTTCCACATGAAACTGCAATTTAAATGGATGCAATTAGCAAATCGCAAAGACTGCAAGTTTTGAAGTACCGAAATTTCCTCCACAAACCACACAATCTACTGTCTTATTCTGCATAAAAACTGCTAACTTTGTACTTTACATCTGGACAAACATGTCCTGAAATTAGTGTTTTTAATGTCTGAGAGTCAGGATGCGATCGAGCGTCTCCTTTTCTTGAAAGTCCCAGCTCGAGCGTCCCATTCTCTCGGTTGGAACGTCCCCCTTCTCTTGGGCAGCACACAGGTAACTGCTGTGCCCAGGAGAGGGGGGTCATTCTCGCCGGCCTTTAGTTGGCCACATCACACACTGTGATGTATTGAGCTCGAAAATCAGCATTCCATATCATAATAAAATGAAATGTAAATATAGCAAGATCAAATGTTGGTCCTTGTTTATGTCATTTTACCGATCTTCCCGAAGCCTCACACATTTTTTCTGTATGTAATATCGATATAATGCTCATAGAAGTTTACTATGAAATCGTATTTTAAATATTATATTGTTCCCCATGTCCTATAGGATCGATAACTGTAGATTTGAGAAGAAACTTAGAAACGCTACAGAATTTGTTAAAAAATCATTCAGCCTGGGGGACTTTCCGTCTGATTCCCATCAGAAGGTGCGCTGTTAGCATGCTAGTTGTTGTTGTTGTTAGCATTAATGTGATGGCAAAACTCAGTGTAAATTCTACATTTTGTGTAAAAGCTGCTATAACCTTGTTCGGACCTCTACAAAGATGTTTTGAAATGTCCCTATGTGTGTCAAATGCCCTCCATGTGTATCAGATGCCCTCTATGTGTATCAGATGCCCTCTATGTGTATCAGATGCCCTCTATGTGTATCAGATGCCCTCCATGTGTATCAGATGCCCTCCATGTGTGTCAGATGCCCTCTATGTGTATCAGATGCCCTCTATGTGTATCAGATGCCCTCTATGTGTATCAGATGCCCTCTATGTGTATCAGATGCCCTCTATGTGTGTCAGATGCCCTCTATGTGTATCAGATGCCCTCTATGTGTATCAGATGCCCTCCATGTGTATCAGATGCCCTCTATGTGTATCAGATGCCCTCCATGTGTGTCAGATGCCCTCCATGTGTATCAGATGCCCTCCATGTGTATCAGATGCCCTCCATGTGTATCAGATGCCCTCTATGTGTGTCAGATGCCCTCTATGTGTGTCAAATGCCCTCCATGTGTATCAGATGCCCTCCATGTGTATCAGATGTCCTTCATGTGTATCAGATGCCCTCCATGTGTATCAGATGCCCTCCATGTGTATCAGATGCCCTCCATGTGTATCAGATGCCCTCTATGTGTATCAGATGCCCTCTATGTGTATCAGATGCCCTCTATGTGTATCAGATGCCCTCTATGTGTGTCAGATGCCCTCTATGTGTATCAGATGCCCTCTATGTGTATCAGATGCCCTCCATGTGTATCAGATGCCCTCCATGTGTATCAGATGCCCTCTATGTGTGTCAGATGCCCTCTATGTGTGTCAGATGCCCTCCATGTGTATCAGATGCCCTCCATGTGTGTCAGATGCCCTCCATGTGTGTCAGATGCCCTCTATGTGTGTCAGATGCCCTCTATGTGTGTCAGATGCCCTCTATGTGTGTCAGATGCCCTTCATGTGTGTCAGATGCCCTCCATGTGTGTCAGATGCCCTCCATGTGTGTCAGATGCCCTCCATGTATATCAGATGCCCTCCATGTGTGTCAGATGCCCTCCATGTGTGTCAGATGCCCTCCATGTGTGTCAGATGCCCTCTATGTGTGTCAGATGCCCTCCATGTGTATCAGATGCCCTCCATGTGTGTCAGATGCCCTCTATGTGTGTCAGATGCTCTCCATGTGTGTCAGATGCCCTCCATGTGTATCCACGAGGTCTTATTCTGTGTAAAAGCTGCTATAACCTTCAATCAATCAACTTTGTAGTTCAGACCATTACAAACATGTTCTGAAATGCCTGGGATTCTTTGATTCTTTTATCAGTTCATATTTCAGTCTTCTCTAAGATGTTAAAATTCCTGGAAGTGTTTAAAATATGAAGAGAATCCTACTATCAAAACATTATTGGAATGGTATTTGCAATGCTTGGCAGAAAAATCACAATTATAACATATTTTCAAACTACTTCTAATGCACCGCTATTAAAGTTTCTACAAGGCATAGTTACCCATAACATAGCATTCATTTATTTTGTGCGCAGTCTAAGCCTATAATCAGACAGACCATCAGTGGACTGGGCCTGGTGCAGAAATACCAGCAGAGAATAGTTTGTTTTGGAGCCTGAGTCGAGAGTCAAAAGAGGCTCTGTCCAACTATGCCAGCAGTAAATCCAGCAAGGAAGTGTAAGAGATTCCTCCTCTTAGGGCTGGACCGTTTGGGGAAAAATATCTGATACTGATTTTTAGGGCGGTACACTGCAAATTTCTCTGATCTGGCCAAGATTTTAAAACTTATATCAGGTTATTCATCTTGTTTTCAGATTTATTATCTACTTACTAGTTCTGAGAGTAAAATTCTAGTAAAATTATCTGTCCATGCAGCAAGATTACTACTTTGAAGTCATTTTCTGATATATTTAAGTGTTTATATCTTAAGCTTTTTTGCAGGGTAGGCGTTTAGTTGCTTTTTTTTTTAGATTATAAGGATTTATATGTAACATCTTTATATGCAGCAATCAAGCGGCTGTTTTCCACCAGTGTTAGGTGCCTACTTCTTTTGAGCGTTGCAGTGCACTAATCAATGGGATGGACATTTAGTTGACTATAGACCTAACGATTTTTCTGACAAGCATTGTGATTGTGATTAGAATTGCAATTTGTGTTTTAAAATGTGATCGGAAATCACGTCGTGTTTTCAATCAAGGCACCTTACTGGCATACAGGATGGGTCTTCTTTTTCTTTTTTCTCTTTTTTAATAGACGTGAATAACAAGTGCGCACGGCCAACGCTATAATGTGTTCAAAGTTCACATTTTAAACACGTCCAGAAGAACTGATAAAAAGTCTGAAATATGAACTGACAAATTACGGTAATACAAGAATCACATTTTAGAAGATGTTTATACAAATCTAAACTATCGGGATAGCTGTTTTTCAAAACTTTGTAAAGTTGTCTTTGCGATTTTCTAATTATCTCCATTCAAATTGTGATTTTGATTCAATTGCGATTACTCTTGCCGTCCTAAATGCTCTATGCCTTATATCCTCAAACCTGAGACAGAGCAGCAGTGCGAAGAGGAGGTGAAGAAGTTTCCACCAAAGTATTGAATTTACTGCATCAGTGTCAGTGACCCAGAGGGCGAACGCTGGAGCTGTATTTTGACTGGAAGCATTTACCCCCCAGAAACTGTTTCCAAACTGTCTCATGGCTCCATCTTTGGAACCTGGACAATGAGAAGAGCATGAGAAAGGGAGGAGAGGTGGAAGAGGTAGAAGAGGAAGAAGAAGTGGAAGAGGTAGAAGAGAGAGTGAGGGGAGAGTCTGTGAAACTAAACATATTTTCCACAACTTATTTTCGTTAAGTGTTTATAAAGAAAGCCGGCTGTGACCAATTTTGGGGATTCCCTTGTTTTTTCAGGATTTAAGACTGAACGCCAACTTTCCTTGCAATGAGATTACACAAAGAGAGAGAAAGAGAGAGGGAGAGACAGAGCTACTTTACTGATTTTGAGGTAAATTCAAGTTAGCTGCAGCAGCTGCAATATTTACACTGCACTTCTCAGTTGCCTTTGTGTTTCAGTCAAAGATCTTAGTGCAGTTTCACAGGAGTCTGTGTCAGGGCAGTTTGAGGAGAGGAAGAGCCAAAGGTGCCCCTCTTCTGTCCTGCCGCATCATGACAATGAGTGGGCAGAGAGAGGAAGGAGCTATTTTATCTTTTATCTTATTGTATTTAGCTTATTTTGTAACTTGTTCGATGTACATGCTCTTGGTCGGTTGCATCTGTAACAAAGAAAATTTCCCCTCGGGGATGAATAAAAGTAATTCTGATTCTGATTCTGATTCTGAGAGAGGAAGCTGGAAAAAAGGCTATTGAGGCAGAGAGAGAGAGAGAGAGACCAGGTGAGACATAGAGAGAGGGGCCACACAGCAGGGGGCAGTACAGATCCTGGAGCTGTCTGAACCATGATGACTTAATTTAGAGAGGGGCTATTGTGCAAAAATCACTTTTTGGAGCTTTCTACCCTGTTATAATATTGTTCTTTCACCGAAAACATGCCTGAAGCGGTTTTAGATGTCATCCATGCATGTTTGAGTATTTCTCTCCCATACCTATACGGTGTTAGCTGTCAGATTCTGTGTAATGCTTCACCCGCAAGCCTAAGTCACACGCTCCCACACAAAAAATATACAAACGCATGATACAAAACTGTAAAGTTGACAAACCTGTGCAGTAGTTTCATAAGTGATAATACTCTGAAGGGGGAGTGACTTAACACAGGGAGCAAAGGAAGGGGCAACGCAGAGCATCAAAAAATTTAAATTAAACTTATAAAGATGTTAATATGTTTTTTGGCAATACAGCATTTTCAAAACAGTAACAGCTAATATGGTGATCTACATATGTGTTAATACTCCATAGAAGTGTAATACCCCCTCTTTAATTTGTTCTACATTAGACTTGGGTTGTTCATTTACTAGTTAAATTGAGTCAAATTAGACATTTTTTGTTTTAATTTAATTCTTACTGGGGCAAAAAGTATGTTAAGACATCTCAATAATATTATCACATTACATAACATAGTCCTCAAATGTCACATGTTTTTCTCATATTGTGGAGCCCTAGACTGAATTATGAATGCAGTATTAGTTTTGGTGGTTCATATTTAAGGATTTGTGTCGATTCTCCTGGATGCATTTAAAATGTCAGCTTTATAAATCACAAATAATCGCACAGCCTGTCGGAAAATGAGTGAATCGTTCGGGTCTTTCAAACAGCCACAGACTCTAGTGCACACGCTCCGTCCTCGTGCGACTCACAGACAGCAGTTTAACTTTAACCCACTTTTCACATGACACAGACACAGCGCTGATCCTTCTCGTGATCCTGGACCTCTTCACCGAACAGATCAGCCACTGTTTCCATCTTATCCCCTCCTTTCTAGGCTCTTTTCTCCTCTCCTCTGTTCTTTTCTCTTTCTGTCCTCCTCTCTTCACCTCTCTCCTTACCTCTCCTCCTCTTTTCTGCTCCTCTTCACTAAAACCAAATCAGTCACTGCTTTCGTCCTCTCTCATCCTCTCCTCTTCTCTCCTTCTCCTCTTTCCTCCTCTCCTCAGCCACTTCTTCCTGCTTCTCCTCCTCTAATATTCCTTCTCTCTAAAGTTTCACTCTTTATCTCTTCCTGTCTTCTCCTCTTTCTCTCATCATCCTCTTCCTCTCCTCCTCCTCATTCTCTCTTCCTCTCCTCATCTCTCCTCTTTCTCCTTCTCCTTTCCTCAGTCTCTCCCCATCTCTCCTCTTCCTCTCTCCTTCTCCCCTTATTTTCCTTCTCTTCTTCTCCTCCTCTTCTCTCTCTCACAGTTGCATTACTTTTACATCTCCACAGTCAGAAACAATGAGCCATCTTTTCCCCGACTGCCGAAATAAGTTTAGATTCTGTGGTGGAGGCTATATGTGGAGGCTACATGTGTTTGCTAACGTTTTTGAACATTCCCAAATCTGGTCTATCCCAAAGTAGTGATTTTCCCAGGCACGACCTTTGCTAATGTCAGGTTTGAATGTTTAGCTCTGCCTGCTAGCTAACAGATGTGTTGTTTTAGCCGTTGCTACATCCCCTGCTGTTTTTATAGATGTTTGCGATGCTAATAAGCTAAACATGTTTTCCACGACTAATTTTCATGAAGCCTTTTCATAAGAAAAGCCCATTTTTATGGAGTGTTATGTGTCAACAACCTGCTGCAACCACTTTTGGGGATTCCCATGTTTTCAGTTATCACTATTTAAAACTGAATGTCCATTTGACTTGAAAATCTGAAACAGAAATGCAATTATCCCCTATGAACTAACATCAAGGACCATGACGTCCACCCTCCTGTGGGCTCACCACCTGCAGAGGGGTTCATAGGGGGGGGTCAGGTGCTATAAGTATTGGGCAGCAAGCTGCCCCCGCGACCCAGCCGGATTACGCGGGAGAAGATGGATGGACAAATTACATTTGTGATTTAGGTTTGAATGGAACTGTGTGTAAGATTTTGATTTTAAATTTAAAGTTTTTTGTTTTTCTCCATTAATAAATTGCCTGGAACGTTCCACAGTATGTTTTTAAACTTATTTATCTCTATGGAAGCAGCAGGGCCAAGTTACTTGTCAAATCTGTGGAGAGGCGAGCCCACTCACAGTAAGAATGTCTTTAGGCCAGTGAAACACCTGTTATTGAGTAAATGCAAGTAGGGATGGTGAAAAAAAAAATTAAAAATCTTGACCGACCACTGAGCCTCATTAGCCTGCAGAAATCGATCAGTTTAAAATTTATTCTAAATCTACATTAAAATTAGAACCTATTCTAAATATAATCTCTATTTGAAATAACGGCCATTTCGAGCCGCGTATGCCGCCAACAATTTCTGCTTCTCTCTCCTCCGGCTCTCACACATGCACACACATTCTGTCCCAGTGCTGCCATTCCGCTCACGTCACTCAGTGGACCGGGAGCTTGGACCTCTGTGGCCCGGAGAGCAGAGCTGATGTGTTTTATGTAATAAATAATCACTTTCTCAACTGGGAAAACACAACACTCGCCGACTGAGGGGAAGCTTTGGATGGGCGTCAAGTATTTTTCTCCCGTTTGTTCACGGTGTTCAAGACACATGTCAGGGGCATCTGAATTCCAATACGAAAGCATCCAAATAGCGTCCAAGATGTTTTTTGACGCTGCGGTCTGAACGCAGCATAAGACTAGACCTTGCGCCACATAAAATCTGCGTTTAGTCTACTATGATAATTTAGAGATCACTTGTTTTTTAGCAGCACCAAAACATTTTGACCAGTTGACGTTGATTCGATCAATCATTGGTCGAACGGTCACCGGTTAACACCTCTAAATGCAAGATGGATGTTTCATGCCATACCGGGACATTCCACACCATACAATAATGTGAACGCAACCTACTAACAACCTCCTATCTCTCCAGAGACTGAAATATGAACTGACAAACTACCACAAGAATAACATTTCAGAACATATTTATAGTATAAATATGTTCTGAAATGTTATTCTTGTGGTAGTTTGTCAAAACTGCTAACCCTGTAGTTTATATCTGTATAAATTTTATACAGATATAAACTACAGGGTTAGCAGTTTTTATGCAGTCAGACAGAATAGCTTATTGTTTGTGGAGGAAATGAAGGTATTTCAAGATGCAGCCTTTACCATTTGCTAATTGTGTCCAGTTGCACTTAATCTCACAGTCCATCTCCAGTATTTCTGTTGATTAAAGAGGCTCTTGTTGTGCGGTCGTCCGGTGACTCCCAGGTGTTGACGACCTCGGGGATTCCCATGTTTTAAATGCCATGAATTTGCCTCAGTAAAAGTCTAAATTTAACGGGGTGTGTGAGAGCGTCGTACATAGAGGCTTCATTATTCTCAGCGCCTTCACTGACCTCACCCATGTCTGGAGCTGCTCCAGCAAAATGGCACCAAACAAAACACCAGAAACAACTGGGTCAGACTCCAGGGAGAGAGTGAAAGTAAACAGAGGAGAGAGGCAGCCATGTTGAATAGTTTACTGAATAAATCATGCAACATCCAACAACAACAACAACTTACTTAAATCTGACCCTGGCAGTTTTAACAAAGGTATTACAATCACAACTGAGTTGTGTGTGTTGCCAGAGCTTTAACCTGCAGATAGAGGACACGTACACATTTGTCTCATTCTCAGTATATGGACAGGCCTCATGTGAAAGTTCAGAACCTCCAGAATTCCCTCCCCGAGCTGCAGAGGCTGCACTAGCACTGATCCATGGCTGGCTGAAGGTGCTGGGGTTTAGGCAGTGACCATTAATCATCATAAAGACGTTTTAGGTTTAAACATACTGGATTTCAGCACTGAACTGGCAACCCAAATGAGAGACTCCGTGAGGCTCATTCTGCTTTCTTATTGGATAATTGCCTTGAACCAAAACACCAAATTATAATATAAATGACTTGGCTATCATGTCCATTTTTTTGTAATAAAAAACAATTCAGGATTACAGTTGTTATCAGTAAAAACTATTTGATTTGAACATGTTTCCTTTTTATCTGGAGACACAGATTGGTCATGTTTATGGAATTTAAAATCAAAATCTTAAAAATCAGATGCATCTTCTGGTGTCATTATTTGCAGTCCACAAACTTCCACAAAACTCCTCCACATTTTAAAAACTATCCCAGGAATGTACTCACTCCTCGTCTGACCCAAGCTCCAGTTTAACGTCCTTCTGTGGCCCGATTATTATACTCTGCTTTTGCGATGTGCACTTTGAACACTGTTGCCATGGGTTACCCGACAGAGTGACAAAAATGTGACAGAAAATGGGATTCAAAGCAGTCCACTGGCATAAGGACAGCCAGCCCTGACTGAGGTCTTTATCATCAGAGGCTAAGCACTGGGAAATACAGATATGCAGATAATAATGGAACTGAACTGGTCTTTTACTACCAGACTGAAATCAAAGCCGTCAGATATGATGATCACATATGAGCTGCAATATTCAAGGATTGTTTTGTATTATGATTATGATATTGTGATATTTCAAAGGGCCCATATTACACTTTTTCCTGATCTATGGTGTAATGTTTGTCTCTCATCAAAAACATACCTGGAGTGTTGTTTTCTTTCATTCACACATTTAAATAAACCTTTATTATTAGTCTGTTTACATCTCTAAAGTTCAAAATGCTCCGTTCCACCTCGTGATGTCATGTAGCAGTAGTTTTCAAGATTACAGCTACCTGTTAGTCCTGCGTGAATTAAACAAAACGTAACTTGGGGTATTTTTGTGATGAGAAAACATTATAACATAGCTCAGAATAAAGTGTAATATGGACCCTTTAAATATAACCAAACTAATTATCAATAAAATAAAAAACATACAATTAAAGCTAAAAAATATGTAATAACAAAGCTCTTCAGAATCCCTGGTTGGTTCTTGTTTTGAGCCTGTTTTGTCCCTGTGTTTCAGATTGAAGCTGGGGGGAAGGCGGCGCTGTGTCAGAGGCTCCGAGTGGGAGACGAGCTCATCACCATAAACGGGACGGTTCTCTACGGCAGCAGACAGGAGGCGCTCATCCTGATCAAAGGCTCCTACAGAGTCCTCAAGCTCACCGTGCGTAGGTAAGACTCAGCTTTGTGTCATTATCGAGGCTGGTGCGCAAAACAACAAGAACTGAGTAAGAATCTGCTCTTATTCTAACGCCGCATTGTGGAACTTTTCTGCTGGGAGGTCCATCAAATGCTTTTCTTCATGGAGATGTTATCGCTTTGTCTGGAATGTTTCACAGTATGACAATAAACTTTTTTTATCACCATGGAGACTAAACCAGACCAGACCCCTCTCACAGTCAGAATGCTTTTTTAATATTTTTAAGCTATTAAACCACTTATAATTGAATAAATGTGAGGTTTAATGTCATACTGTTGAACATTCCAGGCAGAGTAGTGGCATGTCCATAGAAACAAGCAGGTGATGGACCCCCAACCAAAAAGTTACATAGTGCACCTTTATTGATACAGGATTATGTAGAAATGTAGCTTAATTTTTTCTATCTTAGGGCCTTTGCAGGTACCAGTAGTGTACCATACGTTTTCCTGTTTAGAATTACACATATGAAAAATAATGTGCTTAAAATACTAGTGACGTAACAATAACCGAAATATGGTGATATCGTATCGTCAAAGGTCTCACAGTAATATCGTGGACCATCACAATATATCGAATCACAAGTCTCTTTGCTTAAACGAATAGTTCTGAAGCAGAAAAAACAGAGGGAACTACATAGACCATGATCCTTTGCTCTGTTTCAGTGCAGACGACATGAAGAAATAACTGTTCTAAGCACTTTGACATCTTCATTCATTGTCTTGTGAAGGCATTTTTCGAGGAAAAAGTAGCAGATTCACAGTTTTGTGAGTCTCCACAAAATATTGCAATAAATATCGTACCGTGAGATGAATATGGTGAAAAGATAGAGAAATTTGGATATTGTTACATCCCTAATGACAATAAATGTATGAAATGACGGGTCAAAGCATTTTAATGTCAGTCTTGTTATTATGTATAATATTGTAATGTCAAGAGCCTCCCACCATATTGTGCGCTTTCCCACGATATCGCAATAAATATTATACTGTCAGATTCATACTGTGACGATATTGTATAGTGAGACTTGGATATCGTTACACCCCTATAAAATACATTGAATTGAAGTAACTCCGTGTCAGAACCTGGTTCATACTTGGATGGGAGACTGCTGGGGAAAAACTGCTGTTGTGTCCTTTGCCACTTCACCCATATTGTCTAGTTTAAATGTGGCATGTGTGGGTGTGTTGGTGGGTGTCAGAGGGGCTGATCGCCTCATTTCCATCAGTCTGTCCCAGGGCAGCTGTGGCTTCAATAGTAGCTTACCACTACCAGGCATGGAGTGAATGAAAAATACACAAAAGAGTAAAGCGACTTTGAGCATCTGGAAAAGACTGTAGAAGACTAATGCAATATTATTTGTAATGACATTGCCTATATTTTACTTTGTACTTTGAACTCATTTAATGCAACCATAGTCTTTGATTGATTCTCTCAAAACCGAAGCATCATTTTTCTATCTTGGGAAATCATCTGAGGAGTTTTGACTCTTTGACACATGCTTTTTTGTCAACTAGATCCAAATCAGAGACAGTGAAAATAGCATGTGTATCATCAGAGTTTACAGATAAAGAGGACTGCACAGGAAGTCACCTTTGACCTCCAGGTGTCAGACCAGGAAGCTGATAAGTCCCGCCTCTGAACCAGCTCTGACATTTTAAACAAAAACAGATAAACTATGAATTTATGGACTTCCTGTACACATGTTGTCCTGGTACATTTGACCTGTGTGCGACCTCATGTACTCTTGTGCTCGATAAATTGCAGAAGAAAATATAGACAATAAAAAATAATATTGAATCCAATTTATGCCACGGATACAATGACCATAAGGTAGGATTATCATGTTAAACTGAGAATTAGTCACAATTTGATCTTTACTAAACATGGTGCGCTTGCTTCCAGTAATGTTCTGTTCAACACTTTTCTCGCACTGTGCTAATTTACCACAGCGTCTCACACCATGTTGTCAAAAGGCCGTCCACTCTCGGGTCATTCATAAGAACAGTGTTTATAGACGAGGTGTTAACTGCAATTGGCTCCAGACGAAGAGTTTTTTTTTCCACTGTTAAAATTGCACTGTGGAGCCAGCCAAGAATACAGCATTCTACTGCCACACTGACGGACAGGGCACGAACACTGTGCGATTAATGGGATTTTAATGGAAGTGATCAACGGTCATTTTAAGTGCTGAAGTTGATGGCCAATCCTCTGTCAATAAACCATGAGGTTGAGCAGACCAGAGAGAAAAATCCTCAATTGTTTGTGTAAGAAAAATACACATATGCTGGGATGAGGCCTAATGTTGGATTATCCAGTCCAAAATATAAACATGGGAAAAAAATCTCACAAGAAAATTTAATTCTCACTCTAAATTTGCATCCCATAACCACAAAAGTTACACAGTGCTCCTTTAATAGCTTTTTATATTTGTCTAAAAATTAAACTGGATTGAAAATTATGATTAGTCTATACTAGTGATTGTCCAGTGTTGTCCTGTACATAAATTAAGAGTCTTTGGCACATGTGAATCTTGCATATAATGGATGCAAAAAATGTGATATTTGGATTAGGAATGAGTTGGGATGGCTGCTATTTTTTTTAAACGAACTAGCTTCTAATTAAAACAGGAGAAATTCAATACAACAAGTGTTTTATTCTCATGTAATCAAGACACAGGACCGCAGTGATGTGATTGACAGAAATCCTAGAGCTCTCCCACCCCAAAAATAAAGTTAGTATTTCGTTTTATAGTGCCATTGAGCTGCCAATCAAATCAAGTGTTCATGTGGTGTCTGTGGTTTGGGGCCTGCTCAGACGTCATTCCACTGGGGCAAAGTAAATATAATTTTGGTGTTTAACAGTGTTTTCACATAGGATCATGAAGTTAGGTCATATGGCACATTACTTCTGTTTATTTACCATTTTAAAGCCAAAACGTGTTAAAGTCTTGTGGTAGCGGGTGGAACATTTGCCAAGTCTTTTGTTCACATGTCAACTTAACTTAATTTGGTAATAATAATAAAGGTACGCCTACTTTTTGAAGCAATTGTAGTTGCCGTTTTCAAACCCCATACTTCTACTAACTGTGTAATATATTGTGTTTGCACTTCGCCTTCAGATATTTCATTTTCATTGTCTAACTATAAATCCTAAATCAGACTTTTACTTTGACTTGAGTATTTTTTGATCAGTACTTTTTACTCCTAGTGGATTATTATAATATTATAGTAACTCTTACTTGAATACAAAATTTTTACCTACTTCTGGGATCCGGAACACACTTGGATGTTCAGATGATTGACAGGTGGATGAGCCAATCAGGGACAAGCACGGCCTGTCTGTATCAAAACAAATATGGCTGCTCATGAGGAAAAAAGAAAGGAATAAAATATCACTGGGCATTGAAAAACATGGCGGATTTCTGCAGAACCAATGAGCTCCTTCATTTCATGTTTGCGCCTAGACACAGAAGGAATGGTAATCAAATAGATTTCCCTCTGTATACAAAACAAAGATAGATCATGACTTTATAGAAATGGGACAAGGCACAATTCCTCCAAGGCGAGACAAGACACGAGACTGAGTCCACGATACAAGACGAGATTTTGAAAGATTCACCATAAATAAATAGTCTAATCCGGTTCACATTTTTGGCTAAACATTTTTTTCTCTTTATTTGATTTAATACTTTCATTGTCATTATAGAGCTGTGTTTTGAAGCCATAGCACTCAAGTGCCAGTGAGTTACACATCCTTATCTTTTTATTGTCCAATTCATCAAAAGAAAATCTCACAATATCATTTTTCTCTTGCAGCAATTTTGTCTCACGAGATGTGGCATCTTACGTCATTTATGATTTTGATATTCTTTCTTTTTTGAACATCTGCCTGCATTTTATAGCTTGGGCACAGGTTTGGGCATAGTCATTGGTCATTCTGCCACTTTAAATACTGACTCATTGTTGACCGAAGCAGAACATCGTGTAAGAATGCGACTAAATAAGCAATTCCTTAATCTAAGCTTCCTTAAATAGCCTGAAATACCTTTACCATGACGTGAATCCAGTTAATAATAAAGCTACGGGCTACTTTATCTCCCTGTATCTTTGCCAGTCCCTCAGAAAGTTAATTTACCACTGCATTCTACATACACACACATGCATTCAGTATCTATAGGAAAACCCCTCTCACTCAGACACATACCAGACACTGACACAGCATTCCTCAGATCACTGGAGCATAAGGTCCACTTTAAGGCTCAAATATTCAGTGCAAATGTCCAGTTTATACAGAAATGTAATTATTTTGCTAATAGCCTGAGCCCTTTTGCTTGCCTTTTGATTACAGTGTAGTAAATTCACAAATGTTGAACCTTATCATTTCTAATACTGACTAGACTCAAGAACTCACTGTATTATAACAAGAAATCTGCACTTTTAACCATTTTAATTTAGTTGCCTCATCTATATGAAAGGAATTGTCTGGTATGTTTCACAGTATGGTATTGTAACTTTCAAAACCAGACCAGACCCAACTAAAAATTTACATAGAGCACCTTTAAATATTTGGCTTATAGAAATTTGCGATGTTATTTGAAACCCTGCAGTACCATACAAGCCACAATGAAGAGCCCCTTTATTTCATAATTGTCAAACTCCGCTCCACGCACTTCTTCTATATTACATTTAATGATTTGCGCTTAACCCCACCCTGGTTTAAAATCGCATGGAAATAAGTTAATGGTGGTCCTCTGGTATATGGGGTTTTTACAGTGGCCCCATTCAGAATCAATGGTCTTTTTGAGTGAGAGGGCAGATGTGGAAAAACATAATTATAATGTAACTGAACAGGAAGCAAACGTGACTAAAAAGTGGCTCTCATCTGTTACGTTCGGGCATGAGGTTTGGAGCTGGGTTGGGTTTCGTGTACACTGAATATTTCCATGGGTTTAACAAATGGAAACTAAAAAAAGCAGAAAGTTCCCATGTCCTTTAGCAGTGCTCCAGTCTAGTCCACGCTAAAAGCTTTTCAACATTGTTAAAGGTTATTATACATTCCGCTGAATAGGGCTGTGGTCAATTAAAGAAACTGTTGACATGTCCTTTTTTGAGCATCTTCACAGGACTGGACTTGACTGACAGTTTGTAATGTTTTTGTCTTTAAAAAAAGGGCACTACAAAAAAAAAAAACTTTTAGTTTCAGTACAGCTCATCAAGTAGGATCATAGCAACCATGGTCAGGGCTGTGTGAGGAGAGTAACAGCCCTCAAGACAAAAGTGTTCCCCTTCTGTGTCCACTGTGTCCTGCAACATCACAGCAGTGTGCAGGGGAAGCCAGGTGAAAAGTCTGTAACATTTCAAAGCTAGCTGGCTTACATTATTATCTCTAAGCAGGGTCGCCATGGATACAGGAAAAACAAGCTGTTCAGGACAAAATTACAGGTCAGAGCTGTGGAGAGGCAACCACGCTGAAGGTCAAAATATTTTTCCAGTATGTTTGAGCTCTAAAACCACCTGTAACTGAGTAAATGTAAGGTAGAGCTGTTTAATATCATACTGTGGAACATTCCAGGCAGAACAGTGACATCTCCATAGGAACAAACAGGTGATGGACCTCCAACGAAAAAGTTACACAGTGCACCTTTAAATTAACTTGGCCCTACAGTAGTAGTTGTAGCAGTATTACGACCACCAACAAATCTCTGAATTTGAATTTCACGATCTTCACCTCAAAGCGTTTCCCTGTTCTGACCCAGACTGACTGCTTTGTTCAGCTCTGTGTTCTGGAGGCCAGAACCGAGCCAGGAACTAAATTTGGCAAACCGCAGGAATCCACTGGCCCTGGTTCAGTTCAGGACAGGGGAGAAGACCACACTGTTTGGGACTGTGAGCTGCCTTTCTGAGGAGGAGTTTATGGGAATTTTAACCAAGCCAAGTGAATACAAGAGTCTCACAGCCAGTGCAGTTTGAGCTGAGTGGTTCCAACAAAACCAGGATTCTAAAATGTCATGACGCAGAGTAAAGAATGTACTCATTATAGCAAGATTAATCGCAATTGAATCAAAATTGCAATTTGAATTGACGCAGTTTCTTCCACAAACAAAATCTCTAAACTGATAAACCGCTGGAACATGTTCTGAAATATGCTTGTTGTATTAGTTTATCAGTTCTTTTGTCAGTTCTAGACACGTTTAAAATGTAAAAACAACTCCGAGTATGTTTTTGACGAGGTAACAACATTATAACATTTCTTAAAGCTCACAAGAATTATTTTTTTAATATAAGACCTTAACCTACACTATTAAACTGACTGCAGTGCTTAGACCCTTTACCCTTTGGTTGCACAGCAGTCGTTATTGTCTGATCTCTGAGTGATAATTTCCCCACACATTTTTTCGGAGGGGAACATTGTTTTGGGATGTTTTGTCATCGTGACCCGGAAGTGCTCCTGCTTTAGTATTTCCTGTTTTCGCGACCTTTTGTTAGATGTGTGTGTCCAGAGTCCAGACGTAAACCAGCACATTCCAACGCCGCTGCAGAACTTCCTGTTTGGACCCACCCCACTTCCTGTCCCGAGCGATGTGTTGATCAGAGAAGAACAAAAGCCGGTTACAGTGAGGAGAATTTACAGTGTGCAGAAGTTTATATGTTCTAATTGGATGATAAAGGTCTTGTATTGTTGAGTAGTCATACGTTAACTTGGCCTGTCAGAAGGAGTGAAGCAGTGTAAATGAGGCTAAAATAATAATAATAATAATAGCTGTATGTTCAAAAGTTGAGCATCATAAAGCCCCCCCATTAGTGAATACAGCTCAGCCTGACTGTATGTTGTTGTATTTACCATGATGGTAATGGACTAAGGGACCAAGTGAAGCTCATCGAGGATAGCAGTTATAGGAACAAATCTGGAATTTGGAATTCTGAATGTGAATATCATAGCAATTAAAGAGTCAATCCGGAGTGAGGCAGTTGAAGGTAATGCCCCTTGTCTGTTATTATTGGTCGTATCATGATTTATGGACAAAATAATGAAATAAAATCGCCAGGATCTTGTAGACTGTATAATACGAACATTTTAAGCCCAAAATGAAGAGTCTGACAGCAGTAGTTACAGAGAGAGATGACAGTTTTTCAATAGAAAGAAAATTGGAGCCAGAGCTAGTGAAGCTGGAAGCATGCACCTGCACACTTCCTACTTGGAACGTAGCGGCTAGCAGGTTGTCCATTTAAACAGTCTATGGTTGCGTCTTGAGTCCCACCAACCATGATCGTGCAGCCAAATTTGTTTTTTCTTGACACATGTGAAACGTTAGAACTTACTGGTCACTCATCGTTTTTCCTCGTAAGCTGCCATATTTGTTTTCAGGCAGGTCATGCATGTCCCTGATTGTCTAACCCGAACACGGGGAGATTCACAGATGACCAGACTCACATCTTCGTAAAGTACTGGAGAAGTGTGTGTTTTGGATCCCAGGCAATAGTCTACATTACGGTCTGTTCCATATGTTCCTCTATGTATTTGATCATATATAGACCACTCTAAGCTGTTATTACTGTATGGTACAGTAGGAAAAGTCTACGTTGCTGAGCACATGACTTGGACCATAAGATAAAACATAAAAAAAAAACATAATTAAAGACACTGATACAAAGCTATGGCAGAATAAACAACTTAATGACAAAGGACTTTCTAGGTTGAGTCACTCTCTCATCTCGACAACGTAAACTACTACAGAAACACTAGTGCAAACGACAGGGAAACTGAACAGTAAGGGTTTGTTTTCTATATTTACAGTTTTCCATGTGAGGACTTTTGCTGGTGTTTGGCCCACCCCTCAACCAACATTTCAAAACATCATATTTCATTTTTGGGCATGTGTTTGAACTGCACGATTTAGGAAAAATATCTGATTGTGATTTTCCTGACAAGCATTGTGATTGTGAATAGATCTGTGATTTATGTTTTAATAATAGGATTCTATTCAAAGCTAATATTTTAAACACATTCAGGAGAACTGAGGTATAAACTGGCAAACTAATAAGGCTCACTAAACACCTTTAAGAAACTGCTCCAAACACACCTTTTCCTCATACACATAACTGCTCATTACTGTTTTGTCTGTCTTGTCTTTACTTACTTTATTGTGAAGTATCTTTGTTACAGTCCATCCATCCATCCATCTTCTCCCGCTTAATCCGGCTGGGTTTTCTGCAGGTGGTGAGCCCACAGGAGTGGTGGACATTATGGTCCTTGATGTTAGTTCATAGGGGTGCGGGCATGTTTTGGGTTGATGGGGGAAACCGGAGTACCCGGAGGAAACCCATCCAGATACGAGGAGGAACATGCAAACTCCACACAGAAGTCGCCACACAGGGCGACCCGGGGATCGAACCCACAACCTTCTTGCTGTGAGGTCTGAGTGTTGCCACTCAGCCACCGTGCCGCCATCTTTGTTACTGTGAAAACCGCAGTAGTAGCAGCAGTAGCAGTAGCAGCAATAGCAGCAGTAGTAGAAGCAGCAGTAGTAGCAGCAGTAGTAGTAGTAGTATCAATAGTAGTAGCAGTAGTAGTAGCAGTAGCAGTAGTAGTAGCAGTAGCAGTAGCAGTAGTAGTTGTTAGTAGTTAATTAAGTACTTAATCTCATAGCCCTAATATATAGGTTATTTCCAGGCATTGTTTAAAGATGCACTGTGTTAATTTTCCAATGATGGTCTTCCGCCACCTTCATGTGAAGATGTTGAAGAGCATTGCATGGGATGTGCCACAGTATGGCATTACATTTGTCTATCAGACGTTCAATTAGATTAGATTGAATAGATTGAGGGTGCCTCTCCGCAGATCTAATTTGTAACTTGGCCTAATGCTGCAGTTCAGAATTCATTGGTCCTATATTATTTCATTATTGTGGCTTTGCTGAAGAGAGAAAAGGCGGTTTAGTAAAATATATGGGCTTTGAAAGTATAAACAGTCAAATTCTTATGTCTTTCTCCAGCCATTTGCAGCCCAGACCACCTCCAAATGGTTTCTGTCCATATGAACAAATGCCATAGTTTTAACCCTCATATGTTGTGATAATGCCAGGTGTATTTATAACATGGCCCACATAGTTTTATCTATACATTTACATTACAAGGCCCTGGTCCGGCCAAACATTATGATCCCATAGAAACAAAAGAAATAATTATGCTTCTCCTTCAAATCTCAACATGTGACCAGACATGCAGAAGAATCTTGGAATTTCATGGACTAAATCAGGACTTAAACCAGAACTGAACTAGGTCTAAACAGGTTTAAAGCAGGAGGCCCGTCCTTGAGGTCCTCAGAGTGTGATATGGTTCATATGTCAGAGATGTACTTGGTGCTAGGTCAGACTTGTACATGCAGAAGATGGTAGTTTTTAGATTTCAGACACGATTTAAATATTTCTTATTAGGACTCTGAATTTGATTGAATCATTATTAAAACTTTGTCATTTGTAATGGTCAGTGGTCATTTTTTCCCCATGTATTTCAGCAAAATATGTCTTGGCTCAGTACAGGGTCACTCCTCAGTCCACGTAAACATATAAACATGATCATTAATTGAGCATTCAGATCCACTGACTCAGGGGTTGGTGGTGCGATTCCAGTTCCTACAGATGAATGCTGTTGTTGTGTCCTTGCCCTCAGTGACTGTGTACACTGGTGTATGAATGTGTGTGTGACTGGGAGTAGTTCCTTAAAGGTGCATTGTGTAAGTTTTCTGGTGAAGGGTCCAGCAAACGCTTTTCTCCGACCAATTCCAAATCCACTTTATTTATATAGCACATTTTACAGACAGAGCAGTTTCCAAAGTGCTGCACAGAAATAAAACAAAAAGAATGCTAAAATTTGGTCATACCAGTCCTAAAACAATAAAACCAGTCAAATCAAATTAAAGCAACACCATAAAAATCCAAACCAGATCAAGTTACAGGCCAGATCTGTGAAGAGGCAACCCCACTCGCAGTCAGAATCCCTGTTTTTCTAGATATTTTTGAGAAATAAAACTACCTGTAAGTGAATAAAAGTTAAGGTAGAGCTACTTGATGTCATACTGCGGAACATTCCAGGCAGAGCAATATCCATAGAAACAAGCAGGTGACAGAACCCCAACCAAAATGTTACACAGTGCACATTTTCATGTTAAGTGCTTTGTGTGCATTAAAGGTGGAAAAGCACTGTATAAAATAACATGAGCAGATTAGTGCTGCTGCGATTATTCGACGCTGTCGACGTAATCGAATGTGAAAATGAGTCGAATACAATTTTTTTGGTCGAATATTCGCCTTTATTTATTTTTGGTCTCAAACGGCTCGTCCAGAGACCTTTTGCTTGCCTGAGATCAGGTATTTCCCCTCCACACCACTAGTAGTACTACACCCGAGGCGGACACCGGTGCGGCTAACAGCGGCTACACTCGAGGCGGACACCGGTGCGGCAGGCAGCGGCTACATCCGAGGCGGACACCGGTGCGGCTAACAGCGGCTACACCCGAGGCGGACACCGGTGCGGCTAACAGCGGCTACACTCGAGGCGGACACCGGTGCGGCAGGCAGCGGCTACATCCAAGGCGGACACCGGTGCGGCGGGCAGCGGCTGGCCCGAGGTGGACACCGGCGCGGCGGGCAGCGGCTGCGCCCGAGGCGGACACCGGCGTGGCTAACAGCGGCTACACCCGAGGCGGACACCGGTGCGGCTAACAGCGGCTACACCCGAGGCGGACACCGGTGCGCCTAACAGCGGCTGCACTCGAGGCGGACACCGGTGCGGCGGGCAGCAGCTGCGCCCCAGGCGGACACCGGTGCTGCTGACAGCGGCTACATCCGGGGTTGATGCCGAGGTGGCTAACCTCGGCTTCACCAAAGGCTAACAGCAGTGGTAAATAATGGCACCGCCAAAGAAAACAAACTTGAGGAAGAATTTGCCGTGCGCACTCTGCTGGCTGGATGGTGATAGAGTGGTTTGTACACTCTGTAAGACTTCTTTGGCTTATCACGGGAGCACGGCCACGATGCATGAGGTATTGAGAATACCGTTGCATATGCTGCTCGTGCATACTCGTTAAATTGTGTGTGCATATCGTTGTTCAACATTGTCGAATGAGCACACACAACAGACATAACAGCAATAACCTTTGCAACTCGCACGCACAGCACACACAAGGTAACCTCCCGAGAAAATCTAATACACACACTTGTGTGTGTTAGAACCGCTTGTTTTTTTGTTTTTTTAAATTAGTCGTTTAGATTAGTCGACTAATCGAAAAATTAGTTGAGAGATTAATCGTTAGAAAATTAGTCCTTAGTGGCAGCACTAGAGCAGATATATTGTATAAGCAGCTCTTGAGGTCAAAAATATGTCCCTGCAGCCCTAGTTTTAAGCCTGATGCCCTTCCATTTATTCACATGTCAGTACACACATGACCTCGTGTGGCTTCATGAAGCTACTGCCTCTTTTTCCTGCCATATGAACAAAAGCATTTTACATTCTTTCCTTTCTGGTCTTTGGACTGAAGGAGGTTGCGGGTTCAATTTCACTGCTTGTTTGTTCTTGTTCATGTGAAACATTTGGTTTGTATCTTTTCCTGGAAGTCCTCAGACCCCCAAAGCTGCTGCTGCTGCTGTGGTGCATTCGCTGCCACATGTAGACTGTGTTTTTTAAAACTCCAGCAGAGAAGTGCAGTTTGGGCTGTCACACCGGGGTTTGTGGGCCCTGGCAAAAATATGTGCTTACTGTCAAGGTTTTCCTGCATCCTGGAAAACAAAAAGCTCCCAGCCAATTTTAATAAGAACAATATGAAAGCATAACATCAATTTGAAATCATAGATGGATGGATTGAATTCTCAACTGAATCAACTGCATTTTAAAATTAACCTTTATCTAACCAGGAATGTCCCACTGAGACTTGAAGATCTGTTTTCAACCGAATTCTGGCCAAGACAACCCACACGCCAGACTATTATTATTGTGTTATTGTAAATTTAAAATTGAATTGTGTAAATTTTTGGTGGAGGGTCCGTCGAATTTTTCTCCATGGAAATGTTATTGTTTTGTCTGGAATGTTTCACAGTATGGCATTAAACCACTCTATCTTCATGGAGCCAAAACCAAACCAAGTAACAGGTCAGATCTCTGGAGAGGTGACCCTGCTCAGAGTCAGAATACCTGTTTTTCTTGATATTTTTTAGCTATAAAACCAGCTGTAATTGAATAAATATAAAATAGAGCTGTTTAATGTTATACTGTGGAACATTCCAGGCAGAGCAGTGATATCCATAGAAACAAGCAGACGATGGACAGTTCACAATGCACTTTTAAAATATGCTTAAGTCTGTGTTGTGTAACTGGTGCAGATGCATAAAATCCTTGAACAATGTCCAGCTTTACTGCTCTGTTGAAATAATCAACATAAAATTGACTTTATGGTGAGAGTGTGATTTGTTTTTTGTCTTAAAAAAAGACAAGTAGTTGCACATGTGCAGTAAAAATATATGATTAATAGAAAAGTTCATGACAGATTTTTCTAGACTAGACCGGGACTAGACCGGGGAGAAGAAGACTGAGACCAGACTTGGAATAACGACAATTTCAGTGTCCATACCGGGGACCAGACCAGGGACCATAGATCAGGGACTAGATCAGGGGCTAGACCAGGGATTAGACCAGGGACTAGACCGGGGACTAGACCGGGGACTAGACCGGGGACTAGACCGGGGACTAGACCAGGGACTAGACCAGGGACTAGACCAGGGACTAGACCAGGAGCAGACCGTAGACTTCTGAGCCAAGTCTCCCTGAAAAACAATGCTGTGCCCTGCTTCTCCTCTCTGGTCTGAACAATGGGCATTCCTCACATTCCTCTGATCCCTCTTCCTCTCAGACCTCCTCTGATCCCACTGAGTAAAACATGAGGCTGTAGTCGTGTTTACGCTTCAGTATTCCACTGGAGACAAAACGGTGTGTTCGAGTTCACATGTGGCGCTTAGGTATCCTTCAGGGCGGTGCTAAAGACGAGACATCTGGGACTAGATCAGGGACTAGACTTGGGACAACAGCTGCCTTTTTATCTTGTGTTTAGTTGAGATTGGGCATTCCAGAGCTGAAATTATCCAAATGATTCTACAGAAGGTGTATGGAGTTGAAAAACACAATGGAGCACTTTTTGTATGACCACATGACATCACAAAGTGGAACAGAGTGTTTTCAGTGAGAGAAGAACTCAGCCTAAATATTGCATTTGGAGCATTATCCTATAAATAACATTATAGCACCAGACAAGGCTTGTATTGCAAAGTCTTTGGCTCACCTCCTCCAACCGGGTCAAAGTCCCAAGTGTGCCTGAGTGCAGTTCGATTGCCCTCACACTAGACAAACTTATTGCGCATTCAATCAATCAAACTTTATTTATAGAGCGCTTTTCATACAAAAATGCAACACAAAGTGCATTAGGAGCTACCTGTGCTTGGGCACGGTTCTAAAGTCCTACTGTGAGTGCACTCTAATTAAATGGCAAATAAAAGCCTCTTGCGATAGTCCACAGTAGCTCTTAATGGTGTAGACCAGGGACTAGACCAGGGACTAGACTAGGTACTAGACCAGGGACTAGACTAGGGACTAGACCAGGGACTAGACCAGGGACTAGACCTCAGTAGTAGCCCTGAGCAGCTCTTCTTAGAGTGAGATAGTTCTCTGCGTGTGGTCTGTTTCAGTTCATCCCCTGTCTTTTATTAACTGTCCCACTGAACCGCTCTAAAACATAACACATATCGGACTCTTGTTTCTCTGTGGACTCGCGGAGATGCTTTGAATTCCTTTGGGTCAAACTCAGCTGGATCACATGTTAAAAAGATGCCCATCTCTCTGGGACAAAGCAGAACTGTATCAAACCACAAGAGAAGAAAAGCTGCTCTGTGGAGAGTAGAGTTGTTCTGATACTGGACTGGTATAGGTATTGGCAAGTACATCAAGGTAAAGTATCGTGTTGGAATGGATTTAAAAAAAAAATGGTATTGGAAGAACACTAGTGGAGAGGGAGGTCGACATTAGAGGGTTAATTAAGAATCATGATTTTTCAGGTCACAGCGTAATTGTAAGCACGAAAAAAAAACTGTCAGCGTGACTAGGGCTATAACATTTAATCAAAAATAATCATGACTAGTTGAATTTTAAAGTAATTGTACCATAGTTTGATAATCATAATTCACTTTACTTGACTATATAGACAAACACATGCCAAAAGACCTTTAATAAGAAAGACAGATGTATTATTAAATCAACATTTCAAAAAAACCTGTCTGATATTGGTTAAAATTGTACAGTTTCAATAATTATTGGACTAGATGACTGATACTAAAATTATTAGTCAAATATTTTCAGATTCAAATGTCTGACAGTATTTTGATATCATAGAACACCCCTAACACTTGATAACTCGGCTCCCGCTGGATTGATCTATGTCACTCTGAACTGAGTTCTGCACATTATCACTGTGGGATGGCTCTGACAGCAGCTGAACTGCTTTCATCCAGTTGAGAGAAAGGCAAGGGCTCTCTCTTTCCCTGTCCACAAATAAATAGAGAACATATTTCATAAACAAAATAGTCTGAATTGACCCTAAAATTTGCTGAAGTCGGTCTGTCGGCTTTGCCATGTTTGTTTTAGTTCATTTGAGTTGCTTTGCCTTTGGTTTCCTCACAAACCTCAGTGCTGCAACGTGACTGGTTATCCGGCACCTGTCGGGCCCTGTTGCACCACCGGGTGCCAAGATTGATTCTGGTTAGTTTGTGTACTCACAAATACTCCCAGAAACCATCTTGCTGCACAAGGTTAAATACTTGACCCTGAACCAACATTTACAAGCATGTTCTTGCACATTCCTGATGGAATAAAATATAATTAGACCATTATTTGGATAACACGAATATTCATTTTTATCCCAACGTCTAAAAGCCTTGAATTTAGGGCAAAATTAATCTTAACTGAATCAATATCACAATTTGAATGGATGCAATTGGCAAATCACGAAGGCTGCAATTTAAGGTATTATTAAAGGTATTATTATTTCCTCCACAAACAAAAATCTCCTGTCTTATTCTGAATAAAAATGGCTAACCCTGTAGATTAGATCTGTACAAACATGTTCTGAAATATGTTTCTTGTGTTAGTTTGTCAGTTCATATTTCAGCCTTTTTGTCATTTCTTCTGGACACGTTTAAAATGTGAACTTTCAACAGAATCTTTGAACAGAATCCTACTAAAACATAAATTCTAAATTACAACACAAATCACAAAAACACTCCTCCTCAAACTCATTAAATCCATTCAAACCCTCCTTGGAGAGTGATAGTACAACTTGTTTTCTCCCATAGCCTGTGCATACCAGGTAATCACCCATGTTCTTACAGCCCATAGAAGAATGCAGGAAAGGAGAGGTCTCCTTTAGCTTCTCTGGTACAATGCTCTACTTGTGAATGCAAAGGCCCTAGACGCTGTGAGTAATGTGGTAACCTCTCTACGCAGGTCCCACATGAGTCGTTAAACAAATAGAGTCCACTTACTGCCTCCAGCCTGATCATATGTGAAGTGTGGCGCTGTTAAAAACCCATAGAAAATCATAGGATCATTAATGTTATAGGAGCTGTCACAGAGAGCTATGGGGGGAATATATGCGCTCATTTGATCCGCGAGTTAGCAGTTTGTGTTGCGAGAATGGGGAGTCTGACCCACTATAATGCTGCCTTGTTTCCACTGTCGTGAGTTATATGGGTCAGTGTGTGTAAATTGTGTTTAATTGACAAAGTTTCTGAAGCTTTGGTCTGAGTTTTATTCATAACAGTTTTAAAAAGCAAGTACCAGATTTTTTCCCATGTGTTCAGGCAAAAAACTTCACATTGTATGTATTGTATTTTGATTACCTGGACTTAAAGGGCCAGTTTCATGCTGTTTTCTGATCTATTATAATGTTGTTTCCTCATCACAAACATACCTGGAGTTGTGTTTTGTTTCATTCATGTTTGACAAACAAATCATATATGCATATTTAGGCCGAGTTCTGTTCTCAGACAGAAAACACCCTGTTCCACCCTATGATGTCATATGGTAATACAGGAAGTGCTCCATTGTGTTTTTAAACCCCATACAACTTAATTACAATCATTTGGATGATTTCAGCCCTGGAAATGCAAATCTTGTTTGAATAAAAGTAAAAGGTAGCTGTTAACTCGAATACTGTGGGTTGAACAGAGCGTTTTGAGCTTTGGAGATGTAAACAGGCAAACAGTGCAGGATTACAGAAAAACACAACTCCAGGTATGTTTTGAGGAGAAACAACAAGGTTAACAAGGTTTAAAGCTCGCAAGACCTCACTTTGCATAATATAGGACCTTTTAATGATATGTGATTTAGACTTCTATCTTTAAAAATGGCTCTCCAGCGCTTTTGTAAAGTTATAATCGGCCGTAAAATGATATCTCCATGACACCAGCAATATTGAGTCAAACGATATGCAGCCATCTCACTGAAGCATGGACTTCTGAGGTTGCTAGGGCTTCGAAGGGCCCTTTATTACTGCTTTCAGTTTTAATTTAATGTACTTTTTTACATAATGAGCTAAGACAAAATATATATGTATGCATAAAAATAAAATCCTATAATATGCAGTATATACTTACTAAAGTCTCCACACATTCTGGGATTATTGTTCTTGTTTAAAGTAACAGGAATTAGAAACAATATGGTCCAAGTCAGTTGTTAGCGAGTGATGACAGACAAAAGGCTAACAAGGCTAGCTCTGATTACACGCAGAGTCTGACTACAGAGGCCCCTGGGCAAACAAACAAATGATAAGATCTAAAGACAAAAAGGGACAGAAAAGAGAGGAGGAGGGGAGAGAGGGGAGAAAGGAGAGGGGGAGGCGGGGAGGGTGGGCTTCAAAGCTCAAAATGCTCAGTTCCACTTTGTGATGTCATGTAGCGGTAGTTTTCAAGTTAATACCTGCATTTTATCTTTAGTTCAGTAGAAATTGAGAAATCCACACCTGAAATCATCCACGATTCTTGTGGACATGGATAGTGTAAAAACACAGTGGAGCACTTACTGTATTACCACATAACATCAGAAACGTGTGAATGAAACAAAACACAGCTCCAGGTCTGAGGAAACAACATTATAACGGAGATCAGAAAATAGTGGAATATGAGCCCTTTAAGAAATTACATCTGACAAGAACTATGAGAGAATGGAGGAGGGAGGACAGAGTTTATCCTTCACCCATCTCCTGGAGAATGTTTGGAATCTGTAGAACACATGCACTTTACCCACAATGCACCAGGAGCCGTCTGCAACCCACGACTCCGGGCTTTGCTTGGACCATGGCTGCGCGGTTCTTTTGTGTGTTTTTAACTGTCTCTGGTTAGGTTGGTTAATCTTCAACCCTTGTCAGTCCTCCAGCTCCAGGGCCCACGTCTGACCCGTCTTCACCCAGAGAGAGCGCATTCTCCTGGGGTAAGGTTGTCTGCCAGGCCTCCCACCACAATAGGGACTGGGCAAGATCTCTTACCACAAGATCTCGCAAGATAAAACTGCCACTAGGGACAGGCTGATAGGGATTTTTTGAGCCGACACCGATATTTGTAATAACGATCGCAATGAAACTTTAAGCTATTCTTTTTCCATTTTGAGTCATTAGTCTGTTCAGAAAGAGGACATAGAATGAGAGAGTGGGGAAGCACTCAAAAAATATCAGCATCAAATAGCAATATCCGTCGGTAGAGATAGCCAGGAATCAGTATTGATAACAAGCCACGAGATCTCGCAAGATAAAATTTCCACAAGAGAAAAAAATACTGTATTTTGTGAGATTTGTTGTCTATGTGTTCCTCTTGAGAAGTTCCAAAAAGATGCTAAGACTGTTTTCTACTTATAAGTCTTTTAAAGGCCCCATATTACACTTTCTATGTTTATGATGACATTCTAACATGGCTTTAAACTCACAAGAGTCAAATTTGCGTAATGTAGGACCTTTAAAATGTGCACAGCAAAATGATCACATTTCTTTCTGAACATGCTTCTGATTACTCATATCAGATTCTGTAGTTTAAAATTGTCTTAAAAGTCCAGAAATCTGAAATTCTAATCAAGATTTAAGTGTGCATTTGAACAAACCAATGACAGCAAATATGTTGCATAAAAAAAACATTGCGAACTGTATTACACAATGTATTTTTTATATATCGTCTAACTCTCATCTCATATCGCTCTCGTATTGTGACTCATTCCAAAGCCTTTCCACAACCCTCCGCTCCAGGGCTCACGTCTGACCCGTCTACACCCAGAGAGAGTGCGTTCTGCCGGGGTCATGTCGTGTGCTGTGCCTGGTGTCTGTTGGGAGTGTTCAGACTTGATTAGCTGTGAATGGCTGAAGGAGGTGTCTGGTGTCTGGAATGACTGTTTAATGATATCCATGGGGCATAGTTTAGGATTGGAATTGCACGATTGAGAATATACTGTTAATTTAGTGTATTAATGTTGCTATTTTTGTTATAAAAGTTCTTTTGGCATGAGTTTAAAGCTGTGTGGCGTACATATATATTTATACTCTGCTAATGAGATGCCGTAGATTTCTTGTTATGGTATTTGTGACTCCCGGGTCTTTCTCTTTCTTCTTCTTCTTCTTCCGGATACTGACGTCGCTAGGTCGCTAGATAGTAGTTCCCTGATTGGTTGCTGCTGATGCACGTAGAACACCCCCATTGTGATGTCACAGCAAAGTTTACATTTACCTTACAGTTTCGCAGGCCTTCAAATAACATGAGTGCGGACTTTCATGCGTTAACTTTTAACTAAAGTTCATTGAAACATATTTTTGCCAGATCATAATAAGCCAACTCAGTCCAGCGCCCTGTGTGTGACCGACTGACCCAGAAACTTAAAGATCAGAATCAAAACCTTAAATATTATCTCCAAGGTCAATGCTTTAAAACTATTCTTCATTGTTGATATTATTTTTACGCCAAAACGATCGCGAACGGAAACTTGTCGCAGATAAGCGATTTGACATTCCATACTAAATCACCTAAAGCAACGTTAGCATTGTTTTAGCTAGGTATTTTTACAGTTAGCGCCCATCCTTTACAACATTCCCCATCTGTCACCAGCTTTTGTTGCCACGTCGAAATGCCAAAGTTGAAAAATCCCCACTTGTCTGATTATCCAAATGCTTTTAAGTTTTTTTTTTGTTGTTAAATTTGAAAAACCATTAAGAAGCGGTAAAAGAGGAAGTAGCGGCACATTTTTGTCCCACGAAACAATAAGACTCAGAGCTATTATTTTAGCAGCGGGCTAACACTTTATCTGCACTCAGCAATGTTTCCTCCAGGCTTTAGTCACATCCTGTCTGTGAAGAGAGAGGGGCCCGAGCAGGAGAGAGGGATCGGTGTGGAGAGGTAGTTAATGTACTGTATGTAAGCTTTTGATTTTAGATTTCATAAACTTGTGCCACCGGATATGATATATTCAAATTAAAGGTGCGTAACTTTTCTGGTGGAGGGTCCTGTTTCTGTCATTGGATGTCATTTCTCGGCCTGGAATGTTTCCCAGTGTGACATTAAATAGCTCTATTTTACATTTATTCAATTACAGGTGGTTTTATAGCTCAGAAATATCTAGAAAAACGGGTATTCTGAGTGTGTGCTGGGTCGCCTCTCCACAGATCTGACCCGTAACTTCGTCTGGTTTGGTCTTCATGAAGATAGAGAGGTTTAATACTATACTGTGAGCCAGACAAAGCAATAACATTTGCGCAGCGAAAAGCATAAGATGGACCCTCCACTAGAAAAGTTACACAGTGTCGCTTTTACTTTTACTGATAACACTTGTAATGCTGATTTATTCTAAATTACAAAAAAAAAACAAAAAAAAACAACAACATTGGACATGATGGCCCATTTATTTCTGTTATAATTTTTTGTTTTGGTTCAAGATGATTATCCAGTCAGAAAGCAGCATGAGTCTCTCATTTATGTTAGTTTCAGTGCTGAAATCCAGTATGTTTAAACCTAAAGTGGAGGGGTGGGAGTCTGACGATACGATACATATCACAATATGTATGTCACGATTCAATATATCACGATATATTCCGGTACTAAAACAACGAATGATATATTGCAATTTATCAATAATTACTGCAAATGATATTGTCAACTACACCTTCACGGGAACCAAATTGTATGAGATATAATTGATTACCTTTTTAAATTATGAGAACAGTGAATGCATCTAATGAATTTTAGTGAAAAATATTTAAAAAATCGATTCAGATGCATTTTGAATTGATTCGAGAATTGCGCAATGAAGTTTCACGATATATCACTGAATTGATTTTTTCTTACACCTCTACTAAAATGTCTCTCTCTGATCTGACTGGTCACTACCTAAACCCCAGCACCTACAGCTAATCATGGATCAGTGTTAGTGCGGCCTCTGCAGCTCAGGGAGAGAATTCTGGAGTTTCTGAGCTTGTCCATGTACTGAGAATGAGACAAACTTGTATGTCGTCTGTCTGCAGGTTGAGGCTCTGGCAACGCAGGTTCAGTTGTGATTATTGTACATTTTTAGGCCGCCTTTCTCACATCTGGCCCAACCAATGAAAATGAGCTGAAATCAGATAACCCAGGGCACATTTACATTGTTTAATGCTGATTAATGTGCAATGTCCCTTTTCAAATAAATAAAAAAGAAAGAAAGAAAATGGTGAATGGTCAAAGGAAGTATAGCAAATAGCTGGAGGGAGAACGAGGTATGTTTTGTCTTCCAGCGTCAGGTCAGAGGAGAGAGAGAGAGTGAAGGGAGGGAGGAGGGAGGGAGAAGGGAGGATGTAGAAGCAGGATTTTCCCACTCTGTTGAAAGCTGCCGGTCAGTTCACCTCTGCACTTCAGTCTGACAGCACTTAAACATTTGGAACTCACCAGAACTAAACCAGGATTTTTAGATGAGAAAAACAAGCCTGGAATTCTTCTGTGGACTCAATATATACAGGACCAAAACCTGCTGGAACTTTAAAACTCTTTTGTGGATTGTATTTTGCACATTTTGGACACTTTTCGGACATTCAAAATCTTGATTATCTAAAGACATTTTGAAGATTTCTTTGAAAAGTTTTCCAAGACAACTGAGAATATAACGGAACTTTGTGGATGTGAATAGTTTGTATCTTTTCTGCAATTATGACTAATCAAAATCTGGCTATGTAAAGAAATGAACTATAAAAATGTACTTCAATGTATAAAATGTAATAGTCATTCCTACCAGAACTTTTTAATATATTTGAGAACAATATTTTGCACCTTTTTGGACAAACTGCCTTTAAATACCAGGTGGTTTGAAAACAAAACAAAGACAAGAATATCTGATCATCTGAAAAGTCGCCAAGAAATACAAGGATTAACAAATTAACCTTTTCATTTCTTGCTTGTGGACTACAATGATAATTTAGAGAGTTTCTGAAGAATCACCAAATAAAATTGACTATTTTTGCTGAGAAACTGGAGCTATCCCATGTATCACAGATGCAGAGGCAGTCTGAGGTTGGATGCTGAAAGTGACTGGAGCCTGGTATGTATTGGTAAACACAAGATGGTAGAGCTACAAGATGAATTGCAATCGAATCGAAATTGAGTTTGAATGGATGCAATTGGCAATTCGCAAAGGCTGAAATCATTTTCTAAACTAAATCAAAATCTTCTTTATTGTTGGATTAGATCTGATTTAGTCCTGGAGAAATCCTGGTTTAGCCTTGATTTAGTCATGGTTTAGTCATGAATTAGTCTTGGTTTAGTCCTGGTTTAGTCCTGGTTTAGACCTGATTTAGTCCTGATTTAGTCCTGGAGAAATTCAGGTTTAGTCTTGATTTAGTCCTGTTTAGTCCTAATTTAGTCCTGTTTTAGTCTGTGTTTAGTCCTGGTTCAGTCATGGTCTAGTCCTGTTTTAGTCCTGGTTCAGTTTCAGTTCAGTTTATCAGTTCATATATCCTCTGTTTAAAACAAATGGTGCAATTCTTGCCAGAAATATCAAAATTAAGTTATTTTCCCAAATAGTTCAGATCCAAAAGTTGGAGAAAGTGACTTTTGGAGGCTAAGTAGCTCATGTTCTAATGATGTACAAAAATACTGTCCACTTATAACAACTTCTGAGAGATTTCAGAGCTTTCAGTGTATAATATGTCATTTACCCAATTTTAAGTGCAATAATAAAAAATCAGTGCTAAAATTATTATAGTTGAGTTAACTTAAGTTTTAAGTATACTGAACTTGCGTTTAAAGGTAGATATAGATCAGTTACACTAGATTTGATTCAGATGAGGATTATATTTTGGTATTTGAAACAATTCAGAAATCACACATATTTTATCCATTAGCCCATTGTGTGAATTATGGGCTATTTGAGGCTGCGTCCCGCTTTGATCCCAGTTTTATCCTGATCTAGTCTTGGTTTAGTCCTGGTCTAGCCCTTTTCTAGTCCTGGTTTGGTTTAGTCCTGACTTAGTCTTGGCTAACTTCTGGCTCAGCTCTGGCTTTGTTTAATCCTGGTTCAGTCCTGGTCCAGTCCTGGTCCAGTCTCAGTCTACTCCTGGTTTAGTTCTTGTTTAGTTCTGGTTTAGTCCTGGTTCAGTCTCAGTCTAGACCTGGCTTAGTCCTGGTTCAGTCTTGGTCTAGACCTGGCTTAGTCCTGGTTCAGTCTCAGTCTAGTACTGGTTTAGTCTTAGTTGTGTACTACTGTATTTTCAAGCGATGTAATGCTATCATCTATTTAAAGCCCCACTATGTAGTTTTCTGGTGAAGGGTTAGTTGCAGTTATTATTATTGGCCTAAGTTCCCCAAAATTGCATAAAACTTGGTCATCTCCATGGAGACAAGCAATACAAACCCCTATAATTGGGAAAAATGTGTACGTTTATACTGTGCAACAATCCAAACAAAGCAATAACATTTTCAGGAGAGTAGAAGAGGGTGAGTGAACAGAGAAACGTGTTTGTAGACACTTTTCTCTTTCACCCCTCCAACCACTCTTTCAGGTTCACCCATCTCACTCCATCTCCATGTCTCTCCTTCCCTCTTTCTCTTTCTGTCTCTGTCCTCTCTTCCCTTTTCTTCTCGTGCACTCCCCTCTCTCCACTCTTTCTCTTTTCTCTCTTCTCTCTCTTTCTCTCTTCTCTTTCCCTCCCTCCCTCTCTTTCCCTCTCTCCCTGTTTCCCATATCTGCTCTTTGTTCTCTTGTGCATAGCCGCTTTGTTGTTGTTGTGTGACTCAGATTATGCACAGTGACCTTTGCAGTATCAGTCAGCTGCTTCTGTTTTAAACACTTTGGTATTTTATACATTTTCATTCTTTTCCTTTTTTTTTATATTCAAAAATAGACAAAAACAAATCCTGCATTTTCTACATTTGTTCATAGAGAGACACACTCCATCTTCATCTGTCAAGTCATTACACGCCTCACTGAGTTCTAAGTACATGGGAATTTTTACTAATGTCAAATCTCGTTTCAAAACTTTCTACATTCTAGGTTCAGCTATTTTTCAGAATAACATCAAAATAACTTTTTTTGGCAAGCGCATTTTATAAACCTATTCCAGCTGCAGCACTGTTGACATGTAAATAAAGAGATAACATAAAGCAATCATTAAAAACAACTAAAACCAACTTGAACTCATACCCGTACTTGGTCTTGGTGAACTTGCTGATACCGATACCAGCCCAATATTGCATAGTGTGAAGAAGTAGACCAAGGCTACTCAATTCTGTAATGGCAGAAGAGCAAAAAATAACTCTACTAAAAGGTTATCTCTAAAGAAAATGTACAAGAATGTGTTTTTGAGGTGTGTAGAATGTAGAACAGCTCTTGATGATGAGAAGAATCCTTCCTTCACTTTCCTCACACTGTCTGTTGTCTTTTCATGGGCTCAGTAATCCTGGATAATGGTCAAATCCTGATCTTAATACTAAAATTTCTTATTGCAACAGTGTCCATATACTTTCATCTTATGGTGCTTTGCTAGAATCCTCCTAATCTTCTTAAAGCAACTTTTCAGAGCTTTTAGCCGTGTTGTCGTTGTTTCCCCTCATCATTTACTCATCCGAAGTTGTGTGTGGCGTGATTTGTTCATGTTTGAGCAATCTTTAATTTTGATTGGGGGTCCATCGTCGTCTTTTTTCTACAGATACGTCATTGCTCTGCCTGGAATGTTCCACAGTATATTATTAAACAGCTCTACTTTACATTTATTCAATTACAGGTAGTTCTGTAGCTCAGAAATACCTAGAAAAACAGGCATTCTGAATGTGAGCGGGGTCGCCTCTCCACAGATCTGACCTCGAATTTGGTCTAGTTTGGTCTCCATGAAGATAGAAATGTTTAATGCCATACTGTGAAACATTCCAGACAAAGCAATAACGTCTTCACGGAGAAAAGCATTTGACGGACCCTCTGCCAGAAATGCTGCACGATGCACCTTTAAGCGCTTATTTTTATGATGCTATTTTATGATGCCCCTCAAATCTTGTTTTCACCGGTACACGTCCACTGTTCTGTACTTCCCCAATTTTCTTTTCTCCATTGGTGATATGCGTTGGATTCAGCAGCGTCAAATCCTTGTTTTGGCACAAATGAAAAAAAAAATCTGCTTCTTGCTAGCGTGATCAGGTCACTTTGAGAACTACAGTTTCCTAAGGTGGAAATCAGCACTTTTCTTATTAAAGGTGCACTGTGGAACATTTCTAGTGGAGGGTCTATCACGAAGGAGACAAGCAGGTTACAGCACTACACCACATTACTGTTCAGATCTGTGGAGAGTCGCCTTTATTCACAGAAGGAATTCTTATATTTTTGCGCAATAGAAACACCTTTAATGAATAAATACTAAATGATATGTTTAATATAACACCATGGAACATTCCAGGGAAGGCCAAGAACATCTCCATGGAGACAAGCAGGTAGCGGGCCCTTCACCAGAAAAGTTGCGCAGTGCACCTTTAAGTCGCTTTAGATAAATATTGTGATCAAATTCTTCACTGAGATGTCATTGCTTTGTCTGGAATATTTCGCAGTGTGGCATTAAACCTTTGTATCTTCATGGAGACCAAACCAGTTACCAGACTGAGTCACAGGTCAGATCTGTGGAGAGGCGACCCCGCTCACAGTCAGAATGCCTGTTTTTCTACCTATATTTGAGCTATAATATAACCACCTGTAATTGAATAAACTGAAGAAATAGTGGTTTAATGTCATACTGTGGAACATTTCAATGACATATCCATAGAAACAAGCACGTGACGGACACTCCACCAAAAAAGTTACATGATGCACCTTTAAAATGTCCAAATTATAACGTAATGATCCACAGATGCCCAAGATTATAACTATATATCAGACAGATGCACAGTATGTTTTATTTAAATCATTAAAACAGACAAATATAAATCAGATGAACTTCCAGACTTAAACCGTGCCTCAGATAAACATGCACGCTCCCTCCTCTTTACTAACCCCGTGTACAGCATCAGAAGCATGAGTTTTCTGCTCTTATTGGATTTCCTCTTAGCCGCTGAGTTAACTCTCTGCACCTCCACAAATTCTCCACAGAATTCTCCCTTTTTCCACGTGGCTTCGTTCATGTGATCCGTCTTAGCGTCTTGTTTTCGCTCGGCCAAGTGGGTTACAGTGAAACCGGAAACTCAATTATGAACTCAATGGAAAATAGAAATGTGAAATCATAATTATTTGGGTAGCGTTGGGTCGTGGTTTTAAGGAAGGAGCAGTTTTGTATGTCCGCTTTTAACCCGTAGTGGAAGATTAGAGTATTCTTACATTTGGAAAAAAAATTAAAAATAAAATATGAACTGTAAAATCCAAGAATCCCAGGTATTTCAGACATGTGTGTAGGCGTCTAAACTACAGAGTTAGCAGCTTTTAAGATCCCATGGAGACGGGGAGGGCATCTGACACACATGGACATTTCAGAGCGTGTTTGTAGAAGTCTGAATTATAGGGTCAGCAGCTTTTACACAGATTTAAGTTCATTTAAAAGGGGCCCTATGTAACTTTTTTGGTTAAGTGCACATCACCTGCTTGTCTCCTTGGTGATAGTTGTGTGTGTATGGAATGTTCCACAGTATGGCATTAATTATTGCACAGAAATGCGTAGTAAAAACGTACATGGAGATTGGTGTTTTTCAGATTTTAGAATGCAATGTCATACTTTCAAATGGGCACAAGAGACAGTATTCCCTATTGATTACATTGTACTTTACCATGAAGTATACAAAAAGTATACAAAAGGTAAATTAATAAATGTTGAACTTGATCATTTCTATTAGTAAAACCCAAGAACTCACTGTATTACAACAAAAATCTGGATTTTAACGGTATTCATTTTACCTGCTCCCATCTGGATTAAAGGTGAATATTGTAACTTTTCTCCATGGAGATGTTATTGCGTTGTCTGGAATGTTTCACAGTATGGCATTAAACCTTTCGATCTTCATGGAGACCAAACCAGACTAAGTTGCAGGTCAGATCTGTGGAGAGGTGACTCCGCTCACATTCAGAATCCTTGTTTTTCTCAGTATTTTTGAGCTATAAAACCACCTGTAATTGAATAAATGTAAGGTAGAGCTGATTAATGCCATACTATGGAACATCCCAGACACAGCAATGACATATCATAGTGCACCTTTAAATAATATTGGTTTAAAATGTTGTGATGTTATCTAACCCAGCTATTAGATATGTTCATTACAGTCCAAGCAGAGACAAGCAGATCGCATCCCCACCTCCAGAAAAGACATAGTCCCCACTTTTGAAACTGTTTTTTGGAACTGATTGGAGCAGCAGTTTAAATCATGATTAGACTGATTTCACATTCCCGTTTTTATCGCGTTAAAAGAAACCGGAAGCTTTGGGACTGCTGTGGTTCTCGTTTTATAGGTTTATAGGTAGGAGTCCTGGGAGGTGTTCACTGTCTTATCATCGCCCAGAGCAGAGTTTTTGCTTTGTGGATGTTTCCTGTCCAATAAAACTAAAGAACAGACTTTTCGGAGCCTCTTTGAAAGCAGCACCACTAAAGATCTCAATTTATGTCTTCTGAATGTGCCTCTTGTTGTGGTGCTAACTGAAGGTACAACTCTGTCTGAAACTTAGACTTTAATCTGAACTTAGCTGTAATACAACCTGACCAGAAAGAGCTGAATTTGTTTTAACTACGACAGTTGAGATGATTTGTGCACTTAAAACAAGTCTTGTATACATAAAATTACAGTCGCAACCGCTTTTTAGTGAGTCACTTTCACATTTTTGTCAAAAATCAAACACGTAAACAGGACCACGAATATGTGTACTGATCACAGGCTCCTGGAAATTTGTTGTTTAAATCCATTTTATATTTTTTCTTGTGATTTTAGATGATCTTAAACTTATTTGACAGCTTTGATTTAGGTGTGCATTGTGTCTCCATGGTAACCGCTGACCATTTGCTGACATACATGATACAGTGTGACAATTTATTAGTATTTTCGTTTTTCTTTTTTAATTTCATATCAAACATATTCTGATTTTTTTTTACCTTTATTTTACCAGGTAGTTCGGTTGAGAACCAATTCTCATTTTCAACGACGACCTGGGTGTGGCACCTGGAATTCCCAGTGGTCTCCCATCCAAGTACTAACCAGGCCCGGCCCTGCTTAGCTTCTGAGATCTGACGGGATCAGGCTTTGACAAGCCGGTATGGCCACAATGCTTAGTTTCTCAGTTCAGATTTTATTTTTCTCTCAAATTATTGAAAATGAACTGCTTTAAAAACTAACTTGTGATCTGAATTTGAATATGAAGACTTCATTCGCTAATTTATTCGATATTTTCCCACCATCTCTTTACCGTCCCCTGCGTCGACCGCTTACATCATTTGTCATCATTTAATAGACTGTCCACGGAGTTTGCTTTTCCGTTTTGAATCATCCATCAAAATCTGCTAATCTTTGAGAAAATTGCAGTGGGAGGAGGTCAGGAAGGTCTCATACTGTTTATGTTGCTTTCAATAACAGCATTAAGTTTGGCCGGTTCCCACATTTACCAAGGACCCATGCAAATACTGAAGCATATTTAGGCGTAATAAACTTTCACATGGATAATTTAAGGGCAGTGCATCTCAGATAGTAAGATTAGACTCGTAAATCTTTCGGAATAGGCACGAATCAGGAAGTACAAGTGTTTACTTTGGGCACAGCTCCACTCCCCGTGTTATAACATCTACAATAAACCTACAAAATGGCCTCTCTTCCTGATTCAAATGCCCACGGCTGCATTCCTCTTGTGCCATGTTTATTTTTCAGTTACTCCCCTTTGTCATGTCAGGGGATTATTTGACTGCTTTGTATCCTCATTTAACTGCGCACTTTTTTAATTGAATACGAAACATATTTAACGTAATTATTAGGAATGGGACGAGATGCAATTTCCACAAGACATTGGGTCCAGAAGAACAAGACAAGACGGGATTTTAACATAATTCCTAATATATACCTTTTGCGATTGCCAGTTTTAGATTTTGTCCTCGTATTTTATTATTTATTTTATTTAATATTTGGTTGCCGTTCTAGTATTTCTTTTTGGAACTATAACAGATGTAACTCACAAACACTTAACCCCTTTTTGTCTAAACATAAACTCATGGTAAAAAAATAATTTTTCTTGTGGCAGTTTTGTCTCACGAGGTCTTGTCTCATCCCTAATAATTGTATTTAAGAATTTACAAAAAGTCTTACCTAGTTTTTTTTCTAGTTTTATAATTTCAGTGAAGTTTTATCATTTTACTTGGCCATGAGCGGCAGATGTGACATATGTACAGAAAGCTGTTACCTAGCAACCATAATATTAACAAGGGCCAAAACAAAGTACATAAGCTCAGTTATATTTGGACTCTTTAAAGTAAATGACAACAGTTTTATTTTGTTAAATGAAGGTTTTAACTCCCAGAATGTTTTCCACCTTGATGATATAGGCAGAGGGATTCTGTTTTAGAACTCGGTGCTTCTTCCTGACTTTTTGTACTTTTCTTTTCAACTTAAACAAAGTGCCATATTTACCACAGTTACCATCCCACCAAACTAAGAACTAAGATAACTAGGAAAACATGAAAATGTGTCATATGGACTAAGATGCCACTTTGAGATATAACTTTATTAACAATTGGTTTAAGTTGTAGGGATTCACAGTTTAAATTTGAATTGTTAGTTTTGGTTTTGGTTTTTAAAAGTGCTCTATGTAACTTTTCTGGTGGAGTGTCTGCTTCCTGTTCTTGACCATGGAAATGTTATTGTTTGATTAGAATGTTCCACTGTATGACATTAAATCTATCTCCCTGGAGATAAGCAGGCCAAGTTACAGATCAGATTAAGGGATTTATGAGCAATAAATACAACCCCAATGGAAAACATGCTGATTAGGTCAGTTTAATGCCATACTGTGAGACATCCTAGGCACAGTGCTGAGTCACAGAAAGAAGGTTCAAGCTTTGACTCACAGGCCTTTCTGTGTGGAGTTTGCATATTCTCCCTGTATTTGGGTGGGCTTGCTATGGGAATGTTTTTTTTCTCCCAAAACATATACAGTAGGTCAAATCCTCCAGCTAAGGGAGTCCTGACCAAGACTAACTCGGGATCTGGAGATGGGTTCCACTGCTCCAGATATAATAAAGGATGGGTCAAATGCAGATAATGAATTTTAATTATCTTAAAGCAATGGAGACAAACATTTAATGGACATCTGCAGACTGGCAAACAAGAGCAATATCGGTCATAACTATCCAACCAATGACCTTAAAGGGCAAATGCTACAGCTGAACCACCCCATGTGGTAAATGCCTGTAAAATCAGCAAAATTCCATAACAAAAAATCAAACTTGGCATAAGATTATCCCTACTTCATTCAGTTATTTCCTGCTGGTAGCTGTCCAAACTTGTGTTAAAGTGTTGTATAAAGCTTCATTCATACTTTACATCTGGACTGATTCTTTTGTGCTGGTTCAGTCTTTGTTGGGGGTCAGTCTGGCTCAAAACTCAAGTGATCGGAAATCTCTTTAATAATATTATAGAGTACCACAGGGACACAGAGGAATGCACTGCTTGGGTCACTGCTAAAACTACTGAATCAAATACAGTTATATTAGTATGCACTGGAGGTGTCATAAAGAAGTTTGATGTACTTTCTATCACCCCCGACTGATTCTGTTCTCTTAAAGATGACGTAAATGGACATTTTGGATCTTTCTCCTATGTTATAACATTGTTCCCTCATCAAAAACATGTCTTGAAGCAGTTTTATATGTCGTTCTTGCATGTTTAAGTAATCTAGCGATCTCTCCCGGGCTCTATTCCTTACAATTCTATACAAGGATCAGCCCACAAACTTGCGTCACCCAAGCTCCCTGACAGCCATTTTCAATAATACAATATTTTAAAAAATGCTAAAGCAGGATCCAAAATAATATGCTACACCTTCACAAATCTGATGTGATGTACAGTAGTTTCAATGAAAGTGAAAGTGAAACTATTTCGATAATAAGAATCTAATAATGATTTCTGTTTGTCTCTTGTGCAGGCGTAGTGTGCCAGTCCCCAGACCTCACTCGTGGCACCTGGACCAGATCCCGGAGCCGTCCTTACCGCCCCCTCCTCCCCCCTGTCTCCTCCCCCCCGCAGACACCGCCCCTCTCCCCCCTCCTCCTCCCTGTCTCCTCCCCCTCACAGACTCCGCCCCTCTCCCCGCTCCGCGCCCCTCTGCCATGCAGCTCCACCCCGCCCCCTGCCCTCTGCCCTGGCACAGCAACGACCACAGGTGAGGACAGAGTTTTGATTCTGTTTGTGTTTAAGGTGCCGTAGTTTACACTGAGCTGGAGGACAGGTCAGGATTCTACGGTGGAATTTGCTGTGTAACTTTCAGGCTGCAGATTTGTTTGTTTGTTTATTTGTTTATTTGGGTGGGACGATGCATATTCATGAACATACACTTTGTATGAAATCACACATATTGATGTAAATACGCCGGATTTAGCACAGGTGCTAATTTCCATCCGTAGTCCCATATATAAAATACACATAAAATAGACATTTGACAGACTCGACTAATATAACTAACAATATGCATAATAGACAGTATAGTACAGTACAATAAACATAGCTATCATGACCTAAAGTGCTGTTAAAGGTGCTTTTTATAGAGTGCATTATAAGGTGCCTACAGTATTACAGTACTATTTCTAAAGTGCTAGTGTCTACGTGTGTGTGTTTGTATGTGTGTGTGTAGTGGTGTCTAAAGATGGTTACAATTTTGACTGCTTTTCAACCATCTCTTAAGGTGCGTTTTAAACGATGCAAAGGTTGGGCTGGTTCTGACTGAGACAGGTGAGGTGTTCCAGCTGCTGCAGCCTGTGATAGAGAGAACATTTTGAGCGAAGGTGGTTTTTCGAAATTGTCCCCTCTAGAGGTTGATCTGGTGCTAGACACACTTTTCCTTTTTATGTATTTTTTCAAGGGTGGTGGGGCCAGTTCGTGCAGGGACCTAAAAATGATACAGTAGTTTTTAAATATTTTAAATATCAAAACTTAAAAGGTTATACTTTCCTAGGATTGCACAGTGGTGAAATGATTGTGGCTTCTTATCAAATGCTTTTATGGCTTTTTTATAGAGCTGTTCAATTGGTTTTAGTGTAGTGGTACTGGCAAACGACCATGTTGTGAAGCAGTATTCTATATATTCTGTTGGCCTGGTTTATGGTTAATATCTCTTATTACTGGGCCTATCCACATGAAACAAAAATGGGCACAACTACATTTCTGTCAGTACTAATGAAATAAGGTGATAGTTTTTTTCGGGATTCCATTTCGGGTTCATAATGATAAAGACAAAGATGCGCTTGACAGAAGCAAAGAGATTTGCAAGGCCAAATGGAGGTGAAGTTTAGCGGAAATACAATTAACCTCAGGAACCACTTGGAACAGCTCAGGTAACAGCTCAAAAATGGTTCTAATAACACTAACCCGAATCAGATCGGATCAAATCAAATCATGAGAATTTAAATCGATACCTAGCCCTACTCTCCCCTACCCTATTCAAATCCTACTTACGGTTAGCAGTACAAGCCTTTAAAATGCTCAGCCCTCAAGCCTACGTCACAAACAACTTCACAAACCTGACGCGAAGTGCAATAGATTCAGAGGGTTCAACATGGGTGATTTTCTGTTAAAAACATTCTTTCAAAAACAGCAAATCTTCCAATCTCCCTCCATCTGAAATTATAATATACAATATCAGAAGCTATTTTTGTCATTATTCCTGCATAATTGGCAGTTCATTTGGTAATATATTGCTAAAAGCTTCTAACCCTGTTGTTTAGACCTTTACAACATATTCTGTAATACACTGGATTTTTAGATTTGTTTAAAAGGCCCATATTACACTATTTTCTGAGCTGTTAGAATGTTGTTTCCTCATCACAAACATACCTGGAGTTTTGTTTTGTTTCATTCACACGTTTCACTCACAGAACTTGCATATTTAGGCTTTGTTCTTCTCTCAAATAGACAATACTCCACCTTGTGATGTCGTGTGGTAATACGGAAAGTGCTTCACTGTGTTTTTAAACTCCATACATCTTCACTAGAATCATTTGTATAATTTCAGACCTTGAAATTTCCCATCTCTACTAAACAAAAAGTAAAAGGTCGCTGTTAACTTAAAAAACTACCACTACCTGACATCACAAGGTGGAACAGAGCATTTTGATCTTTGGAGATGTAGACAGACTAATATAAAGGGTTACTCAAACATGTGTGAATGAAACCAAACACAACTCTAGTTATGTTTTTGAACAGGTAATTTCTGCACACTATAGATCAGATTTCAGTCTTGGAAACTTTTAGACGTATTGTTTCATATCAGTATTTCTCTTTGTAAAAGCAGATTGGGGAAAATCCAATGACATCAGCAGTTTCTTTTGCAAATGACCAAAAGTGGCCAGCCTGGAGGAAATGGGTCATTCATTCATTGTTCTTATTTCCTATTGTGTGAATCATTATATCGAGACAGTGACTTCATAGAACATTAGTCACCAATGCAGAGAGAGCAGAGAGAGGGATGAGAGAAGAAGAAGGAGGAGGAGGAAAAGAAGGAGGAGAAGGAAAAGAAGGAGAAGAAGAAAAAGGGTTTAGAGGGGGAAGAAGCAGAGAAAGAAATGAGAGAGTAAGAGGAAAGGGGGTAGACTGAAAGAGCAAGGGAGGAGAGCATAAACTGTATATATGAATCAGTCGCCACGTTCCAAATAGGAAGTCAACCTGGGCGTGCTTCCAGCTCCAGCGACTCTGGCTCCAATTCACTTTATATTGAAAAACTCACCATCTCTCAGTAACTACTGCTGTCAGAATCATTATTTTGGTCTTAAATGTCCATATTAACAGACAAATCGGGCACATTATTTTACCGAGGTCTCTCTCTGGGCAAAAAGGGGCGTTTCCTTCTACATTCTTGCTCCCGATTGGCTCTTTGGTTTCTATGATACTTGCAGTCGGAATACAAATACGGAACTCGGCCCCAACTTTGCTCCTATAACTGCCAGTCTCGTCAAGCTTCACTGGAGCCGCACGTTACGAGTGACATCACGCTCCTTTAGTCCACTTCTTTATACGCTCTGCAGAGAGGAGAAAGGGCAAAGGAGGGAGGAGATGAAGAGAGAGGAGAGCGGAAAGGGAGGGAGGAGAGGGTGTGGATAGGCTGAAGAAAAAAGAGGAGAGGGTGAGGGTGGAGAGGGAAGGGGGGGGGGGGGGGGGGGGGATTGTGCGCCCGACAATGGCGAGGAAGCCGATGACCTCACTGGCCTCTAAAGTCAACACGTTTAGTCACACAGGAAAAGCATGGGTCTATTTTAACTGTGCTTTTCAAACTGTCACGAGAATAGCTCAGATGCCCTCCCTGACCTGTGTGGGCAGAGTCAGGTGTATGTTTTTGTAGTCAGATCAACTTTAAATAGGTGACTATTACTACTGCTACTGCTGCTGCTGCTGCTACAACTGCTCGTACTGCCACTATTGCCACTACTGCTACTACTCCTATTGCTACTGCTACAACTGCGAGTGCTGTTACTGCTGCTACTATTGCTAATGCTGCTACTACAACTGTTGCTATTACTACTACTGTTACTGCTGCTACTGCTGCTGCTACTACTACAACTGCTACTGCTGCTACTACAACTACTTCTACTACTATTACTAATATTACTACTATTATTAATATTACTACTACTACTGCTACACAATTATAATATCGTTTAACTTCACAAGAATCAATTTTTATAGGACATTTTTAAAGTCGACAAATTAAATCAAAGAAAATTATGAATAAAAAGTATTTGTGCATAGTCTGAATGAACTCTCTCGGAAACACTGGTGCAATATTGTAATTTCAGATATGATCTCGGTGACGTATAGCTCAGACCAGAATAAATCGAGTTTGTCAAAAGGAAAGAGGAAGTTCCAGCTGAGTCTAGAGGTAATAATAACTCAGTAGGTTTTGCATCAGTGTCTCAGCACATTTTTCTTTGGATTTTATCAGCAGTGAAGGAGAATGTGCATAAATGTGGAGGTTTGAATCTACAGCAATCATCCGATCTGCGCTGAGGGACGCAGACAGTCAGACAGGGAGGAGAGGGAGTGGAGCGGGGGAGTGAGGAGGAGAGAGGTGAAAGGGGCCAATGAGGAGAGGATGAGAGGGAAAGAAGAGAGAAAGAGAGGGAGGTGAGACAGAGACAAGGACGAGAGGAGATAGAGTAGAGAGAGGGAAAGGGGAGGAGAAGGGAGAAAGAGGGAAGTCAGAGGGAAGAGAGGAGGAGAAGAAAGAGGGATGAGAGAGTGAGAGGGGGCTGAGAAAGGGACAAGGATAAGGGGGTAGATATGGAGGGAGAGATAGGAGAGGTGAGAGTGTGGTGGAGAAAAAGAGGGATGAGATGAGAAGGTAGAGGATAAAGAGAAGAAATGGGCATATGAGAGAGACGAGGAGGAGATACAGAGGGAGGGAGATGGTGAGAGACGGTAGGAGGTAGAGAGAGAGAGATGTGAGAGAAGGTAGGAGGCAGAGAGGGAGATGGTGAGAGACGGTAGGAGGTAGAGAGAGAGAGATGTGAGAGAAGGTAGGAGGCAGAGAGAGAGATGTGAGAGAAGGTAGGAGGCAGAGAGAGAGAGATGTGAGAGAAGGTAGGAGGTAGAGAGAGGGAAATGGTGAGAGAAGGTAAGAGGCATAGAGAGAGAGATGTGAGAGAAGGTAGGAGGCAGAGAGAGAGAGATGTGAGAGAAGGTAGGAGGTAGAGAGAGGGAAATGGTGAGAGAAGGGAAGAGGTAGAGAGAGGGAAATGATGAGAGAAGGTAGGAGGCAGAGAGAGAGATGTGAGAGAAGGTAGGAGGTAGACAGAGGGAGATGGTGAGAGAAGGTAGGAGGTAGAGAGAGGCAAATGATGAGAGAAGGTAGGAGGTAGAGAGAGAGAGATGTGAGAGAAGGTAGGAGGTAAGAGAGAGGGAGATGTGAGAGAAGGTAGGAGGCAGAGAGAGAGATGTGAGAGAAGGTAGGAGGCAGAGAGAGAGAGATGTGAGAGAAGGTAGGAGGTAGAGAGAGGGAGATGTGAGAGAAGGTAGGAGGTAGAGAGAGGGAGATGTGAGAGAAGGTAGGGCACAGAGAGAGAGAGATGGTGAGAGAAGGTAGGAGGTAGAGAGAGGGAGAAGGTAGAGAGGGAGGAGGTAGAGCGGTAGGAGGTAGAGAGAGGGGTGAGACTGACATGTGAGCAGAGCGTTCACACAAAAGGAGGAAGGAGCCTCATAAACTCTTATTGGGACATTTTGTTCAGTCGATGTTTGTTTGGACCAGAGGAACAGGACACAACAGGGAACAGTTTCATGCGTTTGTTTCAAACTTTTATGTATTTACACAATCACACATTCACAGCTTTTACTCAGGCTGAAAAGATTTATTTTATTTATTTTTTTGACAAGTATTGTAATTGTGATGAAATTTGCAAGTTTTGTTTTAATAAAATAAATAGGATTCTGTTGAAAGTTCACATTACAAACACTTTCAGTCAAATAGTTATATTGAATACAGATGGGGGTCAGCTAAAATTGATATAATTAAAATACAGTGAGTACATGGGTCTAGTCAATACTATAATGATCAGTTTCAACATTTGTGAATTTACTTTTTGGTTATTTTGTGGTAAAGCACAATGTTATTACTGGGAAAAACGATCTCTTGTCTTGCCCCCGTCTGAGAGTATAACGTCACATTCTAGAGTCTGAAAACCACCAATATAATAATAATGAAACTAATGAATAATAATGAAACTAATGATAATAATGAAACTAATACAAGAGTCTGGTGGCTGAGTGGCAACACTCAGGCCTCACAGCAAGAAGGTTGCGGGTTCGATCCCCGGGTCGCCCGGGCCTTTCTGTGTGGAGTTTGCATGTTCCTCCCCGTGTCTGGATGGGTTTCCTCCGGGTGCTCCGGTTTCCCCCATCAACCTAAAACATGCCCGCACCCCTATGAACTAACATCAAGGACCATGTTGTCCACCCTCCTGTGGGCTCACCACCTGCAGAGGGGTTCATAGGGGGGGTCAGGTGCTATGAGGATTGGGCAGTAAACTGCCCCCGCGACCCAGCCGGATTAAGCGGGAGAAGAGGGATGGATGGATGGATACAAGAGTCACGTTTCAGTTACGTGGGATCCAGAATTGGTGGTTTTCACATACTAGAATCTGATGATGTCATACTCTCAGATGAAGAAGAGACAGATTTCCCTATTAATAACATTGTACTTTGTCATGAAATATACAAAAAGTTTATTTACAAATGTTTAATGTGATCTTTTCTATTGGTGACTAAGCCCATTAACTCACTATAGCACAACAAAAACCTACATTTTAACTGTATTTATTTTAGCTGACCCCCATCTGTATTAAATATTATTGCCCTAGAATGTTGTGATGTCATCTGAAACCCACCGATACACACCAATACTTTACAAAGCTGTGAGTGTGATGACTGTTTTCAGATGAATTAAAAATAAACAAAAGAAAAATATCACAGGGGACTGAAAAACATGGCGTATGTGGAAAAACAGGCTTTAAACTGAGAGAAAGGAGATTTTATTTGTAAATGACATGTGACCAATGAGCTCCTTTGTTTCACATGTCACTGTAATAAACAAATCTGATTGGCCTGTCATGTTTGGCCGGGCTTGACGTGAGGGACGTGAGGGAGTGGGGACCAGACTGATATAAATCTGTATAAAAAAAAATACAGAGATATCAGTCTGGCCAGGCAAACATTTCAGAGCATGTTTGTACAGATCTAAGCTACAGAACTAGCAGCTTTTATGCAGGAGGAACGATTTAGGTTTTATACTAATAATAAAGATATTTTTTGCAGAGAAAATGATGGTACGTTACATTGCGATTTTCTAATTACGTCCATTCAGATTTTGCTTCTATTGCGAGTAATCTTGCACTTGCCCTACTATATACGTCTGTGTGAATGTGCATATGTCTGTGTAGGCTGAGCCGGGTTCACAGGCTGTCATTGACTGTGATTGGACAGAAGTGAATGATTTCCGTCTCTCCTCTCATTTCCTCATCCTCCCTGTGCGTTCAGACTCCTCTTCATCTAAACAGGATTTTCTCACGGCTCATGTCCCTTATGCATTTGTCGCTGTAGATTTTTATAAGGTAGAGTTATGTCCATTGGGTGGGATGATTTAAATATTTGGTAGCTAGAATAATTATATAACCCAGTAGCTGGATCAAATATTTCAGTCTTTAAATGTCCTATAGTACACAAAATTGATCCTTGTGAGCTTCAAGACATGTTAAGATGTGTTCAAACATATCTGGAGTTGTGTTTTCTTTCATTCTCACATGTTTGACTAATCCGGTATTATTAGTCTGTCTTCATCTCCAAAGTTCAAATGCTCTGTTCCACTTTGTGATGTCATGAAGCGGTAATTCTCAAGTTAACACAACAACTACATTTTGTGCAGTAGAGATTGGAAATTCCAGCGCATCTAAATGATTCTAGCGAAGGTGTATGGAGTTTAAAAACATAGCGGAGCACTTCATGTTTTATCATATCACAAGATGGAACAGAGTCTTTTCTAAATATGTAGGGTTTGTGTGTTAAATGCATGAAAAAAACTGCTAGCTCCAGGTATGTTTTGGTGAGGATACATTATAACTTAGGTCATAAGATAGTGGAATATGGCCCCTTTAATATTATAGTTCATTTTTGTATTTCACACATTATTTTTCCCCTTTTTTACATAATTTTTCCTGTCACAGTCTGCACAGATGTGAACTATCAGAAACTCCTGAAATCCGGTTCTTGGTTGTTGGTGTGCATGTAAACAACATGTGTTAATAGTTCTTTTTCACATTTGCAAAGTAAATATAATTAATCCAAAACATTTGATTTGACTGGTCAGATGGGTCATTTTGGTTGAAAATCTGGCTGAAATAAACACGGTTTTGTTTCATGTGGATAGGCACAGTAATTACAGAAAGATTATCCGTAAACGAGGTAAACAAATGTGCAGTCTGACAGCAAATGCCACCATAAAAGTCTGAGCGGTCCTCCGGGTCAATTTAAAGGGCCCGTATTATTTTATGATCTATGTTTTAATGTTGTTTCCTCTTCACAAATATACCTGGAGTTGTGTTTTGTTTCTTTCACACATTTAACCAATCCTTTTTTTTATTAGTCTGTCTACATGTACAAAACTTAAAATGCTCTTTCCCGCCTTGTGATGTCAGGCAGTAAAACAGGAATTGCTCCACTGTATTTTTAAACACCAATTCACCTTCACTAGAATCATTTGGATAATTTCAGCTTTAAAACTCCTAATCTTTACTGAACTAAAGGTAAAAGTTGGTGTTAACTTGAAAACTACCACTCTGTGTCATCCCAAGGTGGAACAGAGCATTTTGTGCTTTGGAGATACAGACAGAGAAATGATAAAGGGTTACTCAAACATGTAAGATGTTTTAAGTCTCAAAAGAATCAATTTTTCCGAATATAGGCTTTAAACTATAATAATTTTATTTATTAGGCGCCTTTCTGGACACTCAAGGTCGCCTTACAACAACATAAACAAATTAAATATGATTAAAACACACAGTTAAAAGCATAGAGTTAAAGTGGGACAGTATTTAATTGATTGCATTTAGTATTGTATTTTATTAGTATTTAGTGTTTATTGTTTTAGTATTTAGTAACGTATTAGACAGCATTTTAATTGGTTGATTTCAGCTATTCATCCTGGAGACCTATGTAGCATGTTTTAGGTTAATGGTGGGAAACCGTGGAAACTATGGACATTGCAACTGCCAGTGTCATTTATGTATCAATATGAATCATATTATTATAAAAAATGACCACAAAAATTGAATGCAAATACAGAGGAAGTGGTCCAGTAAATCAAAGGACAGTTGGGATAAGTTTGATGGGACTAAAATCCCTCAGCTCCTAAAAGGATTTCTCTTGGCTTTTAAAACATATGGGAGATATCAAAAACACATGCGTTTCAATACATTTTATTAAGGCCTGTTTTGATTCACCGTCTGAAAACCTGCTGCTTATGAGCAGACAATGACTAAGTGCGCAATGTTTACGAAAAAAATTTCAACAATGCCATCAAAATCTTTTGTTCAAAGCAAAACTTACATTTATTTTCTTTTGTGGTTTTCTCCGCTTCATATTTTGAGTAAAACCACATTTTTGCTCTGACTTAAAACAATTTAAAGAATAAAAAATTGATGTGGTCTGGCACATTTGTATTTTAATGAGTTAGTTGTTGTATAGTCATAAAATACATGCTAAAAACAATTAATAGTGGTATTCTTGTCTGTGGAGTTAAATTAAAGCCATATTTTTTGTCTTCAGTGGCTGCAAATCTTTCTCTCAACCCAGTGAACTAATTATGCACATAACTTATAATGGCTGGAATAGATCAGTTCAACCTATTAACAGTAGTACATTAAAGTAAGTAGTAGTACATTAAGGGTGCACTATGTAGCTTTTTGGTTGGGGGTCCGTCACTTACTTTTTCTATGGAAACGTCATTTCTCTGGCTGGAATGTTTCATACTATGACATTAAACAGCTCTACCTTACATTTATTCAATTGCAAATGGTTTTATAGCTCAAAAATACCTAGAGAAACAGGCATTCTCACTGTGAACGGGGTCGCCCCTCCACAGATCTGGCCTGTAACTTGGTCTTGTTTGGTCTCCATGGTGATAGAATGGTTTAATGCCATACTGTGAAACATTCCAGACAAAGCAACAACATCTCCATGAAGAAAAGCATAAAGCAGAAAATTTACACAATTAAGAACATATAGATGTAGCTAATTACAAAATAGACTATGTAGTAAAAAAAAAAAAATCTGCCCGTACTGATTGATTTACTTTTTTTTTTTTCAATTTTATTTTTTGTCATTAATGAGATATAAATATGGCTTTTAATATTATTTTCCTGTATATTGTTAGTACTAAAGACGTTTAATCTACGCCATTTAGCACCAAAAAATAGCCTATATTCTTCCTCCAAGTGGATCACTGATCATTAGAACTTACTGGATAGAGAATTTCATTAAATTGAATTAAATAGCCAGCTCTGTTACATAATATGATGAAAAAATGTTATTTACCTATTGAAGAAGCTTGAACTTGTGGAATTGGTAACAACCTTTGATTGCATAGTTTAAGCCAGGTATAATTTAATAACAGTATATTCTCTTTTCTACTTTGTGTCTTGCAGTGACTTGTCCATTCAGTGGGGTGCGCTGTCTCGTCCGTACTCCTCCACCGATCGCAGCAGTTCTCTGGGCTCCATGGAAAGCCTGGACGCTCCCACTCCCACCACACAAGTGAACTGCGATTCCCAAAATTCACCTGTGGACCCCACCCTCTTCAACAACAAAAGAGACTCCGCCTACAGCTCTTTCTCCGCCAGCTCCAACATGTCCGACTACGCTACCGTGCCCTTAAGGTTTGGCGAAGGAGAATCGATGGAAAACATACTTCAGAATTTAGGATCCAACGGCGACGCCAGACAGGTTTTGGATAACGGACAACACATCGCACTTAAGTCCAGATCTTTAACTAGACCTAGGCCAAAACAGTTTGAAATGAAAGAACGGCCGTCTTCTTGCTGTTATGAAGATGAGCGAAAAGTTAGCGATTTCGCGATGCTACAAAACGGCAACAGTGAAACTAAACTGAAATCCAACCCGCCGCAACCTCCTACGAGAAAAGACAGTTTCAGAGCGACTAAGACTAGACCAAACGTTACCAGTGATCGTTGCTCCTCTGCTCCTATTGAAATCGCCAATTCGCCGAGTTTGTACGAAGATTGCACAACATCGAGAAAATCTGTTCAAAATGGCTTCCCTGCTTCAGAGCATGACAAAGATGATTGCGTAGAGTCTTGCTATATTCAAGACAAAGCGCCCTTAACTTGTTCTAAATCAGCAAATACAGAAACTACTCTTTTTAGACCTCAAACTAAGCACACAGTAAATGTTTTGCATCGACACAGTGCTCCAGAAAAACTACTAGCAACACAACTACAGCTACTTGAGTTTGATGACGCGCCAATAGAGACGTATATCCAACCAACATCAACTAATCTATCTTCTAGTAGCGGTAGCCAGTGGTCGCATACTGAAAACGATAAAGATTCTTTGCAAGCTTTGTCCAGTAAATGGGGCAGTAGTCGTTGCTCAACTCCTGGTTCAGTTTTTTTGGAAGACTGTGCAGGAGGAGAAGAATTCCAAAATGAAAAATTGGAGGTAAACTGTGAAACTTCAAATCAAGTTTCGTGGGGGAGGTCTGTTAGCGTGCCCGAAGATCCTGTAGCTTTATCTGTTCGTAGTAGCAATTTGGACCAAGTCAACGAGAGAGATTTTGAGCCACTAAGTTCAGCCCAAAGTGTAGACACCTTAGTTGAAAAGAAAACTGAAATCATCGAAGGGGAAAGTGGAACCTTGAAGAAATCGTCCAGAAATCTCAGGAAGAATCGGAGACGAAATGAGCGTTTTGCCACAAACCTGAGAAATGAGATCCAAAGGAAGAAGGCCCAACTTCAGAGCAGCCGAGGCCCAGGAGGGTTGCTTTGTAGCGGGGAGACCGTTCACGAAGAGGGCCCTGATTTTCAAGAAGATGGAGAGTTTGAAGTACCAGAGAGGAAAGTGAAAGTTGTGTTTGCGCCTACTACTACCACTACTACTACTACTGCTGCTACCGTTACTACTACATTGGAACATCCCGGAGCAACTATTGAAAATTGTTTGCTAGATTCAGATAAAGACGTTTTGCAGTCCAACGCATCAAGAGCTGTTCAAATTGTCGATTCAGGCGTCGCTAACTTTGGTATTCGAGTTGTAGAAGAACCAGCACCTGCGGGTAAAGCCAGAAGATGGCGCTGGACTCCCGAACACAAACTTCAACCTGAAAACGAACCCCAACCGAGACGCAACGATGAGAAACTTTTGGCTCCTTCTCGCCACGGAGTTTGTGCTTTCACGTCTTCGTCTACTTCCACCTATCCTAGATCGATGTCCTGTTCAAGAATGGAGCAGTCCGATATTTTACCGTTCGCGGACAGGATGAAGTTTTTCGAAGAGACGAGCAAAACTGGAATCACGAAAACGACAAATCAACCAAAACAGAGGTCTTACAATTTCGAGGAGCAAGCTGGAGGAGATCTTGGACCTCACCAATCGCAAAGGAGATATTCATATCAAGGCAGTTACAGGCAAGATAATTCAAGTTTGATGGAGGCAAGGAGGCAGTCTGTCAGCGCGAAAGAGAGGGAGGAAAGACTGAGACAAGTGAGAGAATTGGAGGAAGAGAGGGAGAAAGAAGAACGGATGCGCCAATGGGAAAGAGAGAGAGAGATGGAGAGACGACAAGAGCTGGAGAGGATACGCGAGATGGACAGAATGAAAAGAGAGAAAGAGGAGATGGAGAGACAAAGGGAGGAATATTTTGCAGCAAATTGTCAAGAGATTCACCAAAACTATCACCATCAGCGCAGGGAGAATTTCAACAGCTTTCAACCGGACTCCTGTTCGGCCTTTTATCCGGTGAAGGGCCCGTCGCAGCAGTTTGAAGATCAGCGCCATCAGGGATTCACTCCAACAGAGGTGAGAATTGTATGTTTTAATTTTATTTATTTGTTTGTTTCAATGGGTACAATACACATTAAAGGTGCCATATTACACGAAACTGAATCTTGTCACCTTGAGGCCAAGTTAGAATATTCTTACCACATTAAAAACACACCTGGAGTTTTTGTTTTGTTTCATTTGCATTTGTTTGAATAATCCTCTATTATTAGTCTGTCTACATCTCCAAAGCTGAAAATGCTCTGTTCTACCTTATGATGTCATTAACCGGCAGTTTTCAACTTAACGGCTACCTTTTACCTTTTGTTTAGCAGAGATGGTAAGTTCCAGGGCTGAAATTATACAAATGATTTTAGTGAAGGTCTATGGAGTCAAGGCTGCATCTCATAGTGTAAACACTGGAGTTGTGGCCTCCCAGTCCCACGTCTCGGCTCTGGCTCCGGCTCCTTCGTGATCACTTTATCCCTCAGAGTGCGTTTACCTGCACATCAGTATCCTGGTCATGATCGGGTTTTTTTTGAGTATTTCGGTTTCGCATGTATACACAGTATCTCCAATGTGACATACGCACAGAACAGACTCACCAGCCTCATCACATCCTCTGTCACAGAAAGAACACTCATATTCCACTGAGTCGTGTTCTTTAGTCCAACAGAAGCTGACCACATTAGTGCACAAGGAAAGAGCTGCTTTTTTTGCTTACTGTTTGGCAAATGAGCCATGTGGTTTTAAGTTTTGTTTCTGTAGACGTTTCTGTAGACGACTGAAGACGTAAACAAATGTTCTCAAAGCTGCATTAAACACATTAATCTCACACGGGCTGATGTGGCTCTATAGTGATTATGGTTTATATGTTGTAAAGTTGAGTTTTATGTAGATTAGTAATAGTAATAATAGTGATGATCATTTTAATATAAAATGTTAATGATTAATCGAAAATCGATCGTTAATTTTCCCGACGATCGATTAAGAAAATGTCATCGAATGCCCATTCCTAATTCCCTATATAACCACATGACATTGCAAGGTGGAACAGTATTTCCAATTTAAGAGAATAACTTAAATATGTGTGATTGAAACAAAACACAACTCTGGATATGCTTTTGATGAGGAAACAACATTATAACATAATTCAGAAAACAGCATAATATGGGCCCTTTAGGTACAGTATGTAACGTTCTGGTGGTGGCATTACCTGTATGATTATATGGAAATAGAAAGTTAAAAACCATACTTCTCCATGGAGATAGATGTGTTTTATTTGATACACAACCAGAATGAAAAATATGCATCTATATTTGGGGAAAAAGTTCCATACTATGCTATATTGTTCAAATGCAGTTTCCTTGTAATAGAGCAAGTTCTATGATCTAGTCACTAAAACATGTGTGACTTTAACTTTTAGATATTTCACGGCCAAGTAATCAATAGGGAAAAACTGTCTCTTATACTCATCTGGGAGTATGACATCATCACATCATATTTCAACCACCAATAAGAGTCCGGTTTCACATTAATTCAGTAAAATCACAAAAGAGCAGCTCGCTCCACATTCAAAATAACCTGAACAGTAGTAAATGTATTTCTCCAGTGAAGCCTGCCCTAAAACATGGAACCCATCTGACAACAGCTCATTAGACTGAGCTGAACTTCGCCTGTTGCTGAAGTTTGTGATGTGTTTCTTGGTAAAACTCTGCAGCGGTTTGGCCAAAGTCTGACCACCACAGACTAAATGACCCCCTCAGCTCTGTAACCAGGCCTTAGTGATGTTCACGTCGTTAAGCGGAATGTGTCCATCCAGAAGTTTTGTGGTTCCAGTCTTGGGTTAAAGCCAAACTCTGCTTCCCGTTTGTGGTCAGCAGCTGAGATTTTCATTAAGAACTGACGAGTGTTGGACAGATGTAACATTATTCGCAATAGAAACAAAATTACAATAGAATTGGACGCAATTACCAAATCATAAAGGCTGCAATTTTTGAAGTACCATAATTTCCTCCAAAAAAAACCTAAATCTCCTTTCTTTTTCTGCATAAATATTGTTAACCCTGTAATTTAGATTTGTACAAACATGTTCTCAAAAGTGATTCTTGTATTAGTGTTAAAATGTGAACTTTGAATAGAATCTTATTAGATGTCCTGTATTACGCAAAATTTACTCTTGTGAGCTTTAAGCCGGAATGTTGTTACCTCCTCAAAAACAGACCTGGAGTTGTGTTTTGTTTCATTCACACATTTGAGTAACCCTTCATTATTAGTCTGTCTACATCTCCAAAGCTCAAAAAGTTCTGTTCCACCTGAAATTAACAGCTTCCTTTTACCTTATGTTTAGAGGAGACTGGCAGAAATACTGTGGAAAACTTCTGCATTACCACATGACATCTCAAGGTGGAACAGAGTATTTATTTTCAGCTTGAGAGAAGAACTCAGCCAAAATATGCAGGATTTTTGTGTTAAACGTGTGTATGTAACAAAACATAACTCCAGGTATGTTTTGGACAAGGATACAACATTATAGCATAGTTCAGAAAATAGCGTAACATGAGCCCTTTAACCAGGTCTAGATAATATTTTGCAGTATGTGGTCAGCAGCTGATATTTTCATTGAAACCTGAGTGTTTTGTTGAAATTGTTTTTGTAGTAGTGGAATTGGACCACAAGTGCGTAGCATTGTCAGGCGTCATCAGTGTAAGGTTCTGTTGACCACAAAATGGCAGCTGCCTCTTGGCCTGAGGTGAAGTCCCTCAAATGAACCCAAACCAAATGTAACTGAAGTATGTGTCTGTGGGATAACAAATGGAATCTACAATTGAACAAAACATATAAGCACTTATTGCCACTTTGCAGCTGATGTCATCAATATTCACTGGGAGTGTGGTGCTAGCTGTAGGCACTTCTCCGTCTGAATCTCTGATGCTCAAGGTAGACTTTAATGTGAGCTTTGTTTTAAACAGCTAGACCACAAACAACTGATTTAGCTGGAACTACTGTGGTAGAGATGATTTTGTACACTTTAACAAGTCCCTTTCAGATAACATTACAGTCACAAGCTAGCTAGCATTAGCCACTCTCACCCTTTTTGTGAAAATCAAAACACCTAAACAGGACCATAACGCTTGTGTTGATCACAGGCTCCTGAAAATATGTGGTTTTAATCCATTTTGTAGTTTTCAGACTATTTTAAAACTTTTTGTTGTTTTCTAGTGTGTGTATTGTGTCACCATGGTAACAGTAAAGAAGAGTTGTTTTTATAATATAATGGGTTTTGCTTATGTTTTATAATTTAAGTATGACATGATTTCAGATGGTGGGCAGGGGCCTAGATACAACTCTATGGGAGATTCTAAATTTAGATTTTTACTTCCTGGTTCGACACAGGAAGCAGATATGACCTACGCTGAGGAAATTCCATAACTGTTACCTAGCAACTGCAATGTTAACAAGGGCCAAAACCTGTCTAAATGACACAATAGTTATGATTAGGCTAATAATAGATTGAATTTTCTGTGTTGATGACATGTAGAAGGATTCTGTTTTAGAACTCAGTGCTACTTCCTGTATTTTTTTACTTTTCTCCTGACAAACTGCCACTTAACTGCTGTAAAACTGTGTTATATTCATCACAGGTACTATTCCACCAAACCAAGTCATAATAAAAAAAAACCTGTCTCTTTAATCTTTCAGCTGTAATTGCTAAAAAAAATTGTTCCTCTCTTCCGCTCCATTCTCTCTCTGATTTCCTTATTTCCACACATTTGAATAGTGCTGTGGTCGTTGGTTTTGTCTGTATTGTTTCCACATTAAAGGGAAGTGTCTGTAGTCTCGGTGGTCCTGTTTGAATGGTCCAGCTGTGTTTTTATAAATGTACTTAAATGGGTCAGGTCCATTTATTTTGGCACATCTGGGTGTTTTTTATCATCTTTGGAGACGGGAGTTTGACTAGGAATTGTAGCATTAACGTTAAACTCAAATACAATCATTTAGAGGCTTCCTAAATTTATTTGTGTTTCGTATCTATCGTGCGTTTGCATGTTCCAGGAAATGAACTCCGCGCCAAGTTACACTACTACTACAGATATTTGAAGCATTAGTTTAACAACTATTTAAATTATTCAGGTCAGGAAAACATCTGAATGTGTCTCAAGTTCATTTGTTCCATGATAAGCATTGTGATTAATTTAGATTAGATACGTTTTAATAACAGGATTCTGTTTAAAGTTCACATTTTAAAGCGCAGAATTGACTCTTGTGAGCTTTAAGCCACGTTTTAATCTTGTTACCTCCTCAAACATTATAACATAGATCAGAAAATAGCATAATATGGCCTCTTTAAATGGATCCAGAAGAATAGACAAAGACTGAAATCTGAACTGACAAATACAAGAATCACAGTTCAGAACGTTTGTACAGATCTAAACTACGGGGTTAGCAGAATAAGACACAAGATTTTGTTGTTTGTGGAGGAAATTATGGTGCTTCGAAAATTGCAGCTTTGGCTCTTTGCTAATTCCATCCAAATCTCTATTTCCATTCTATTCTGATTAAAATTGCAGCCCTACTTAAAGGTGCACTGTGCAACCACACTCAGTCAGAATGCTTGTTTTCTCCAGGCAGAGCGTTTGAAATAGAAACAAGCAAGTCACATAGTGCAACTTTAAGTTTAGGGAGGCAGGTTTGCAGTGAAATCCGAATAACAGTTTAAACGGCAAATGCTCCATGTATTCCCACATATATGTAAAATGTTTAGACAAGCAGAAGTGTGTGCTGCATGGATATTGAGCGTTACTTTTAGCATCCGTGTCAAACTTATTTCAACAACACGCAAGACTTTTATGAAGACTTGAAATGGTGCTGTACATGATTTTCTCTTAAAAGTCTTAAAAACCTGAAAAACACAACTGCTTCATTTTAAACAGTTTACAGTCGTCTAAAGTTCTTTCTCACTGACCTTAGGCATTCAGAGCATCCTCATTACTTACCATGACTTTCTGAGACCAGAGTGGAGTTTTTTTGCCGTCATAGTAAAGCAAACAACTATTGCCTTAACCGTGTACTTCCTAATTAGCATACGATTAAACTTATTATAATTAGATGCATACAGTACACACTGGACTGCTTATACAATATCTATACTGAGTTATTGCACATTTTGCACATTATAATATTATGGTCAAGTGCACCTTCATGAGTCCAAAATTAAATACATTTTGTTTCATTTTTAAATCATCAGAATAGTAAATGGAACTTATGATTTTTTTTTTTTTATGAATAACATGACATGACAACTCGATACGGATGCTTTTGAATAAATGCGAGAATCAGGCAATGCAGTATCGCGATATATCACTGAATCATTGATTTTTTTCTTACACCCCTGACCCCTCACCATTTACTCACTTGCAGTTGTATTTGGAGTGATTCATGCAAGTTTGAGCAATCCTTAATTATTATTTTTAAGAGTCCATATTGCCAAACCCTATTTTCACCACCACCAGCATACGCCAAAACTTCTCTGTTTACTTAGTGCTTTTTTATACATTTCTTCTGTGGCGTTGTGCAAATGTAAAAAATCAGGAGATGCGACTCTTTGTTGTGATGATGACGTTACAGCAACATCCCAATGGACACCACAGTTTTCTAATGCGGAAGTTAGTAGAGTTGTTTCTTTTATTAAGTTGTTTCAGATAAATGTTGCGATTTACAATGTGCAAACTTAACATAATGACCCCCAGGTGATTAGTCAACTACTGAAAATAATTGTCAGTTGCTTCCCTACTTACAAACTACTCCTGGTTTCATAATTTTGTGACCACGAGTCTCCTGTGATTTTGGGTGGAGGTGCCATTTCCCCTTTAATCACCTCCGCTCCTGCACCACCCTTCACGCTTACGCTGCAGATATGACCACTCCTTTAATTCCACTGGTTGATGTCTTTTGCAGATGTATTCCGCCCGGCAACAGGAAACCGCCAAGCTCAACAGGAAGTACAGCCTGACGGAGAGGTGAGACACTTCCTCTTTCCCTACAGCCGCCATCTTGTTTAGAGGAGACATGTTGAGGGCGGTTTATAGTCGAGACCTGAACCATGCAAACTTCTGCGGGGCTAATCGAGGTTCAGGTGCATTGTGGAAATAAAAATTGGCATTCATTAGCATAATCACATTAGGTGTAATTTCTATTATTTCAGATCACAGATCGCCGCCTTTGTGCTATTTTCACAACTCAGAGACTGGGCGGAGTTTTGCTGTGACAGTAACAACTAGCATGCAAATGTGCACTTCCTGGTTATCAGACAATAATATTTTAGATGCAGAAAGTAGACATATTTTGACCTCAGGACAAAATATATCTGTACCTAGGCAAGTGTAAACGCATAGAAAAAATCAGATGCAGAGTCTTCCCTAGATTATGCAAAATTGACTCTTGTGAGCTTTAAGTCATGTTATAATGTCATGTAGCGGTAGTTTTCAAGTTAATATCTACATTTTACCTTTAGTTCAGTGGAGATGGGCAATTCCAGGACTGAAATTATCCAAATAATTCTCGTGAAGATGAATGGCATTTATAAACACAGTGACGCACTTCCTGGATTACCATATTACATCTCATGCCAGAGTATTTCCTGTTTGAGAACTCTAAATATATCTGTCAAGGGATTGCGTGAATGAAACAGAACACAACTCCAGGTATGTTTGTGATGAGGAAACCACATTATAAAAATAGGAAATAGCGTAATATGGCCCTTTAACACTTTAGTCATGATACTTTTTTTCAAAATGAATCAGAAATACCAATGGTGCGTGCTTTTCCTGATTAAACCCAATTACCCCAGTAATCTTTGCTCAAAATGTTCCTGTAAAAATCCACGGTTGAATGGTGATTTCGCTAATGCTAAAGAATGGAGCATATTTGAAAAGGCCTCAGTTGTTTTTAACCTGCACAGAATCGGTTCACTGAGGACGGAATGCAGCTAGGAAGTATTTACCGATAATTAGCCACTTTCCCTTCAATTTAAATCATCAGAACACGGAAACGCAGGTTAAATCTCCATGGAAAAAATTATGTTGTGTTTTATGAAAGAGATGAAAGAGAAGTCACTTATTATTTCTTTTGTGCGAGTTTGTACTTAGCACATAGACGCAGTGTTCTGGAGGGTAGTTAGTGAAATCCTACTCTTACTGTCTCTGCCCATAAACTTTAATTAAAAGGGTTTTTGTTGAATTTGTGGATGTAAGGGCCCATTGTGTAAGAATCTGTGTTTTTATATATTGAGTACTGTCTACTTTATTGTTATTACTGTAGCTACGGTATTTGTTTGCTTTAAAGACGAGATATAGAATTTAAAAAAATCGTGATTGTGTTGTGATGGCGCTCTGAAGGGGCAGTGCGTAGCATGGAGAGCAAAGGGAGACGGGACTCAAGTATCAAAAATGAAACTAATTAATTAAAGATGTTTTGTTAGTTAGTCAATTACCACTTATCATATTACAATGATTTAACAGAGAAATTACGCAGTACTGAAGTTATTCTACAGACCATAACTCTATTAACATATAGAATAGAATATAGAAAAAAAAACTCATCTTTTACTATTCCATTGTCGGCAAGTCCGTCACCTGCTTGTTTCTATGGATATGCCATTGCTCTGCCTGAAAAGTTCCACATAGGGTTGGGCGGTATCCAAATTTTGATCCTGTTAAACCATCTCAGCATTTTACCGGGGTATACGGTATTACTGTGACTAATTAAGAATTCATTTGTAGCATTCAGAAACAGAATAGCAGCGTTATATTTGAAGATGAGGCACAAGTTCTGATCAAACCAAACTTTGTCAGCGCGTTCAGTCGCATCAGCACACAAGCTGTTTTTATCAGCGCTTATACTGTATGCAAATTAGACATGCGGTTTTAAGTTTTGTTTCTGTAAAACATAAACAAATGTACGCAAAGCTGCATTAAACACATTATTACTCAAAGTTTATAATGAGCGGAGTACCAGAAATGTAGAGCGGTAGTCGAATCACAGCCCTTACTGTCCCGTCACTTCCCCCTTGCTAGTTAGAACGTTTCGGAGGTGCACAGTGGTCGACGCGGATGCTGTGCAGTTTTACCATCTGCTCCGTTAAAGTCTGACTTCGCCCTCAAGTGGGAACTTCCACCTCTTCCTCCCCTCTTGACTCTCGCCGTTTAATAAAATGTCGCCATAGCAAAGTTTTCGGCTCAACATCACACACGAAGCATCAGTCACATTTTTTTCTTCTTCCTCGCTGTGTGTGGATGGATATGGATGTTTGAAGAGGAGAGAAAGTGGAGGGGAGGAAGTCCGTGCTGTGGTTTTAGGTCCTTATGCAGATTTTTTAAATGACGGTAATGAAACTGATACCATTGCTACTGTTTGATCCTGCGGGAAACCATATTACTGCATTACCGCCCAACCCTAGTTCCACAGGATGACATTAAACATCTCTTCCTTATGTTTAAGAAATTAAAGGTGGTATTATAGATCATCAAATATCTAGAAAAACATGCATTCTGAGTGTGAACGGGGTTGTCTCTCCACTGATCTGACCTGTAACAGACAAGCAATAACATCTCCATAGAGAAAAGCATTTGACAGACCCTCCACCAGAAAAGTTATACAATACAACTTCAACCTATGACAAATTAACCACACAATTTTAATAATTTGCCTTCTACAGGGACTTTTCAAGCAGGAGATGGGAGTCCAGACCTGTGGAGCAAAGCCGCTGGACGCACAGACAGAACGATCACTCTGCCCCTGCACCTGTCTCTGCACCTGCCCCTGCCCCTGCCCCTTCCCCTCTCCGCACCAGGGCCATGTCCGAAAACGACCTGCGCTTTGAGGCCCCCCACCACCGCTGGTCCCCCTCTCTCTCCGTTGCCAGCACTCAGACTCTGAGCGAACTGGACGAAGGATTTAACCAGAACCTGAGGGAAAAAGCTGCAAAGAAGAAGGCCCCTCCTCCTCCCAGACCCCCGCCTCCCAAATGGGAACAATTTCATAAAAGAAGAGCCTCGCATCACGCCCTCTACTCCTCCTCTCCTCAGACTGTGACAGGTAAGAGACAGTAGCTCAGTTTGTAGAGCGTTTGTCCATGAATCTGAAGGTTGGCGGTTCAACAAGCTCCCACAGATGTATGCTGTTTGTGTGTCATTCGGCAAAACACTTAACCTCCTCACCCCTTCTTGATGTAAAGCGCTTTGAGTGTCTTGAAGGTGGAAAAGTGGTGTATAAAAATCTCTATAAAAATGTGACCATTTGCCATTCAAGAGAAAAACTATATTGCAAGCAATGGAAATATCATGATATCTCAGTGTTTCCGCTGCATTCATTTGTGTGTGCAGCACCATTAACTGTAATTTAGAAAGATTATAAGATTAATCACTGAAATATGACATTTTAATTGGGCCTAGATAATCATTGAGTAATTTTATTATCATGAGCTGTAAGATTCTGCCCAATGCTCAGTTCACAAGCCTATGTCACCCATGCTCTCACGCAACAATTCTACATAAATATACAAAAACATGATATAAAACATGTACAGAGCAACTTAACAAACCTGATGCGATGATTGTGTTGTGACAGCTCTCTGAAGGGGGAGTGACTTAATGCGAGGAGCAAATATAAGGAGGAGGAGTCAAAAACAAATAGTTAATACGTGTTAATACGTTGTTTTCAGTGAATATAGCACTAAAACCTGACATGGTGATTATGTAAATGTGTTGTATTAGCAGTTAATAAACCATAGAAATAAAATACTCTCCCACAATTCTCTGCCATCACAAAAGTTCTTTACTAGTAACTTTCTTAACTTTTCTATTTCTTGTTCCACAGGAGGCTTCAGCAGCCAGTCTTCATTTGAACCAGAGACATCCAGACAGCGCTCCTATAGCCTGCCCCCTCAGAGACAAGAACTCGGCTCCGCCACTGCCACATGTTCAAAGTGCTCTTGTCACCAGAATATACCCCAAGATCAAAATTTACCCCAAATTTCAAGAAACAACCATCAAAATCTACCCCAAGATCAAAATGTAGCCCTGAATTCAAGAAACAACCATCAAAATCTACCCCAAGATCAAATTTTACCCCAGAATTTACCTTACAACCACCAAAACCTACCCCAGGACCAGCCAATGCCTCAAAGTTTGCACCAAAATTTGACCAGCAACCATCAACGATTTCAAGATATTCAGCGCTATAGCCAAGCCCCTCCCGCTCAAGTTCAAAATTCTGTCTCCGCCAATCAGATTCATCCCTCTCACGAATTGTCCAATCATAGCGGGCCTTACCACCACATCCCGACCAATCAAATTCAAGCTCCTCATGCGTTGCCGGGTTACAGACAGCTTCATGAAGTCTCACCAGCCAATCAGATTCAACCTTTGTCGGAAATCCAGCCACCTCAAGTTCAAAATCAGTCTGCTTTTAAACAGCCCGCCTACGTATCACCGGCCAATCAGATGCCTCCGCTCCACCTCTCGTCCAATCAGCTGCAAGAACCTCTCTTCAGCATAGCGCCCCCTAGCCCCATGTTCTCGCGACGCGGCTTTAGGCCAGTGGCGCCGCCCCAGTGGGGAAGTGGCACTTCCAACAGGGGAAGTGCCAGTGACGAGATAGAAGAGTTTCCACCTCCTCCTCCCCCCGTCGCCGATGACTTGGAAGACAGGTGTGTCAGATGCCCTCCCGTCCTCCTATATCTCTTTGTGTCAGATATTAAAGTTATTAAAGTTATTAATAGAACACTTATTCCAGTAATTCTGTCTATTATTTGTACTCGTAAAATGTTGTTTTAAGTGTGTTTTTATTTTCTAACAATAATTTGAATTTAATCATAATGTCTTTTTCTTTTCAGTTTCTCAGACTCAGAGACCAACCTGAACCAAGAGCAAATGACCAAAACCCAACCATCACACAGGCACACAGCTGAATGGGAAAGAACTACATCTCCCAGGATTCATAGCAACACCCCTACACCCCCTCCTCCTCCTCCTCCTATTCCTCCTGTTTTTCAAAATGGAAATCCAGAAACTCCCGTCTCTATTAGCTTACACCAAAGCCACAATTTGAAATCCGAATGTGAAACTTTTAACAATGTAAACGGCATAACCGAAGCAAAAAATATTGAAATCGAATCAGAGACAACTTTAAGTCCAGCCCAAAGTTTAGAAGCAGATATGGACGCTTTGCCACTGGAGACGGACATCGACGACTTCCAGGAGGAGGCGCTTCCTGTAGCGAACGAGCCGATCAACAGTGAGCTCCCGTGCTTGGCTCTCCCAGTGACGGTGCTGGAGACAGACCTGGACACTTTACCCGAGCACGAGGCCTCTCCTTTGTGTACAGCTCGGCCGGACAGCAGCCTTCTGGAGGAAGAGCTGGAGGTCCGGGAGGAGGGGAGCCTGGAGGAGATCTTCCCCCAGAGCAGTGAGGGTGAATCGGGCACGGAGAGCTGGAGAGAGACCTCCCAAAGCACGGAGCACAATACCGACAGTCTGGACAGGTGAGGGATAGGGGTGTCACGATGCTAAAATTTCTAAATAAAATAAAAACACTATCATTTTTCAACATTAAATCCATCCATCCATCCATCCATCTTCTCCCGCTTAATCCGGCTGGGTCGCGGGGGCAGCTTGCTGCCCAATACTCATAGCACCTGATCCCCCCTATGAACCCCTCTGCAGGTGGTGAGCCCACAGGAGGGCAACATTAAATCATAGTACTTTATTTTATATTCCCATGTGGTCTTATATCTGTGTAATCCCTCAGTGCTCCAGGTCAGGTTCCATAGTGGTCCAAGGGCGTGTACTGGTCTATGCGCTCTCATACTTCTATACTTACTACTTCTAAGGCTACTCAGGAAAAGTTATGGAAGTCCATTTCTGCCAGTAAATAAAAAATAAAAGCCTCTCAGAAAGTCATAATTATGAGTCTAAAAGTCATAATTACGAGTCGAAGTCTGAATCTGCCCTGGTCGTGGAAGCACTCGGTCATTTTCCTGGAGAGGTCGTCCTCCAGGAGCTCAGGACATCTCCACATCGCTCCATTTCCTCGTTCCTTGTTTAAACTCGTAATTATGACTTTTAAACTCATAATTATGATTTTCTGTGAGGCTATAATTTTTATTTACTGGCGGAAATGGGTTTCCATAAAAAGTTCATTTTTATCCTGTGAATGTGACTTTTTTTTTTTTTTTTAGAATCGATACCAGCTCAAACGCTCACCTCTTCACAGATCTGGCCTTCATGTTTGAGTAATCCTGGTTTATTATAGTCTATCTACTTCTCCAAAACTCAGAATGCTCTGTTCCACCTTGTGATGTCATGAAGCGGTAGTTTTTAAGTTGCTACCTTTTACCTTTAGTTCAGTAGAAATTTGCAATTCCAGGGTTGAACTTATCCAAATAAATCTAGTGAAGGCGTATAGAGTTTAAAACACAGTGGAGCACTTCCTGTATTACCACATGACATCACATGGTGGACCAGAATGTTTTCCATTTGAGAGAGTCTAAATATGCAAGATTTGTGTTTTGTTTCATTAAACACAATCCCAATTTTATATTATATTTCTGATGAGGAAACATTATGAAATGGATCAGAAAATAACATAATATAGACCCTTTAACCTACAGAAATTGAAGATAAATAATAATAACAAAATCATGTTAAAAAATATAAAATAAATGCTCATGAAAGTTTCCCACGAGGCTGAATGTTCACCTTTAAGAGCTGTGTATGTTTTTTATCAGTCCTGGTGACTTTTAGCATGTTTTATCAGTCCTGGTTAGCTTTAGCATGTTTTATCAGTCCTGGTTAGCTTTAGCATGTCTGTTTAGCCTCTGCCTGGTCCATATCCGTGCTGTGTTTTTGCTTGTTTAAACCCAGACCTTTAGCTTTAGCCTTTTGGTGTTTCTCACTGAACGATAACGACTGATTAATGTTTGAGTCATTGGTCTGTGTGGCCTCTCTGTTCTGCCCCGAGGTCAGGCAAAAGCAAACACGAAAAACCTTCATGGTTTAGAAGAACTTTGGAAGAAATGTACTTAATTTTTAAAGGTTTTGATTAGTTTAGGTACATTTATAATTACTAATCCAATATTATGATGATGAGTTAAAGCCACATTATGCAGCATGTGTTTTTTTTTGTTTTGTTTATTGCACTGATAAACGTGTGTCCTTACTCTGAGTGGGCTTGCATCTCCACAAACCTGACTCTTAATTGGCCTGGAGGGTGTACTCCAGCTTATTTCCATGGACATGTTGTTCCTTTGACTTCAATATGTGACACTGTGGCATAAAACTTATCCATATCCATGTAGAATGTTCCAAACTTTAGGGTTAGGGTTTTTAGTGTAGGTGACATGCTGCCTCCATAAAGTTACATACTGTGCCTGCTTGTTTCCATGGAAACTGATTACTTTACTGCATTACTGTTGTATTTTTTTGCTCTGGTGCTAATAATATTAATAATATAAATGATGTATTTTCTGTTGTTTTCAGATGTTCCCATGATAATTATTAATAATATAAATAATATATTTTCTTTTATTGCTAGGCGCTCTGGTACGAGCTCGAGCTGCTCGTCTTATTACAGCACATCCACAGCCAAAGCTCAGCTCCTGTCACAGATGAAGGACTTCACGGAGGAGAGAGAGAACCAGGACGAACTCATGTACAAGGTAAAACTTCAGTGTACAACTAGTACACACCAAAGCAGAAACAGCCCAGCATACACGCAGGAATCACTTTTATTATTAGGCAGTCTACACCGATAATGATATGCACTCGTATATAGGGCGTAACTACGCATCAACTACACATCACTCTAATGTGGTTTTTCAGTATCATCACAGCGTCTCCAGGCTTTAGCAGGGGAAAGACAGGAAATAAATATGTGGTGTCAAAGTCTCTAAAAACACTACAGTTAGGTAAACACAGAACATCACATCCAGGAGCTCAGGGAATGACTCGGGATGGACTACAAAACACTTTATGTGCACGGTGAATAAAACACTGTCTTTTCAGATGCAGACAGTACACGGTGGACTTATTTTGACCTCAAGAGCTCCTTATACAATATATCTGTACAGAGAGAAGACACATTTTGCTGAAATACATGGATGCTTTTGTTTGTGTTTCACAGAAGCAGCTGATGGAGAGTCTGAGGAAGAAGTTGGGAGTTTTGAGAGAGGCTCAGAGAGGACTTCAGGAGGACATCAGAGCCAATGCACAACTGGGAGAGGAGGTAAGACACAGGGACTACAGCACACGCCATGTAACCGGGGGTAAGAGATTGAAACAAAGTGAAAACGCACCATGAGAGAGAATCAACTGTCGGGGATGTCAGGCAGTTGATTTCCCATGATTCTTAGTAAGAATGTGCCATAATTCATAATGTAAGGAGCATTTATCTTTATAAGAGTAAATTAAAATCCGATACAGGCCTTAATGTATTGTAATAAATGAAATAAATGCCTTTGTGTGTCCAGGTGGAGTCGATGGTGGTGTCCGTGTGTAAACCCAATGAAGTGGATAAGTTCAGGATGTTTATCGGAGACTTGGACAAAGTGGTCAGTCTGATGCTGTCTCTGTCCGGACGCCTGCTCCGAGTGGAGACAACTCTGGACACGCTGGACTCCGAGAGTGACAACGAAGAGAGGGTGAGAATCCTCTGCATCCTCTGAGAATCCTCTGCTTCATCTGACCCCCTCTTCTGTATCCTCTGCTCCTCCTCTGGATCCTCTGCTCCTCCTCTGGATCCTCTGCTCCATCTGGCCCCCTCCTCTGCATCTTCTGACCCTCCTCTGCTCCTCTGACCCTCTCCTCTTCTCCTTTGCTCCATCTGACCCTCTGCCCTGTGTCTCTGGTGGATAGCTCCCCCTGCAGGAGAAGAAACGTCAGCTCATGCGTCAGTTGTCGGAGGCTCAGGACTTAAAGGAGCATGTGGATCGCAGAGAGCAGGCTGTGAGCAGAGTCCTGGGCCGCTGTCTGAGCCCGGAGCAGCACAGAGACTACAGGTGAGCCAAGAGAGAAATGAATATCAGATTTAAAGGAACTGTATTTAGCCTGCACTCTTACTGTTTAAAAAAAGCTCTACAATCACAACTGATCCAGTGTCCCAAGAGCTTTAACCTGCAGATAGACGACACATCCAAGTTTGTCTCATTCTCAGTATCATGTGAAAGCTCAGAACCTCCAGAATTCCCTCCCTGAGCTACAGAAGCTGCACTAGCACTGATTCATGGTTGGCTGTGTGCTCTGAGGTTTAGGTAGTGACCATTCAGATCAGAGAGAGACATTTTAGGTTTAAAGCAACTGGATTTCAGCTTTGAAACTGGCAACCCAAATAAAGAGACTCACGTAAGGCTCATCCTGCTTTCTGATTGGATAATCAACTTGAACCGAAACATAAATGAATGGGCCAATGTTTTATTATTAAGAATGAATCAGCATTACAGTTGTTATCAGTAAAAGCTGTTTTTGATTTGAAGAGATCACGTTTTAAAAATGTATATACATTTCTTTCCCAGCAGAATTTTCTATAATTATATCTCATTCAGTAGCCCATGTTATAAAGCTGATAATCAGAAAATAGAGTAATATGGGCCCTTTAATTTAATTTTAGTCTAGATCAAGATTCAGTTAAGTCTTTTAAATAAAGAGGTTTTACAGCCGATCCTCTTCAGACTTGGGAGAAAAAAAACTGGACTTGTCTGTGTTAAATAAAGTAATAATAAACACTAAATAAATAAAAGCTAAATAAAGTTACTCTGTGTTTTGTCCACAGTCACTTTGTGAAGATGAAGGCAGCTCTCCTGGTGGAGCAGAGGCAGCTGGAGGATAAGATCCGTCTGGGAGAGGAGCAGCTCCGAGGCCTTAGGGAGAGTCTGGGGCTGGGGGTGGGGGCGGGGTTTGGGTTAGCGATGGGCTACGGGCAATACTGACGCCTGCAGCCAGGGGGCGACTCCTACACCGCACTGAGAGATGGGAGCAGGGCAAAATAACGCGGTAGTTCTCCAGCTTTTCACACAAAAGATTTGACTTTTCTAGCACCACCGGATCTAAACCAGGTCTGTACCCGGACTATTCAAGGTCTAATGTAGGAAAAAAACAGGTCTAAAAGTGGATTTCTTCTGTAGTTCTAAACAAGAAAAGATCTAAAGAAGGACAAAAACAGTGGATAGAATGAGTTCTAAATTAGCCAAACCCAAAAACGTAAGATCTGTCCAAGTCTGAGAAACATTTAACTGTTGTATTTCACTGAGATGTCTACAGTAAATGAAGAAAGAAGATCCAAACATAATATCTCATCTCATCTTATCACACACGAAACAAAAACGGGCACAAAGTTCGTCTGTATTCCACCTACACTCCGCCCACAACCCATTTCACACAGAGCTGCTACCCTGGGCAGTACCTGCAGGACTATAGAAGAGAAAGAGAGGAGAGGGGCCGGGGTCTGGAGGTGTAAGGAACAGTGTTATCGGGCGGAACTGGTATCCACACTTTAAACTCCGCCCCCTGCAGGAAAACGAACAGAATGATCCGGAAATAAGAGTGAACTTTTCTACTGAGGAGGAGCTGATGACCCGAAGAATGACATTTTTACACTGATGAGAACTTCAGAAGGACTTTTGGTTAAGAAATGTTCAGACTTTACATCTTAGCGGCCAAAATATCTTATTTTTGATTGTATTCAGTGTGTAGTCAACATGATTCTGAACTTTCACTGATCTTTAAAGCCACAATATGTAACTTTTTCATTTTGTTGACACTTAAATGCAGGACCAGGAATGGAACAGGACTTAACCAGGACTAGACCATGACTCAACCATGACTAGACCAGGACTAAACCAGGACTAAACCAGGATTAAACAAATATGTAACTTTTTAGCCCCAAAAAATACACTAAAATTTTTTTGTTTTGTTTTTTTCATCTGTGTGTTTATTGCACTGACAAACTCCATGTACCCTTATTCTGAGTGGGCTTGCATCTCCACAAACCTGACTCGTATTATCTGGAGGAGGCCCACTTCCTGCTGTTTTCCATGGAAATTCTGTTTCTTTGGCTATAATCTTCCACAGCCTGACATAAAAGGTATTTTTGAGGTATTTTTAAAGGTATTTTAACTTTCTGTTTCCATGGAATCATGCAGGTGACTGACAACTGCCGTAAAATTACATACTGTGGCTTTAAAATTTGAAGTTTGAAAGCAATGACTCTATCAATGATGCCCAGTGCTGAGAATTTATTTCCTGCAAAACTCTAAATATGTCTTTAAACCTTTGTCACTGTAGCTGATTCTTGTATTCGCCACATTTACGTCGCCAAAGACACTACTCGCTTTGTTTTTTGTTTTTTTTGTAATCGCTGCTTAAATATTTTTGGTGCTTCATTTTCAGTTTTTACATTTTTGTGAAGTCGTATTAACCGATATTTTTGCTTTATTTGTATTTTATGAATGTTGCGGGACGACACGCCTGCCTCTGTTTCCACATTTGACTCAAACATTATTTTCTGATTGTTTTTAAACGTTACTGTAACTGCTCGAGTGGAGTTTGACACTTCACACTTTTGTACAAACTTGTGTTGTATTTTTGAATTGTATATCCCTTTGTGTATATTTGAAAAGACTAGATTTGGATGTAAAAATATGACAAAAAAAGAACCAGAACGATTGCATTTATTGTATATTTTGACAAGGACCTAATGTTGATCTGAAATTTGCTGAAAACTGTTCAAAATTTTGCCAAATAAGTTCAGATTTGCAAAAGGTTGGTTAAATGTTCTCTCTAAAAAAGGCAGAAGATATGTTTTATATTTGGGAATTGTTTGTTTGTACATTTAATTGCTAGAGAATTGACATTGCAAAATTCTGTAGACCAAATAAATATTGTCAGTTGACCTAAAGCTGCACTATGTAACTTTTCTGGTGGTGATATTGCTTAAAAACATCATCAAAAACAGATCTGGATTTGTGTTTTGTTTCATTCACACATGTTTAACACACAAATCCTGCATGTTTAAGATGATTTCTCGCAAACAGAAAACACTGACATCACACTGTTCCACCTTGTGATGTCATGTGGTGATACAGGAAGTGCTCCGCCATGTTTTTAAACTCCATTGCCAACCCTTGCCAATCTCTATGGACCTAAAGGTAATTGTTAACTTAAAAACTACAACTTCATGATGACATCACAAGGTGGAATGGAGCATTTTGACCTAAACTAATAATAAAGAATTACTTAAACATGTTTGAATGAACCAAAACACAAGTTTTTGATGTGGTAAAATAATAACGGATTAAGTTCAGAAGAATCCAGTTTGAGTAATATAGGACCTTTAAATGTTTCACGTGGCCCTTTTTGCATTTTAATGAAGTATTTTCAATGTTTAAAATTTTGGTTCTTGTAATTTTATCAAAATACGATCCCATCCATATTTTGTTGTTCAATTTGTACATATTCTTATTGAATTTTCACCAAAATAACAACTGAAGTTGCTCGAAAGTGAAATTGTTGAGTAAGTTTGATGTTTTTGTAAAAGAAGGCTTCCTTTTTTATAACTGCAGAAGACGTGTACAGAGAAAAAAAGCATAAATGATAATAATAGTATTTTAAACAAGCCTGAAGTGCCTTGTGGTGATTTGTTTTGGTTTTGGAGCATGTTGAGTCTGAGGAAACTGGACAAATGACAACAGGAGCCTGGAAAGAAAAATCAAGTTAAAATGGTTTTCTGCAGGAGAGGGGATTTAAGATTTTGTTTACACTTCACATTTTATTACACACCACATCAACACAGACTAGACCGGGACTAAATTATGAATGAACCAAAGACCTATACTAGGTCTAGACCAGGATTAGACTAAAACGAAACCAAGATTAGGATTAAACCAAGAATTAAGCAAACTAAACTAGGATATAATCAGGACTAGACCAAAACCTAAACCAGATCTAAATCATGACTAAACTAGGGCTAAACCAGGACTAGACCAAGACTAAACCAGGACAAGGCCAGGATTAAGCCAAAACATAAATCAGAACCAGACCAGGACTAAACCAGGTAAAAGTCAGGACTAGAACAGGACCAAACCAGGGCTAAATCACAACAAAACTAGAACTAAACCACGACTAGATCAGGACTAGACCTATTTTTTGCATCAATTTGACTGTTGGAAGTTATTTCATGCATAAAACATCTGAGTCACTTCCCACACAAACAGATTTGAACACGATTCTGAGAGTTTTTCATCTTTTTCTGTGAATTTCACTTGATTTGTCTGGGTCATGGTTTGTGAGTAAAAGAGTGGTTACATGTGGTGTCAGGAGAGGCCGAGCACAGGGAGGACAAGATGATGATAGAGAGGGAGAGAGAGAGGGAGGAGAGATGGAACAGGGAGGAGAGCCAGACCAAGAGAGGGGGAAGTGAAAGAGAAGAGATGGAACGCAGGGAGGACAGGCAGATGAAGAGGAGAGAAAGAGGAGATAGGTGATAAAAATGTGTTTTCTTCAGGTCAAATGAAGATACAGAGAAAGGGAGAGGATGGAGGTGAGATTCAGAGAGAGAAAGATTGAAAGAAAGAATAGGGAGGGGGGGAAGCGAGAGAGTTGGTGGAAGGGTGGGAAAGGAAACTGATTTGGAGGGAAAAGCCCCATAATGAATCAAAGCTGACTGACCTGCAGTCCCAAACATGTCCACTAGACGGAGGTGTTGGGTTGATAATGTACCAGTATTTTTCTATTCGTTTTGAGTCACTGCAATAGATTGTGTAAAGATTAAATAATATATACAGTCTGTGGTCACGGCACACTTTTTTGGTTGAAAACTTTCCGCGGCACTCATTGATAAAAAAAAATTAAATAAAAAAAAAATTTTAAAAAATCACCCCAGTAACATGAAAATGCAAAAATTGTCCATGCCACTATGTCGGGTTATTTAAACTTGGCAATGGTGACTGTTTTGCTTTTTTGGATGAGAAGCTGCTGAGGACCAAAATTATCCAAAATGGTAAATTATACAACAAAATCCATGTGTGGGTCTGTTTACTCAAATGGTGTTTTTTTTTTTTTTTCCAGGCCCATGTGGCAATAACTCTAAGAAAACTAGTGTTCCGAACACACACACACACACACACACACAAACACTGCATCTTTTTCTTAACTCCAGAAATTACTCATTTATTATTATAAATTACTCACAAAATATAAAGCTTATTATCTAATCCACTTTATTATTATTATTATTATTATTATTATTATTATTATTATTATTATTATTATTATTATTATTATTATTATTATTATTATTATACTCCTTTTTAGGGATAGAAGGGGCCTTTTCCTATGGTTTGTCTGATTTTAGACCTCAGAATCAGAATCAGAATCAGAGTCAGGGCTGGTTCAGCCCTAACTTAGTCCACTCTGGTTAATTTAGAGTATACTTCATTCCACTCATGGAGTTATGAATCAGAAATCGCCGTAACTCAGACGGTCTTTTACTAATGAATTGGTGACACATATTCTGCAGATATTGTGGTTACTATGATCCCAGACCAGACACGTCGAACTGCTCCACTGACCTAGATTAGGACCAGATGAGAGACGAGAGCTCGGAAGTCCACTACTTGTCCTGAAAAACAGACTGTAACGTCAAATAGCAGCCATTAGCTCTATCACACCGGATGTTCACTTAACGAACACTATAAGACAAGTCTCATTCAAAAGCATAATTGACCCTATTTGCTTTTTATAACACTTTGCCTATTTATACACCTTTTGCGTATCAATATTTTTGGCGGTAAAATGCAAGAATGTGTAAAATGGCAAAACCTGTTAATAAACGTTTTTTTTTTTGGTCCAAACCGGATGTTGATAGCTTAGCCTTAATGCTAACTTGATGTTTACACTTTTCTCATCAAAAAAGAGCAAAGCGCGGACAAATTAGCAACATTTTACATCGCATTGGCTTTAATCAGACTTTTCCGTGTATTCCGGATTGTTAAAAACAGTTAACAATGTTTTAAAAGTGGTATTTTATTGTTCGTAGCATGACGCAGGATTTGTGTCTGTGTTGACATAAGCAGCCTTCGTTAAAACGCGACTAAATCCGAGTCACAAGACGTTTTCAGACTGAAGAGGACGCCTGTTTATCTCATTTTCTCATCTCGGAGGTAAACCGAACATTACATCTTCTTCTTTTATTCAAAAACCTATCGTAATTCACGTGTATTTCGGTCTTGTGAGCTAGTTTGCTACGTGATTACACTACAACTACTGGCTAATTATGTTAACGTGCAAACTTCGATTGGATCACCCAGTTGTGTCATTGTTTCCTCCGTGTTTAGCCATAAATATGAAAAGAAGACGGTTACAAAATGAGCGGAAACAGTCGTGGTGAAAACTTCCTTGTAATATCATACAATCTGTCATTTACGCCAGATGGTGATTTGGTCTCTAGCTTCTTTCGAAATGCTGTGAAATATCCAAGCTATGTTCCGAAAATTACGCACGGCGCACGGAGGTAGCGTTACAGGGAGGACCGCGCATTTATGACCCGATATTGTCATTAATGATTGATTTTGACGTAGTCTTTTTGGCTCGTAGGCGCTGCTGGAGGGATGGAGACGGACTTTGAGAGGCTTCACCCGAGCAGTTGTGAGGAAGACGATGATGACGAGATGGTGGATATAGCCGGGGCCACGCTCGACTTTTCATCCTCAGACGATGTGCCTCCTCTGGGTGCAGGTAAGGAGCTCATACCGCTGTCTGTCTGGAGCTTTGATTTGCAGTGACAGTGCAGAAATTTGAATGATGTTTAATTAAAGTGTTGTTAAGTACAAGTAACTACTATGAACTTGTATGTGTCTTATAGTAATAAAAATCTGTAGTTTATAATTGAACACATATTTAGTTAAGTTTATTGGTTGTATAAGTATAATAAAATCTAGTTAAGGCACGCCTACGAGTTAGTGATAAGACTCAATAAAAAGCCTCAATAAAACTTATTCTACTTCCATGGGGCAGCATGGTGGCACAGTGGGTAGCACTCTTGCCTCACAACAAGAAGGTCCTGGTTTGACTTAAGGGCAGCATAGAGCCCTTTTTGTATGGAGTTTGCATGTTCTCCCTGTGCCTGTGTAGGTTTTCTTTGGGTACTTTGTTTACCATACCATGATAACACTGCTGTTACTACCCTGCCTGGTCAAAAAGAAAAAGTCACCACCTGGATTTAACTAAGCAAATAGGTATGTGGTGAATGCAGTTGGTCAGATCTAAGTTCAACAGCAGTATGGGATCAAAGAATGAGGTCAGCTGAACCTGAATATACTGAATGACCAGATTATTCCATCAGTGGAGTTTTTCTTCTTGATGGCACGGGCATATTCCAGGATGACAATGCCAAGATTTATCAGGCTTAAATTGCGAAAGAGTGGTTCAGGGAGCATGAGACGTCATTTTCACCCATGGATTGGGCCAGACCTTAACCCCATTGAGAATCTTTGGGATGTGCTGGAGAAGGCTTTGCGCAGCGGTCAGACTCTACCATCATCAGTGCAAGATCTTGGTGAAAAATGAATGCATTCGCTGTGGCATTGTTTTGATTAGCTTCTGGAATGTCACAAGCTTTATTTCCATCCAGTGTTGCATTAATGTTTCACCAAGATCTTGCACTGATGAAGGTCGAGTCTGACCGCTGAGCAAAGCCTTCTCCAGCACATCCCAAAGATAGTCAGCTAACCTCATTCTTGGAGCACACACTGTTGCTGAACCTAGACCTGACCAACTGCAGCAACCTTGTACCTATTTGCTTAGTTAAATCCAGGTGGTGACTTTTTTATGGCCAGGCAGTGTATTATTATTGCTACTTCTGCTACTACTACTACTACTTCCAAAATACCACTTTACTAAATATAGCCTACTATGGTTTATGGTGGCACACACAAGCTATATTTGAATCATTTTATTTAGTAGAATTTTTAGACTATAAAAATGCACAGATAAATAAATTATAGTTACTTCTGTATGGTTTTGACAATACTAGAAGCATAAAGTATAATTTGTATCACAATTTTTAGACTATGGGCAACAATGAGCCTTTTTGTTGGCACTTACAATACAATTATAAATTAGAACTGTAATTTTGGTTCATGGCGACTCTTTGGAGTTTTTTTTTTTCAATTTGTAAATAGTTGAAATGTCTGGACTTTTAGCTGCTTTATATGTAAAACAATGTTGTGTGTTTATACCTAATTTATACCTCTAAGAGCAGCTGAGTTGTCGCGTTTAAAAAGTATTAGTATTTTTGTTTGTAACTACTGTCTCTTGTCTGTACAAACCACTTAAAGAGTAGATTTGAACTTTGTGTTTTGAGTCACAACTTTGGTCACATGATGTGATTGAGTCAGGGTCAGATGTGTAATCACTTATCTCCGCTTTAAGTTACTCATTGACGCTATTTTGTTCTGGCTAATCATTTTATGTAGATTATAAGGATCTATAAGGAACAAAAGCATAAAAGGAGACATTAGTGATTGAGTTATTCTAGGATTTTGTGGTTTTTGGTATTGTGTTAAAAGGAAGATTAAAGGTCCTATATTACACCAGTTGCATTCCTGTGAGATTTAAGACATGTTATAATGCTGTTACCTCATCAAAAACATTCCCAGAGTTGTGTTTTGTTTCATTCTTACAAGTTGAAGTAATCCTGGTTAAATTAGCCTGTCTACATCTCCAAAGCTCAAAATGCTCTGTTCCCCTTTCTGATGTAACAGGTACTTTTATATCATTAGTTCAGTAGAGATGGGCAATTCTAGGCCTGAAATGATCCAAATGATTCTAGTGAAGTCTAACCTTTCTTTATATAAATGCATTGTTTCCTGGCACTTTTTTTTGCATAAATAGTTGTTTTTGCAGGAACTTCGGTGCAGGTGTAGTCTTGTGGGTGCAGTTTGGGTCAGATGCATAGAGATATATAATCGTTTTCGACCAAGAATTTCCTTAGTCAACTATAGCCCTAGATAACAGCTCAGCTCAAGCGAGTCTTTCAGCACACAGAGGCTTTGTGTAACTTTTTGTGTTGTCTGCCTGGTAACAAGTGAAATCATTGTACTTCCTGTTTCCTAATCATGACATTAGTTAGTTGCTGTTCATTGCTGGTGCATGCTGCTTTAGTGCCTTTGAGCAAGACACTACATAACGATGATTTATTTACAATATTGTGGGAGTAGCATTGCTCCTTTACCTTTTAAAATTTGTATATAGCATACAGCACCTTTCATTTCGCAATCACAGTATTTGCCAGAAATATCAGTTACATATTTCAGAAAAATATCCGTTACATATTTTCCCCAAGTTCAGCCCTTTATTTTTTCACTCATATTGATGGATTACAATTTTAATTTGATGTGACTTCATCTTTAAAAAGTAAATATGGCTTATTATTATACAAGTTTGCCATAAACATTAACAATTCAAATAAAAATACATACGGATGGCGAAGAGTTATCAAAATGGTCCCCTATGGAAGCTTAAAGGGACAATACGGAATTTTGGACATAGGGCCTCATTTCCTAGTGAGTGCTGGAGACGTGTGGAGACACTTTTTTTTTTTTTTTAATTACTTCCAGTCCTTGTATTTGGAGAGGTTGCTGGTGCTAGGCTAATGCACGTCAATGGCCATAGTTGTCCTGCCACTAAAACAGTCTTACCCACTCCACAAAGCACCCGAGGAAAACTATTAGAACTCCAGACTGTCAATGTGAATGTCTGTGTCCATAGAATAATTGTAGAAGTAAAACCAACCTCGCATTTGAAGGATTTATGTCTGAGCAGCAGCAGCGAGTTGTACTTGATAGAAAGCTTGACAGCGGCGGACTGATATATGAGAAAATAGTCCCTCAACATGTGACGATTCACATTATTCTATTAACACAGACATTTACATCAATAGTCTGGCATAATAAATGTTTTGCTTCGGTTGCTTTTTGGAGTGGGCAAGACTGTTTTTAGTGGCAGGACAACTATGCCCATTGACCTGCACTAGCCTAGCACCAGCGACCTCTCCAAATACAAGGACTGGATGGAATCATTTAAAAAAGTGTCTCCACACGTCTCCAACACTCTGGCTCATTAGGAAATGAGGCCCTATGTCCAAAATTCCAAACTGTCCCTTTAAACAAATGGAGAACAAATTCAATTGGCAGATAAAAAATAAAAATAAGTCAAATATTCTATACATCATTATTTTTTATTATTTGAAACATGAACAGTAAAGGCTTTTAACTCAGATAATTAGGGATGTCACAATAACAAAATTTGAAGCACGATGTATTTCTCCAGAGAGATATACTGATACTGTGTGAATATTGAAACTACTTTATCCAACCGACGCAGTAACAGGAAAGCAGGATAATTCCAGTGAACCTTTTGTAAGCAGAACGTATCATTAAGAGGCCTGAGTTGCAACAAATAAATAACAGAATGCACCTGTCATTAGCCATAGACTTTCTAACTTTCTTCAGCTCAAATGTATTTTTATTACAACAAAAGTCAGTATAGTCATTATCGGCCTACAAATGCCGTAGTCAAATTTCTTTCTCCAAAGTCTTGTCTGCTCCAATCCACATGTTTTTACTGACAGATGACTCTAGACCTCTCCATTTTAAAGATCCAAGCTGATCATTGACCATAAAAAACGAGCCTCGATTAAGATATAATTATTTATGCCGCCCTCAGCACTATTTAGTTATAGTTTGACTTCTGTTTCCTTGGGGCTGTGTTAAATGTGTCTGTTGACTCTGGGCTGAGTCACTGCTCAACTTGTTGCTGAGAAACTGGTTTGTTTGAGACACTTCAAAGCTGAAAATAAAAAAAAAACCTAGTAACCTAGTCCAAGTTTAAACAAACATAAAAGACTTGAATTTTACAAATGTGTGTCTTAAATTTAGGGATGTGCTGATCCATCTTTTCCAGTTTCGATACTGATTTACTATAACTTTAATCAACCAATACCACGGCAGAGACTAAAATAGCATTTATTATCTTAAAATTTTAAAATAGATCCAAATGTGTTAAGTAGCTATTATTTATCCCTCAAGTACCTACAGAACAACTTTGTATTAATAAAAATTCAAACATTATGAGATTTTCTGGACCAACTACAGACAGTTAATAGTGTTATTCCATCAATAATTTGATATTTGGAAGCCGATATCTAATCCAGATTTTTTCATTAGCGCCGCTGATATCATATACCAGTATCAGATCCCTAATTAAATTTGACCATAATAATTAAATTACTCATAGTCCTACTACTATAAAAAGGGCCAGATTGTAAAAATCTGACTCCTGCCTTGTCTTACAGACTCAGTCATTTGGGGGACTAACTCTTGGTAAAGATAACTGCGTAATACTGAGGCTGAGGTTCAAGTATGTCACAAAAGTACTGATACTTTGCAGCTGGGGTCATCAACATTCCCTGGGGTGTGATGCTAACCGGAAGCACTACTGTTACTTAAGTTTTATTTTAACACAATCTGACCAGAAAGAGCTGACTTGGTTAGAACTAAAGAGGAAAGCTGATTTGTGCTGTTAAATAAGTCTCTCACACATAAAATTACAGTCACAAGCTAGCTAGCATTAGCCAACAGTTTTTCAGACCCTTAACATGTGAAAGATGTGCTTAAATCAATTTTGTATTTTTTCTTGAGTTTTCCAACTTAAAACTTTTTTGTCTGTGTTTGCTAATGTGTTGTCACCATAATAACTGCTGAACATTCTGCCAATAGGAATACATGTAGAACACCCCAGCGTGATGTCACTGCAAAGTATCAATAACTGCTGTAAACACAAGCAATTCTTCCACCATGAAAACCTGACTCGCCCCAGGACCAAACTGTTACCCTGCACGAGAATATTGACATTTCATACACAGGATTTGTTCAGAGCAGGACTCATGATTTCCCCTTTTTTATTGCAACACCCTTTGCTCCGTTCTGTTAAAAGTGTCTGATTTTCTCTACTTTTGACAACCCTATTTATAATTTTAAATGTACACTGTAGTTTTCTGGAGGATACATACTTTCTTACTGTCAGTAGGGCCGCCACTCCACAGATCTGATGTGTAACTTAGCTGTGGAGTCGCCTACCTTTCCCCATCGAGATGGATAAGTGTAATGCTTTACCGTGAAACAAGCAAAGCAAAGTAAAGAAACATCTGCTGCACGTGTCTAGGAAGTGAAAATTCATCAACTCCCCCTCAAAAAACGAGGCAATTAAAACACTGCTCATGAGGAATTATAATCATTACTGAATTTCCTTTAAACATCCAGATGTGAGATAATTAATAACATGACCTCGCTGCGTCACATATCCTGCCCGGTTCCCACGGCGACAAGACCTCTGGAGTTCAAAGTTCAGCCCAGACTGGGACGATTTGTGCAAGACTTTTATGAACAGTAAAGCAGCACAAATCATGAGTGAGGAGCAAAGGGCGTCATTTAGGTCAGTGGTTTGTAAGAAAAACATAAACAAAACATTCCTACATTGGTTTTTGTTTTGCATCCATTTTCACGTCTAAAAAGTAGGTTACATCATTTAAAGTTTCAATCTTACACATATATGTGCAGGGTTTGTGTGTTAAATGTGTGACTGAAACAAAACACAACTCCAGGTGTGTTTGTGATGAGGAAATAACATCATAATAGATTAGAAGATAGCGTAATATGGGCCCTTTAATGACAGGATTCAGTTCACGTCCAGAAGAATCCAGAAGCCGTCCTAAAATACACTTTAACCTAAAATAAACCAAAGCTCTCTAGGAAACCTTACATTAAACTTGTGGTTCATGTTTCTTTCCAAATTCCACTCTCTGTTTGTCTGCGATTTCCAAACTTCTGAACCTTTGTGAGAATGAAGCAACCTGCGGTCACCAAGAGGTCAGAGCAGCAACGCACTGAGAAAACCGTGTTGACAGGAACTAAAGAGGCACTATGTAACTTTTCTGATGGATGGTCTGATACAGGGCTGCAGGATTAATCACATTCAAATTGAAATCGCAATTACCAAAACATAAAGACTGAAAATTTGTATAAGATAAATTGACTCTTGTGAGCTTAAAGCCATGTTATAATGTTGTTACCTCCTCAAAAACATAACATGGAGTTGTGTTTTGTTTAATTCACACATGTTTGAGTAATCCTTTATTATTATTATTATTCTGTCTACATCTCCAGAGATCAAAATACTCTGTTCCACCTTGTTATGTAGTGGTAGTTTTCATGTTTAAAAGATACATTTTTACTTTTTCTTCTCTAGAGAGTCGGCAATTCCAGGGCTGAAGTTATCCAAATGATTCTAGTGAAGGCGTATGGACTTTAAAAACACAGTGGAACATTTTTGTATAAGCACATGACATCATGAGGTGTAGTGTTTTCTGTTTGAGGGTTTATATGTTAAACAAGTGATTGAAACAAAACACAACATGTTTGTTTAGGAAACATTAAAACAGAGATAAAAATAGCATAATATGGGCTCTGTAAATTCTATGATTTCCGCCACAGACAAAATCTTATCTTATTCTGTGCAAAAGCTGCTAACCCAGTATCTGTACATCTGTACAAACATGTTCTGAAATGTGATTCTCGTATTTGTTTGTCAGTTCAGATTTCAGTCTTTGTGTCAGTTCTCCTGGACAGGTTTACATTGTGAACTTTCAACAGATTCTTAAACACAAATCACAAATTGTTATTAAAACACAAATCACAAATTGTTCGATAATCAAGAAGTGCTTGATAGAAGTCTGAACCAAGACTGAACCAAGGACTAAACCAGAACTGAATCAGGATTAAACCAAGACCAATCCAGGGACTAAACCAGGACTGAACCAAGGACTAAACCAGAACTGAATCAGGATTAAACCAAGACGGATCCAGGGACTAAACCAGGACTGAGCGAGGGACTAGACCAGAACTGTACCAGGGACTAGACCAGAACTGAACCAGGGACTAGACCAGAACTGAACCAGGGACTAGACCAGAACTGAACCAGGGACTGAACCAGAACTGAACCAGGGACTAAACCAGAAATGAAACAGGGACTAAACAAGAACTGAACCAAGACTAAACCAAAACTGAACCATGGACTAAACCAGGACTGAATCAGGACTAAATCAGAACTGAATCAGGACTAAACCGAGACTGAACCACGGACTAAACCAAGACTGAACCAGGGACTAAACCAGGACTGAACCAGGGACTAAACCAAGACTGAACCAGGGACTAAACCAAGACAGAAACGGGTACTAAACCAGGACTGAACCAGGGACTAAACCAAGACTGAACCAGGTACTAAACCAGGACTGAACCAGGAGCTAAACCAGAACTGAACCAGAACTGAATTTGGACTAAACCAAAACTAAACCAAGGACTAAACCAGAACTGAACCAGGACTAATCCAAGACTGAACCAGGGACTAAACCAGAACTAAACCAGGACTAAACCGACTGAACCAGAACTAAACCAGGACTAAACCAGGTCTAGTTCTCTTTTTCACGTTTTTAAGACAATAAAAACCAGACCCAGCACTTCTAACTTCTTATAACTTCTATAAAAATCCCGCTGAACTTGCTGTTTACTTTATGTTTATGACCCATATCTCTCTCCGTCATATTCCTGGTAATATTTTGATTCTCTTGCCTTTACATCAGAGCAAATTGGGTGAACGACCTTAAAAACATCCATCGATATCATATTTACGCAGACGCTAACCCCAGAGTGTCCCCAAACACAACTACAACTCCCACAGTGCACTGCTTCTGTCCACTGTCCCTCCTGTGACTAATCAGAGAGCAGTTCTGTGGAAAGGCGCCTCCCACATGCGTCATAGAGGGGAAGGGGTGTATTTTGGTTCATTACACCACAGACAAAAACATGTTTGAATGAAAATCTGTGAAAATCCGACCAAAATGGGCTGGGAACTTTGGACGAAACAGATAGACGAAGAGGAATTAATTGAAGAAGATGGTGAGTTTTTGACAATTAGGAACATTTTTACCAATTTTTAAAGAATTTGGATTTGAAGCATGGTTGTCAATCAAGGTCTGAATTGAAATTTGACAGTTTGGGGGAATTTTACTACTACACAGATGTTTACTCTTAAAGGTTCAGAGAGTTGTTTTTATAGAATTTTCTGATTTTTATTTTAAATTCTTTCCAGCGTGGCCTTTCTTTTGTACAACTAAAATGCGTTATCTGTTATCTCAAGAATGTACTCTTAGAAACTGCTACTACTACTACTACTACTACTGCTACTGCTACTACGGCTACTACTTCTACTACTGCTACTCCTGCTGCAACTACTGTTACAACTACTACTACTACTGCTACTACTGCTACTACTGCTACTCCTGCTGCAACTACTACTACTATAACTACTGCTACTAGTACTACGGCTCCTACTATTAATACTGCTACTCCTGCTACCGCTGCTACTACTTCTACTGCTGCTACTGTTACTGCTACTACTACTACTACTACTGCTACTACTACTACTACTGCTACTCCTGCTGCAACTACTACTACTATGGCTCCTACTATTAATACTGCCACTCCTACCACTGCTACTAGTTCTACTGCTGCTACTTCTAATACAGCTACTACTTCTACTACTACTACTGCTCCTACTGCTCCTTCTCCTACTACTACTACAACTGCTACTCATACTACTTAGTTTTGTCATTCATTAAGATACTAGCAGTCAGTGGTTTAGACAATTTGGCGTCTTAAAACTGCAGTAAGTAGTTGTATTGTTTAAAGGTGCACTACGTCACTTTTCTGGTGGAGGGTTTTTGTCTCCACAAGGATGTAGTTGTAACTTGCCCAGAAAGTTTCGCAGTATGGTATTAAACTTACCTGTCTGTGTGCGTGTTCTTTGAGCAATAAAAACACCCATAAGTGAATGTATGGAAGACTGATAAGATTAATGCCACACTGAGATACATTTCAGGCAAAGTAGACAAAGAGAAGATTATCACGTTGTATTTCCAGCAATATTTAACCTCAAGTCCATATTATACTTTTAGCCTTAAGTGAACTTGTTTAGCTAATCACATTTTTGCACTGTTTAATGATTAAATTCATTTACAATCCTGACTCGACTAAAATATGTGCCTTATGTCCTTGATTTTATAACTCAAGGTATTTTAGCTGTAAAAATGGATTCGTTTTCATAGTCGGGTCAGTAAATATAGGCTATGTAACGTTATGCTAGCTGTCTATGCCAATGTAGGCTACTGTCTTACATTAACATAAACATAAAGTAACAAAGTTTTTTTTTATTATTTTTTTTTTTATTCTTATCCTAGAACTGCATTGGCTTTCTTATCTTTGTTTTGACCTCATTTGATTTTAGTTTTTGAAAAGTGTTGTAGTTCTTTTAGTGTTTTTACAATGTTGTGATTCTGAGGAAATGGTTCAAAGTTCAAGCCCTGGTGTTTTCTGAAGAAAGCCCTTTCATAATAAAATGCAGTCACTGAGTTTAAACCGGTTATAGTCATAAAAACAGTGCGTTTATTTTTTTTATGTAAAAAGTGTTAAAAATTAAGTTAGTCAAAGTTTTAATATTAGAGTGAAGTTGTAATATTTTTACTCTGAATCTGGTTCATAATGTTGTTGGACTGAATCAGGGCCTGAACCAGGGCCTGAACCGGGGCCTGAACCAGGGCCTGAACCAGGGCCTGAACCAGGGGCTGAACCAGGGGCTGAACCAGGGGCTGAACCAGGGACTAAACTGGGGCATAAACTAGGACTAAACTGTAAACCGGGGACTAAAGGAGAGACTAAACCAGGGACTAAACCAGGGACTAAACCGGGTCTAAACAGGGACTAAACCGGGGACTAAACCGGGGACTAAACCGGGGACTAAACCGGGGACTAAACCGGGGACTAAACTGGGGACTAAACTGGGGACTAAACTGGGGACTAAACCGGGGACTAAACCAAGACTGAACCAGGGACTAAACCAGGGACTGAATAAGAGTCTAAACCAGGACTAAACCAGGGACTGAACTGGGGCCTAAACCGGGACTAAATCCGGGACTAAACCAGGACTATTACCCCAAATCGGGTAAATAATATTTTCGTGTAGTCTTTCACCCACTGCCCTCACAGTTCAAACAAAAGTCTTTTGTGGTTTAGGACACTGTAATTTTGTGTAATCTTAAATTGAAATGGAGTGAGAACAATGAAACAGATGTAAAATAACCCGGAGTGTGGCTTTAACCTAGGATCATCTGACTCAAACCTGCCTCTGTGCTGCAATAGTTCAGTCATTCACCAACCTGTTAATCTGGTTTATTTTACTAGCTCCCATTAAGAACACAGTGAGGTATTTAATCCTATTTAATTCCTACTAAAGGATTGAGTAATTTTTGCTGCAAATTGTGATTTAATAGTGATTTTTGAGACTAGAACTGTAATTATATTTGTGATTTCAGTTTTTAAATCAAGACTCACTGCACATGTCACATTTTGATCTTTAAACTAATCCAAGAATCTCTAACTAAACCAGGACTCAAACAGGACTAAACCAGGATTAAACCAGGATTAAACCAGGATTAAACCAGGATTAAACCAGGATTAAAGCAGGTCTAAAGCAGGTCTAAACCAGGACTAAACCAAGACTGAACCAGGATTTTTGAACAGAGCTTTTGTTTTTTCATTCCAGCAGAGTTCAAACCAGTGGAACCTGTTTGCTCAGATCAGACTTGTGCGTCTCTGCCTCATGCCTGTACTTATGCCCCCTTCTCTTCCTCTTTTTCTCTTTGTTCCAGGAGGGCTGGAGGACTACTTCGGCACCACCAGCACCAGCAGAGGAGGAGGAGGAGGAGGGGGAGGGATGAGGAACGGGACCGGGCCCAAACTGGTGGACCCCCTGGAGGACCCTGTGCCTGGGGTGGGGACCTACGAGGACTTCAACACCATAGACTGGGTCAGAGAGAAGAGCCGAGACCGAGACCGACACAGAGAGGTGAGCGCGGGCCGTCACAATGATTACTAGGACTGTTGATACTTTGCAGCTCAATATTCACTGGGGGTGTGATGCTTTCTGAAGATCTGTTCTATTTAGACTCTATTTAGACTCTATTTAGACTTCAATCTTCTGAGTTTTGTTTTCGCACAGTCTGACCAGAAAGAACTGACTTTGCTGCAACCACAACAGGATTTGTTAAACAAGTGCCTCTCACAGGCTTCAGTAATGTTATTTAAATCAGTTTTGTAGACAATCTTAAAACCTTTATGACTGTGTGTGCATTGTGTCATCATGGTAACATGAACATTCCGTCCTAGACATACAGGCAGAACACCCCCAGCCTGATGCGATGCAAAGTGTTAATTAGAGCTGCAACTATCGAATATTTTTGGAATCGAGTATTCTGTCGATTATATCATCGATTAATCGAGTAATCGGATAAATCACACTTTTTTGTTTTTATACAACTATATCAATAGTGTGTAACGCAACATGAAAGGCCTCTTAAAATGAGCAAGCAATTGCTGTTATTCCTCACAAAAAAGGTTTTTATTTAAAGTCAACATTTTTTTTAAACAAGTGTAAAACCTTTGGCTTATTGGCTTATAAGACAGGAGTTTTCTAAGTGACAACGTTAATCCTTTAACTAGCCTAATTAATAAGCTAAATATAGAACTAGCGAACACATAAGTGTTCGTAAACGTCGATAATATATTTCCTTTCTCTGATATTGGAATTATTGATGCCAGCGGTTCTAGATTAAATCAGATTTTTGGTAAAAGTAGAACAACGAACTAGACGTTTCTGATATGGGAAACACCGAGTGTGTGCGTGTGTCTGTGTATACGTGAGGAAGGGAGCGATTTGAGTGAGATCATTTGCTCTCTTGCTGCTCATTATGCCTCGTTACTATCGACTCATAACACAGGTTACAAATAATTACAAATACTGTACATTCTAATAGGCGTTACTTTTCATTTCAGTTAGCAATCGTAAAGTATATTACCTCGTAGATTCTCCGACTCCGACTCCGCTTAGAAGCGGCGCTAGAGAAGTACAGTTCACATGAGGATGCTTTCGCTTTAAGTGCTGCAGCATTGAAGACGTACTGTTGTGGTACATCAGGTTGGCTTTGCCAGTGCACACTGGCAGCGGCCACATCATTATCTACCATTTCCACACCGTGGAATAAATCGCGGCGCTTCAAATCTTTGAAATGTACGTCATTGATAACTGTCCGTGTGAAACAGTGATCCCAGACTGGCGCAGCAGTCTACAAAGGAGGAGTGATACGATAGCAGAGACATTTTAAATAAATTGACTTTGGTGACATGAATTAAACGAAGCCTCGAGGCAAAGAATTTGCCCGAATATTTTTTGTAATCGAATTATCCGAGTTACTCGAGTAATCGTTTCAGCCCTAGTGTTAATAGAGGACCTTTTTGAGATGCACAGGTGCTAACTTTGCATGGTGAATTTGACTTTTCTATTAGACCTCATTTGTTTGACTTGTGGTACGCTAAATGAAATTTGTGTGCTGGTGACACCTGAAAAGTTAAAGCTGCTCCTTGTAACTTTTCTAGTGGAAACAGGTCTCGGATATTAAAGGATCCATATTATGCTATTCTCTGATCCATGTTATAATGTCCAACGTAATGTTTGGAGTTGTGTTTTGTTTCATTCACACATGTAACACACAAACTCTGCATATTTAAGATGAGTTCTTCTCAGAAAACACCCTGTTTCACCTTGATGTCATGTGGTAATACAGGAAGTGCTCCACTGTGTTTTTAAACTCCATACACCTTCTCTAGAATCATTTGGATGTTTTCAGCCCTGAAATTGTCAATCTCTACTGAACTAAACTGAACATTTTGAGCTTTGGAGATGTAGACAGACTAATAATAAAGAGTTACTCAGACATTTGTAAATGAAACAAAACACAACTCTAGATTTATAACATGGCTTAAAGCTCATAAGAGTCTATTTAGTTAAATATAGGACCTTTTAATGATTACTTGGCTCACTAATGTTTCTTTGTGTTCCAGATCACAAAGAAGAGCCGTGAGTCCACTGTGGCTCTGCTGAGGAGAGTGAGTGATGCGTTTTCAGGATGGCTCCTCATGCTGCTGGTCGGGCTCATGGCAGGTACACAGCACAGTGCAATATTACTCCCACTGTTGGGTTTCAGATGACAGAACAATGTTCTATAGGCTAATATTATTCAATAAAGATGGGGGCAAGTACATTTTATTTGGTTTCTCTTGTAATCATATGCTGTATAAAGGGACATAGCTAACCTGCTAGCTGCTGCGTTCCAAACAGGAAGTGAGAATGAAGACAGCTTACAAACTCGCTCCAGTTCACTTGCTTTTGAAAAGCTGTCAACCATCTCTCTGTAACGCTGCTGTCAGGCTCATCATTTTGGTCTTAAAATGTTCAGATTAATCGGCTCTGTGGGATCCTGGTGTTTTTCTTTTGCTGTTTTGTCTGTAAATCAAGATATGAACATTTATGACAGACAAATCAGGCGGCTTCTTTCCCGAGGTTACTAACAGGTTTGATTGACAGCTTTGCTAAGTGCCCATTCACTGCTAAACCAGTGGTGCGAGCAGGAAGGGATGTTACTTTCAACAACCTCACTCCTGATTGGCTCTTTGGTTGCTATGACACTTGTGGTCGGAATTCCAAATATGGAACTCTGCTCCAAATTCGCTGCTATAACTGCAAGCATCAGTGAGCTTCATTTGACTGGAGCCGAACACTGGGTGACGTCACACTCCCTTAGTCCACTTCTTTCTACAGTCTATGGTTTAATACAGTGAGCTCTTGTGTCAAACAAAGTCATGAGTTTGAGTTTTTACTGCACAAATACTTACAGAAATGTTGACCTGACAAGATATATTATATACTTAACCATAAATACTTTTGTGAACTTTTTGTGAAGCTCAAATATTGTTTTGTGCATTTTCTGTAATAGAAAAGTAACTGACATTTCTAATATCAAATGTCAATATTGTAGCTTATTTTTTGTCACACATAAACTTTATACTGTTTAATTTGTGAATTATTTATTGTACTATGGTCTTCTTCTCTATTTTCCTTGTTTCCGGATTTTAGAACATTCTGCTGACATAGCATTTTATGGAGGCTTTATTCTGCTAAACTGTCTTTTCTCTCTGTAGCCCTATTAAAATGTTCTGTAATTGAGCTTTAACTCCTCAAAAACATCTCTGCAGTGACGTGTGAGACACTTGTTTAGCTCACCTGTTCCAGCTAAACCAGCCTTTTCTGGTCAGATTCTGTTAAAATAAAGCTCAGATTAAAGTTTAACAAGCCCCAGATAGAGCAGTGCTTACAGTTAGCATCACATGCCCAGGGAATTTTAATACTATACTGCTATTCAACTATCAATACTCTCAAATTTTACATATCTAGAAAACAAACAAACAATAACTGGAATATTTTTTAAATATTTCAATATATATTTGGCTAGGCAAGTTTATTTTTATAGCATAATTTGTAAACAAAGTAGTTCAAAGTGATTTACAGAATAAGAAATACATTAAAATCACAACACAAACCAATCAAAACATACATAATAAATTTGGAACTCTTCTTGTGGAGGGAACGTCAAATGCTTGTCTCGATTGAGATGTTGCCTTGTCTGGAATGTTTCACAGTATGGCATTAAGCCTTTCTATCTTCATGGAGACCAACCAGATCAAGTCATATGTCAGATCTGTGGAGAGGCAATCGCACTCAGTCTTTTTTTCTAGGTATATTTGAGTTATGAAACCACCTGTAATTGAACGTTCCAGGCAGAGCAATGACATCTCCATAAAAACAAGCAGGTGACGGACCTCGACAAAAAAAGTTCCACAATGCACCTTTAAATCATCCTGAATTGAACCCCCCTCCCCTTACCTGTCTCTCTGTGTGCAGGTGCGTTGGCAGCTGGCATAGACATCGCAGCTCATTGGCTCACAGACCTTAAAGAGGGCGTGTGTTTGGTCGGGTTCTGGTTCAATCACGAGCACTGCTGCTGGACGTCCAATGAGACCACGTTTCAGGAGAGAGACCGCTGCCCCCAGTGGCAGACCTGGGCACAGCTCATCGCCGGACAGTCTGAGGTACCACCACACTGATTTTTATACTGTGTTTATTAAACTGTTTTACCAGTTACACATTTGCATTACTTTTTACAACATTTACTCATTTGGCACAAAATTGGTAAATTATTAAAGGCCTTATATTACACAAAATTGACCTTTTTGTCATATTAGAAAACATAGAGTTGTGTTTTGTTTCATTCACGCATATTGGAGTAACCCTTTATTAGTATTTTTTGTCTACATCTCCAAAGCTAACACACAAATGCTCTGACAAATGGTCTGTCCACCTTGTGATGTCATTAAACCATCATTTTCAAGTTAGCAGCTCCTTTTACCTTTTTTGTTCAGTAGAGACTGTCACTTCTTTCTTTACCATGTAACATTACAAGGTAGAAAGGAATGTTTTTTGTCAGAGAAAAATTCAGTTCTCATGGCCATGTTTAAAAAGTAGACTTTGAATTGAATCCTATTATTAAAACTTTAATCACAAATATAATCGTAGTCACAATGTTTGTCCGAAATGGGGTATTAACTGTTAACACTTTTACTTACTTTTTATTTACGTCAGATTGCTCGAACATGCATGGATGACATAAAACTACTTCAGGCATGTTTTTGATGAGGGAACAGTGTTATAACATGGTGGAAAGTTGATTTTGCATAACACCTCTCTTTCTATAATATTAAACTGCCTCTAATACACAATCATCTTAAACAGAAGTCTAATAAGTCGTCTATCCACTCATATTAGAATACTGTAGCTCCATCTACTGTTCATTTCTAGACATTGCATTGCACATAGCTCATAGTAATATTTTAACTGTGTTTCTGATGCTTTAATGGCCCCTATATGTTTAAAGTGTAAAATGTGTAGTTTTTTGTTTACGGTATATGTCAGACTGCAGATTTGTTGGCCTGGTTTATGGTTCATATCTCTGTAATTACTGGGCCTATCCACACGAAACAAAAACAGCCACAAAGTTGAACGTCTTCCCTGTCAGTATAAATGAACAAAAGTGAAATTACTTTTTCACAGTAGCTTCAGAAAGTGGTGCCAAATAATATAAAATAATAATAATGAAAAGGTTCAACATTTGTGGATCATAAGTTTGGGGATTTCTTTCAAAAACATTGAATCTCCCGTAATTATATAAATCCCTGCCCGTCATTTGAAATTATGACATTATCAAAGTCAAGTATTTGAACTCAACACCTCATGTACCTGTTCTCTCGTGTTCCTCTAGGGGGCGTTTGCGTACATAGTGAATTACCTCATGTACCTGTTCTGGGCGCTGATCTTCTCGTTTTTGGCGGTGACTCTGGTTCGTGCGTTTGCTCCTTATGCCTGCGGCTCCGGAATCCCCGAGGTAAAACAACTTAAACTGTTATATAAGCACTCATTTACATTAAGAAATTGTACTTTTCAGAGTACTTTTCTAGCAGCATACTTTTACTCCTACTTAAGTTTTTTAAGTAAGAATAAAAGTTTTGGTTCCTCTTTCCACTGTGAGGAAGTCTACAAGTGACAAAAGCTTTATGTGGCAATAAATAATTTGAACATTTGTATTTCTTACACCTTTTTGAAAATACCAAATTTTGTGCATTATTTAATATTTTTTCCTTCAAATGACATTAAATTATAAATCAGTTTAATATATTCATTTACATTCATAAAATATACAAATGCATTTTTACTCTTTGAGTAATTTCTTGGACCACTACTTTGTACTTCTATTTGAGTCATGTTATTTTGAAGTAATGTTACTCTTACTTGAGTACAACTTTTAGCTACTCTGCCCACCCCTGCATATAAACTCCAAAAGAGAAAAACTGTAATTTTAGATGGACGGTCTGGACCCTGATGGGAAGAATACTGTGATATATTTTATCACAGAATACCTGTATTAAAATGTGGTTTTGTTCTGTATACCTAGTTTAGACTTGGTTCATTCCAGGTTTAGTCCAGGTTTAGTCCAGGTTTAATCCAGGTTTAGTCCTGGTTTAGTCCTTCTTAAGACCTTCCTAAAACCTTCTTAAGTTCTTACATAGTCCAATCAGAATATAGCTTTATGAAGGAATAAAACACAGCATAGGATTACAGGATTTGTTATGCATGTTATTTATTTTTTACTGATTAGTGATGAAGAAACAAACCACATAGCTGATTAGCCACATTTAAACTTTCAGTCTCTCAGTATTCTTTTTTTCTCTTTGCAAATGATTATGGAAAAAATATATGGGAATGTTACTTTTGGAAACCCGTAAAGTGGGTGAGACTGTCAGATCAAGAAGAATCATGTGGTATTTTTACAATATTTCTGATCAACGACAAATAACAATTAAAACGCACCAACTTCAGAAATATTAAAAACGGTTGCACCTTACACATTGCATATTTCCTGTTTCAGATAAAGACCATCCTGAGTGGGTTCATTATTCGGGGGTATCTGGGGAAGTGGACTCTCATCACCAAAACCATCACCCTGGTCCTGGCCGTGTCCTCTGGCCTCAGTCTGGGGAAAGAGGGCCCCCTAGTGCACGTGGCCTGCTGCTGCGCCAACATCCTCTGCCACCTGTTCACCAAGTACAGGAAGAACGAAGCCAAACGCAGAGAGGTGAGAGCTACATGTCCCCGTGTGTCAGATGCCCTCCCTCTGTGTCTCCATCTTATTCTGTGTAAAACCTGCTAACCCTGTAGTTTAGTGTTTAATGTCATACTGTAGAACATTCCAGGCAATCCATAACATCTCCACACAAGTTACACAGTGTGACTAAAAATCCAGCTTTAAATTTTGCTCAATATTTTCTTTGTTTTTAGGTTCTGTCAGCGGCAGCAGCGGTGGGAGTATCTGTAGCGTTTGGAGCCCCGATTGGAGGAGTTCTCTTCAGTCTGGAGGAGGTAAAAAAAACAGAAAAACTACATTTACTTCCTAAAACGTGATAAATTTCTGTGTTTTCCGAGCGTTAAATCAGTCTCGTAAATCTGAAGTTTTGGGATCTATAGTTGAACCCTAAGCTCAGTCTGTCTGCTCCAACTCCCAAAGGGCGTCCATCAAACATAAACTATAAGAAATATGAGCGAAGATTTTCTAAGAATTGTATAATTTATTACAAAAGTAGAGACTCGTTTCACTTATATTTTACGGAACGTACTTTTGCTTAAAGAGGAACTCTAGATTGCTGTTACCTCCTAAAAAACAAGAGGCAATTTTGTGTAATATAGGACCTTTAATGTTAGTGCTGTCAAGTGTTTATGGAATAGATAAATCACTTTTAAATTTATTTTTATTACCTTTAAAATTACTTTGATCACAACTAATATGTCTTAACTTGTTTAATTATCCATAGTAATTTGATGCAGAGACAATATTAAAATCATTTCCTCAAATATAAATTAACTCAAGCCCCTAATTTGCTTTAAACAATGAATAAAATAAATTAAAATGGACAAAAACATGATACAAAACTGTACACAACAGCTTTACAAACCTGATGCAATGTGCAGTAGTTTCAAGCATATGTTTTTTTTGGCGAAATGCAGATTTTTCAAAACAATAACAGGAAACATGGTGATCTAAATGTTATGTTTTAGCAGTTAAGACCACATAGAAGTTGTATGCCCCCTCTTTAACTTACACATATTCTGTTTTGTGTCTTTAGGTGAGTTATTACTTCCCCCTGAAGACCTTATGGAGGTCCTTTTTCGCCGCCCTAGTGGCCGCCTTCACACTGCGCTCCATAAACCCCTTTGGAAACAGCCGCTTGGTGCTCTTCTATGTGGAGTTTCATGCTCCGTGGCATCTGATCGAACTGGCGCCGTTTATTCTGCTTGGGATCTTCGGAGGCCTGTGGGGGGCGCTGTTCATCCGGGCCAATATCGCGTGGTGCAGAAGACGTGAGTATCAAACATAGTTACCTATAATTAAAAGTTAAAAAAGCTGTATGTAAGATTTTGATTTAAATGTTAGAAATGCTAAAATGTCTCTCTCTGATCTGAATGGTCAAAACCTAAACCCCATCAGCCAATCATGAGTCAGTGCTAGTGCAGCCTTTGCAGCTCATTGAGGGAATTCTGGAGCGTCTGAGCTTTCACATGGGGCATGATCTGTCCATATACTGAGAATGAGACAAACTTAGATGTGTCTCTATCTGGCAACACAGGTTCAGTTGTGACTGTAGAACCTTTATTAAATATGATGGATTTAAAAAGAAGTTTCATAAAATACACATTAAAGCCGCACTGTACTTTTAGAAGGTCCCTCACCTGCTCGGCTATGGTATGTTATTGCGTTCCCTAGAATGTTCCAAAGTGTGGCATTAAACGTATCTCATATTGTGATAGTCGTATTGTGAACAATAACAATTATTGAACCAAATAATCTTAATAATTATCACTGATGGTGGATAATGAGCTTCCAGATTCAGTCTGGATTGTAGTGAAGTTTTTAAGCCAGCTATTGTTACAGACATTTAATTTGGAGCTCTGTCTTTCCCTTGTTTTCAGGTAAAACCACTCGTCTGGGACATTACCCAGTGCTGGAGGTGCTGGTCGTCACGGCGATCACTGCTGTCATTGCATTTCCAAACAGTTACACCAGAATGAGTGGATCTGAGCTGATCTCTGAACTGTTCAATGACTGTTCACTGCTGGACTCCTCACAGCTCTGCGGGTACCAGCAGGTCAGACTTAAAGCCATTATATGGCACTTTTTTTTTGGCAAAATCTTGCATAAAAGCATGTTTTACTGCACTGAAACAAGGCAAAAATGTGCCTCCCTTCTGTGGGCTTGCAGCTCCACAAACCTCCACAAAAGCCTTTTCCTGCTTGTTTCCATGGAAATGTTGTTTCTTTGGCTATTGACACTTTGCAGCTGATGTCATAATCATCTCTTGGGGGTTGATGCTAACTGTAAGCACAGCTTTGTCTGAGGCTTGTTAGACTTTAATCTGAGCTTTATTTTTAACACAATCTGACCAGAATGAACTGACTTAGTTGGAGCTACAGCATAAGCCAGCATTCTTTCAGTTTGTCAACCTCACCTTTTTTGTTGAAAATCACACTCACTAAACAGGGCAATCAGTGCTTGTTTTTCTTGTGAGTCACAGCTGCTCAAAGCTTTGGCCAAAGCCTTTAAATGTTGGGTTTGTAAAATGTGGCTCATTTGTAAATCTTGTATGTGTTTCCAGCCGAACATGAACACATCAGAGAGCGGAGTAGGGGACAGTCTGGCAGATCGTCCGGCCGGAGCTGGACTCTACACGGCGCTATGGCAACTGGCCCTCGCCCTTGTGTTCAAAATGTTGATAACCGTCATCACCTTTGGCATGAAGGTACGAGCACAGAACTGTATGTCTGATACCACAGAAGATCCATGTCAGATTACCTGTTACTTCTATTCATTTTTGTAATTTTTTTTAGTTAAAGCTGCAGTATGTAAATTTTGGTTGAGGGTCCATCACCTGCTTGTTTCTATGTATATAATATTGCTCTGCCTGGAATGTTCCATTACATTTTTTCAATTACAGGAGGTTTTATAGCTCAATAATACCTTGAAAACTGTGAGTGGGGTTGCCTCTCATTCCAGACAAACCAATGAAATGTACTCAATCCCACTAACAGTGATTTTATTTTGACCAGATGTGAGTTCTCCTGTTTATTTCGTGGTAATTTCCTGAGAGCAGATGTTGTCAGATGTAATAAGTTTTACATCCTAACCGAGGGTCCAGTCCAGTCTCCGTGAGTCAGCGTGAGTCAGGCCCAAACGACATCACAGCCAGACATTATAATGAGACACAGTAGTTTTAGATTACATCTCATTTTTCTCATCATGAGTCAGGACAAACGAGGAGCAACTGTCTTTAATTTAAGAACAAATAAACGTCAGATTTGAAAAGCTCTAATCCTCCTCTGAGGTTTCATCATATCGTCGTAAATTAGTGCTGTCAAACTATTTGCTTTTTTAATCAGAATAATCACACTTTAGAATTTTGATTAATCACATTTAATTATTCTTCAAAAAAAGACCAAAATATTTCAACAAAAATGAAATTCATTATAAAAAAGTTATATTATTGACATTTTTCTGTCGGCTGGTAGTTTTGTTGACAACATTGTGTACGCCAAGGTTGTTTGTCGTGCTCGGTTTGTTGTTGGTACAAGTAGCGTCATTGCTGCCACTGAATCAAACACGTGTTTTGCTTTTAGATGGTATTTTAAACTTTTTGTGCTTCTGTGGAAAGAAAGTTCATTGCTGTACTCAGACCTGATCACTGACCTAATAACCTGCACCGCCTTTCAGGTCGCCATTGTGCTTTCCATAGAGGAGTTCAGCTCCTGTGTCTGATTTTACAAGATTCCAGTCGTTTTTAGGAATGAGGAATGTGTGGTGCCTATGTGTTCATGGGCAAGACACTTTCTCTGTCAGACCAGCGCATTTTGTCGTTGTGTTCTTAGGCAAGGTGCTCCATTCCAACAAAGCGCGATCAAGTCAAATCCTTTTTTATGTGGCTCAGGGGGGAGAGGTGGGAGAGGGGGGCTTAGAGCATCAAAAACAAAACTGAAGTACAACATGTTCAAGGTAGAGGGTCCGCCACCTGTTTGTCTCCATGGAGATATTACAGTTTTGCCTTGATTCTTTTACAGTATGGAAATAAAATTGGTAATCACAATGGAGACAGGTTAATGGTCAGATCTATGAAGAAGCGAGCCTGCACATGGTAAGATTTCAAGGTATTTGAGGTATTTATTAGCTATAAAACACCTGCAAATGAACAAATGCAAGGGCGATATGTTTAATGCCCTACTGTGGCACATTCCAGGCAAAGAAATAACGGACCCCCACCTTAGAAGTTACATAATGCACCTTTAATTCAGCAATTATAGCAGTAAAAGGCAACACGGTGACTAAATAATGCAATTTAAAGCAATTTGGTTGTCTTGAAAAGGTGCTGTGTAAATCTAATACATCATTATTATTATTAGGCTAACTATTTACCCTCCTTCTTGTGTCCCCCAGGTGCCCTCGGGTCTGTTCATCCCCAGCATGGCGGTGGGGGCGATCGCCGGCCGGTTGCTAGGCGTTGGCATGGAGCAGTTGGCGTATTACAATCACGACTGGCTCATCTTCAAAGGCTGGTGCTCACCGGGCGCAGACTGCATCACGCCAGGACTCTACGCCATGGTTGGAGCCGCCGCGTGTTTAGGTAAAAGAATCCATCAAATACTGATGTTAACAAATTTCCCTGGAGGTGTGAAGCTAACTGAAAGCACTGCTCTGTCTGAAGCTCTGTTTAGACTTTAGACTTTAGTTTTATTTTAGCACAGTCTGACCAGAAAGAGCTGACTTAGTTGGAACTACAGTAGGTGAGGTGATTTGTGCGCTTAAAAAAGTCTCATATAAGTACAGTCATTAGGCAACAGTTTGTCTGTTAGTCACTCTCACCTTTTTAGTTGAAATACTCATACTGAAAATGTGTTGTTTAAATCTATTTTCCATTTTTTTCTTGAATTTTCAGACAATCTTAAAACTTTTTTGTCAGTGTTTTCTAATGCGTGTTTCTTTGTGTTACCATGGTAACTGCAGAACATTCCGCCAATTCCCCCCCCCCCCTTCTGGCAGCCTGACGTCATTACGTTCTAGGATCTGTAAACCACCAATACAAACTACAAACGTGTTCTGAAATATGATGATTCTTGTGTTAGTTTGTGAATTTATATTTCAGTCTTTGTCAGTTCTTCTGCACACGTCTAAAATATGAGCAGAATCCTATTATTAAAACACAAATTGCAAATGTAATTGAGGTCCCAGTGCTTGTGACAAAAATTGCAAGTCGTGGTTAAATTTCGGGATGCTCCAGCTTTTTCAGTTTCGATACCGATTCCGATACTGCAGCTTTAAGTATCTGTTGATCACCGATATCAAACAATACCAGTGTAGAGACTGAGAACAGTATTTATTTTATTAAAACAATAATAAAATGAGACAAAACGTGTTAAACAGCTTTGCGTAAAAAAATGTTTAAATATTATGAGACTTTCTGAGCCCACCATGAGCAGTAAATAGTCTCATTACATCAGTGCATATGCCCAATCATGATATCAAATAAACCGATATTTGTAAGTCAGTATCAGGTCCAGCAATTGTTTTCAGTATCTGCACTAATATCTGATTCTGGAAACAATTGCTGGAGCTGATATCGGCTTCCCTAGTTAAACTGGTAATGAATTTGAAGCAGGATAGGATAAAGATTACACAAACATGCACAAATCACTCTAATTCCAACTCTGAGTGGGTAAATGTGAAGGGAAACAATTATAACTTGATTAGAAGCTTTGGAAAGTCTATTTTACCTAATGTAGTCACTTTAAACAAACACATTTCTGTGTGTGGTTAGTGATTATTTGTTCTTATTCCCTGCGGTGGCGGTCTTCACTCTTTACTCTGATAATTATTACGTTTAGCAGAGCAAGGCCTGGTCCACAGATGTCTCGAGGTGTAGGTGATCTGTTTTGACGTAACAATGCAGCAAAAAACGCTTAACTTTAAATGAAATTGCGTTTAGATCGTGGTGTGGGGCGTAAACATGGCTGGAGCATATTGCTAATGTTGTCGTGGCTCTGATGTGGTTTCTAAAGGCAGTCCATATAATCCCCATCTGTTTTAATAAGAAGCTTTAGCCTGAGTTTATGGGGTGCACACCGGCACAGTGGAGAAAATATGTGGGAAATATGTGGAAATGCTGTTAGCTGTTTGCGGTTGGCGGCCATTTTAGTAGCAAATACAACATACTGCTGCATGGACTGCACTGTAAAATGAGCCTCATCGTGGGGTATGGTGGTGGGTGGGATACGGCTGCATGTGGCAGCGACAGTGCTTCAGTGGTTAGAACAGCGATGCCCTAACCCAAAGGCCACAGAATCGATGCCAACTTGGACTGAGTTCTGTAGTTGTGTCCTTAGGCAAGACACGTCACCCAGCTTGCCAAAAATGAATGTGGTGCAGGTCAATGAGTGCAGAGTGAATGAATAATGATGACAGTGTAGCTTTGAGGTGCTTTAACAAGTCTGTAAAGCTCATTATGCATTACTATCATTATTAAAGATACAGTATGTAACTTTCTGGATATGTCACCAACATAGTGCCATGGAAATACAAAATTAAAATCCCACTTTGGAACATTCTTCATTGAGAAGTTGTATGCCATACTGTGGAATATTATAGCCAAAGGAACATATTTTTCCATAAAAAAAAATAGGTTTGTGGAGATGCAAGCCCGCTCACAGCAAAGTGTGTTTTCAGTACAATAAACGCAACCAAAATGAGAAAAAAACAACATGCTATTTTTTGATAAAATGTTATAAATTATGGTTCATGAGCTAGAAGCAGGAACGACTACTACTACGACTACTGCTACTGCTACTACTTCTACTACTACTGCTACTGCTACTACTGCTACTACTGCTACTACTACTACTGCTACTACCACTACTACTACTAATACTGCTGTTACTGCTACTACTACTACTGCTACTGCTTCTGCTGCTGCTACTACTATTACTACTACTGCTACTACTGCTACTGCTGCTACTACTACTACTGCTGCTACTACTACTACTACTACTACTACTACTACTACTACTACTACTACTACTACTACTACTAATAATAATAATAATAATAATAATAATAATAATAAATATATATAAATAAATAAATAAATAAATAAATAAATAAATAAATAAATAGTCCTTACACAGTCCTTACCTGCTTTGTCATTTCACACACAGCTCCACAGCTCAGGAGGTCCAGGCACTTCCTCTGTTATTAGACCATAAATCAGCATTAGCTCACAGACGCAGGCCGTATTTAAAACACTTTGATGAAACTCTCCAAAGTAAATATGTTTAAATGTTTTCTGTACAAGTCTGTTCTTTATAACTGTGTGCGTGATAAGGGACAATTTGTTTTTGAAGGATTTTTGTTTGGGTAAAAAACATCTGTGCACAAATGTTACCATAAGGTTTAATAATAAAACACAGGGCATTTTGGGTAACTATTGTTTTGAAGGAACCTTGAGTTACTTGTACTTCTTAGAGTACTTTCATACTTTTATACTTTCATACTTTTACTTCTACTTAAAGATGGACTGTGTAACTTTTCTAGTGGAGGACCTGTCTTATGCTTTTCTCCATGAAGACGTTATTGCTTTGTCTGGAATGTTTCACAATATGGATTAAACGTTTCTATCACCATGGAGACCAAACCAGACCAAGTTACAGGGCAGATCTGTGGAGAGGTGACCCAGTTTACAGTCAGAATCCCTGTTTTCCTTGGTATTTTTGAGCTATAAAACCACCTGTGATTGAATAAATGTAAGGTAGAGTTGTTTAATGTCATACTGTGGAACATTCCAGGCTGAGCAGTGGCATCTCCATAGAAACAAGCAGGTGACGGACCCCTAAAAAGCTACACAATGCACCTTGAACTACTTTCCCAGTTTTTCCAAAGTTTTGTATAATTTGTTGAAAAGAAGAAACTGTAAACTTCCCGAGTGATTTTTTTTATTTATTCACATTTTCATTCTCGTGGTGTTTATAATTTCCTGGAGTTTTTCCCTCTGCTTTGATGTGATCTGAACATGTGGAGTCTCTTTGTGATATAATGATATTCTGGGGGTTTTAATGTGTCATTTGCAGCTGCAGATTCTCATTTCGTCTGAACAGGCCAGAGGTGGGAGAATAGCAACAAAATGGACCAAATGAACTCAAGCTACTTTAAAGAGGGGGTATTATTGGAGGTTTTCCTGTTCAAAAACATGCCTGAAGAGGTTTTATATGTCATCCAGGCATGCTTGAGTAATTTAGAGATCTCTCCCGGACCTCCCACACAACAATTTTCCATATATACACACAAAACGATACAAAACTGCTGTAACTTGACAAACTTGTGATGTGCAGTAGTTTCATTAGAGGGATGCACGCTGCTTGTGTTGTGATAGCGCTCTGAAGGGGGAGTGACTTTGCATCGAGAGCATTGGGAGCGTACATTGATGCCTGGGATATTCCACAGTATGACATTAAACAGCTCTACTTTACATTTATTCAATTCCAGGTGGTTTTACTGCTCAAACGTACTTAGAAAAACTGTGATCAGAGTTGCCTCTCCACAGATCTGATCTATAATTTGATCTGGTTTGGTCTTCGTAACGATAGAAAGGTTTAATACCAAACTGTGAAACATTCCAAACGGAGAAATCTATAGAAACAACAAGGTGACAGACCAACAAACGGAAAAGTTATGTAACGCACCCTTAAGGAAATCACCTGGGTATCTGGTTGCACTCTCACCTGCAGTTCCTCCCTGTGTCCTGTAGGTGGCGTGACCCGTATGACCGTGTCCCTGGTGGTGATCATGTTCGAGCTGACCGGGGGGCTGGAGTACATCGTCCCTCTGATGGCAGCGACCATGACCAGTAAATGGGTGGCAGACGCTTTCGGACGAGAAGGAATCTATGAGGTACTACGGGTTATCTCATCAAAAACACAACAGGAATTTATTATTAGTCTGTCTACATCTCCAAACCTCGAAATGCTCTGTTTCACTTTGTGATGTCACTAAGCGATATAGTTTTCAAGCTAACAACTACCTTTTACCTTTAGGTCAGTAGAGCCGCGAAATTATCCACACGATTCTAGTGAAGTTATATGTAGTTGTATGACATCACAAGGTGGATGTCAGTAGTGTTTACAGTTTGAGAGAAGAACTCAGCCTAAATATGCAGGATTTGTGTGTTAAACATGCGTGAATGAAACAAAACACAACTCCAGGTCTGTTTGTGATGAGGAAACAACATTATAACAGACCACCAGCCAAAAAATGCGTAATGAAGAAGAAAAATACATGTATAAGTCACACTTGGACTATAAATTGCACTTTTTGGGGGAAATTTATTTTATAAAATCAGAGACCCAAGAACCAACATTTCATCTTGAAAGGAAAGTTATAGTATAGTAATAAAAACAACCGAATAGAGAACATCTTGAATTAATTTATTGAGTATGTCACAGAGTTAATATACAGTACGTAATACCTTACATGTATACATGTACGTGTAGACATGATAATATAATTTCTTTTACATATGTAAACGTATCTCAAAGGGTCATGGGAAGAAGTGTTAACTTTTTGAATCCCACCCCTTACATATACTTAAGCATTGCTATTGATGTCTGGTTTCCTCTGAACCATCTTCATCACATTTATCTAACAATCCATGTAGTCATAATATAATTCATATATAGGATTCATATATTTGGTCTATGAAAAATGTAATATATAAGTCACACCTGAGTATAAGTCGCAGGACCACCCAAACCCTGACAAAATAACGAAAAACACAGTAATATGGGCCCTTTCATAAGAATAATGATTATATGGTGCACACTGACCTGTCCCCTGTCTCTAGGCTCACATTCGGTTAAATGGATACCCGTTCCTGGAGGCGAAGGAGGAGTTTGAACACAGCAGTTTGGCGGTGGACGTGATGAGGCCGCGCAGGTCTGACCCTCCTCTGGCCGTGCTCACACAGGACAGCATGACGCTCGGGGAGGTCGAGGTAACGCCCACTTCACCATATTCTCTGTGGTACTGACATTTTATAGACACATTAACCAAACTGCCACCTTTGTTCACTATTTGGGTTCGTTATTTGAGATAAATGAGTTGAAACTGACATTTCTAGTATAGACTCAGACTTAGATTGAGACAAACTTAATTGATCCACAAGGGAAATTACGGGCTGTAGGAGTGAGTCTGAGCGTTTAATGAGCCTTGTAGCCTGAGTCTTGTAATAATACTAATAACTCATTAAAACGCATTCATACTATAGCAATGTTTTTGTATGGGCTTGTCAGATGGGGTCAAATAAGAACTCCAGTCTTCTATACACATGCATTAATCCCCCAGTACAAGGATGTCATTTTTAAACGGGAAAATCCCTTTAAGCTTTCAACACTGCAAACATAAAGTCCATTGGAGCATAGCGGCAGCATGTTTGAGATTCATGCAAAACAAAATACTACTTTGTCAGTGACATATTAAGTATATGGTGTGTATTTCATATTCCTGTGGTGTATGCAACATTTTTCATTCAACACATGTAATTGTAGGGCCACAAAGTCCAAATGTCCCAGCCAAAATCTCAGTCACACTCCAGAGGATCTATGTTTGAGCAAAATGAGCAGGGACATATATGTGTATATGGAAAAGTCATCATTACAACACTGTACAAAAGTGAAATAATGACCCTAAAGGAACTGTATGTTCCTTAATCTGCAACCAGATACGAGTTTGTCTCATTCTCAGTGTATGAACAGGCCTCATGTGAAAGCTCAGAACCTCCAGAATTATCTTTTTGAGCTGCAGAGGCTGCACTAGCACTGATCCATGGTTGGCTGTAGGTGCTGGGGTTTAGGTAGTGACCATACAGATCATAGAGAGAGACATTTAGGTTTAAACCAACAGCATTTCTGCAGTCCACTCATTTGAGGCTCCTGCTTTCTGATTGGATAAACATCATGAACTAACACCAAATTATAACAAATAAATGGGACATCGTGTTCAATGTTTTTGTAATTTAGACTAAAACTCCATTAGAATAGTTATCAGTAAAAAAGTATTTGATTTGAACATGTTTACTACGTATCTTTAGACACAGTCAAGTCTTCTTTATGAAATGTACTCATTTACCATATTTTCCGTACTATAGAGTGCACCGGTAAAGCCGCATCCACTCTATTTTTAAAAAAAATTAAGAAGAAAGTTATACAAGCCGCAACCGGGCTATAAGCCGCTGATATCTATGTTGAAAAATTAGATGTTTACTGCATATACAGAACGATTTTGTACTGTAAATGTACATTTATGTACCTGAACAGATTCTTTACGAACAGTGCCTTTTAACACGGCAGCAACTGTGCTGATTAAAATGAAGTCAAAAACAGAAAAGAACCAGTAATTGATTTACCTTCATTTCTCCTGTGAGTGAAACCACAAGTCACTTTAATCATCTTCGCTAAACCACTGACGCCGAGCTTATGTGCAGCAGCACGGTAGAGGTCTGCGCGGGACACAATTTTCAGTCCCGCTCCCGCCCGTTCCCGCATTCTTCAGTACCGCTCCTGCTCCCGTGTCGTGCGGTCGCACTCCCGCCCGCTCCCGCAATAAGCTTTCAGAATGTTCTTTCAGATGCTTTTATTATACATCCATGGTCCCGCCCCGCGCTGTTTTGTGTTGGGTTTTGTGTGCAGGGCTCTACAGCACGGTTTCCTTCCTGGAGCAAGATCGATGCCTTCAACTTAAAACTTGCATCGTGTGATTTTCATGATGAAGGGGGTGGGGATTTGAAAATAATTACCAGTTAGTAATTTGCCGTGCGCGTTATATCTGCTAAATAAAAAGTAGCATATTCTACTTTGCATTAATTTTACGTCTATCTTGTTTTTGAAATTCCGGTGAGAGCGCCCCTAGCGGTGGAAGAAAAATCAAAAATTTAGCCGCTCCTTTGTAAAAGCCGCATGGTTCAAAGCCTGGGAAAAAAAGTAGCGGCTTATAGTCCGGAGAAAACGGTACAACTTACCTACCATTTTTTTCAAAGGTGCATTATGTAACTTTTTGACAAGGGGTCTCCATGGAGAATTTCGTGCTTTACCAGTTGAGCAGTGCAAATAAACACATTTGAATAGATATCTGTACTGCACATCTTTGTTTGTATTGAATATTAAATATCATGTCTGTCGCCCCCTGCAGGCCTTGGTGGAAAGCACACATTACAGTGGGTTCCCGGTGGTGGTTTCTCCAGAGTCTCAGAGGCTCGTGGGCTTTGTGTTCAGACGAGACCTGCTCATCTCTATAGGTCAGTTTTACACACATTTACATAAATAATAATAGTTTTAAAGTGCTTATGACAGCTTAGACTACTTAGATGTGTTTCCAAAAATCCAAAGTTTGACAATTTTATAAAGTTTACAGTTTTACTTCCTGAGTGGCCATGAGCAGCAGATACAGTATGATTTAGTTGTTCTCATTTATAGAGAAAATACCAGATTTTGTGCCTTATTTAAGACTTTGTCCTGTAAATTATATTACTATCAAATTATAAATCAAATGTTACTTCCTGACAGTTACTCTTTAAGTTTATCTTACTTCAGTAGTAGTTTTCCCAAATACTTTTTTACCTCTTCTTAGTACTTCTACTTTTTAATATTATTTTGAAGTACACTTTTTGTACTCATCTCTGCCTTGAATGTTGAACCTTGTCATTGCAGTGTCCCTGTTCTACTGTTTTTCAGATAACGCCCGTAAGCGTCAGGAGGGCGTGGTCAGCGCGTCACATGTGGTCTTCTCCGAGCACGCTCCGTCGCAACCCCCCGAAGCCCCGCCCCCTTTGCGACTCCGCGGCATCATGGACCTGAGCCCCTTCACCGTCACAGACCACACCCCCATGGACATCACCGTCGACATCTTCAGGAAACTGGGGCTGCGGCAGTGTCTCGTCACACACAACGGGTAAGAAAGCAGCGATAAAAGCGCAATTAGAACAGGCAGGAAAAAAAGAAATGCAGCAAATATGTGCAACTAAATCTATAAAAATGCAGGAAAATTTTACAAGAATACAACTATAATGCAGGAGATATGTGTAATTAAACTAAAAGAAATACACAAAAGTCTAAACAAGAACTAAACCAGGACTAAATAAGGTTTAAAACTGAACTAAACTATTTTTAATATATGTAATTCATTCATTTATAACAGGATTAAAGCCCCACTGCGGAGCATTTTCCCACATTACAGTGGGGTTACAAGACAGTTGTAGAACGTAGCAGGAGCTTATATCCACTCGTTGAACTGTTAATCACATTGAAAGAGTTAAAACAGCCCATAGAAAAAGAACTCTGTAACTCATCCTTATCTGGCCCTCAGCTCATGAATCAGGCTGCACTCTGTGGCCTCTCTTTGAAGCTCACGATACATTTAAAATATGAAAAAAAAAGATTTCATCTCACACAACGTTTTTTACATATTGCCCAATCTCCAACCAGCTCCACATGTCCCAAAAATGTACAGAAAGACTTTATTCATAACCAGTTCTTTTCTTTTTGTTCATTCGTTTCTTAAAAGATGCGCTACAGTATGTCACATTTTTCTGGTGGAGCATCCGTCATCTGCTTGTCTCCATGGAGATGTCATAGCTCTGAAAAACACCAGACTTTGCTCATTTTTTAAGTTGTCCTTCCAGTTACATTCATTTTAAAGGCGCACTATGTAACTTTGTGATTGGAGGTGTCACCAGTTTCTATGGATACGTCATTGCTCTGCCTGGAATGTTCCACAGTATGACATTAAACACCTCTAAATTACATTTATTCAATTACAGGTGGTTTTATAGCTCAAAAATACCTAGAAAAACAGGTATTCAGGTGTGAGCGGGGTCGCCTCTCCACAGATCTGACCTGTAACTTAGCAGGTAGAAAGGTTTAATACCATTTGACGGACATTCCACCAGAAAAGTTACACAATGCACCTTTAAATTATGACTCAAATGTTCCATCCAGACAGTTACCACTTACGTCTACTTGAGTAATATTTTTTGAAGCAACTGTACTTTTATTTGAGTACAATTTTTGCAACTCTTCTTTAAATTCTGGAGTAATATCTGATTACAAATTGGCCTCCTGTTTAATTTCTTGTGTAGAACTAGAGTGGAAATGTGTAGTCCACTTTTAGACCCGGTTTAGCCCTCTAGATTAGACCTGGGATAGTCCTGTTATAGACCCGGTTTAGATCTGGTTGTACTCGGAAAGCCAAATCCTTTATTTGTTGTGAAACGTTTGAGCTGTTCTAAAGCTTTATACTTCCATTGTGTCTAATAATAATATTTAGCGCTAGTTTCTTTTCCACTGGCTTCACAGTGCTGTATGACACCTATCCAATTCTCGTGAAGTTATCGCCCAAAGGTGCTGCGGGGAATTCAAACCAAACAGAGAACCCCAGATCCTCACGGCTTTACTTCCTGTTCCAAAGCGCTTTTCAAATGGTCTTGGAATCGTTTAGCCTGAAAACCCGAAGAGGGAGAGAAGAGAACAGGGAGGTGAAGACAGCAAAAGTTACAGACATTTGTTTTAAATTTAAGTTGGAATGGAGCGAATCCACCTGCGACGGAGACGATCGAGAAATAATAAACGAACGAAAAGAAACGGCAGCGAGGACAGGTTTAAAGGAACTGTACCTGTTTTTTTTTTTTGTCAGGTATTTAAGCAAAACATTTTTAACAACACAAACATAATTATGAAGCGTTTTATTGTAGGAGAAGCAGGAGGCGCATGTTAGCTTGCTAGTGAAAGTGCAGTGAATAATTAGGATGCTCAGAAGATGTTAGGAAAGTGAGGAATAACTTTGGAAAGGTTAAAGGGGCTATATTACGCAGAATTGGTAACCCTTTTTTATTAGTCTGTCTACGTCTCCAAATCTCAAAATGCTCCGTTCCACCTTGTGATGTCATGCTGTGGTAGTTTTTTCAAGCTAACAGCTCCCCTTTACCTTAAGTTCAGTAGAGATTGGCAATTTGAGGGCTAAAATGATCTAAATCAGACTAGTGGAGGCATATGGAGTTTAAAAACATAGTGTCTCACCTTATGACATCACAAGGTGGAACAGTGTTTTATGCCTGAGAGAAGAAATATACCCTAAATATGCAGGATTTGTGTGTAAAACATGTGTGAATGAAACGAAACACAATTCCAGGTCTGTTTGTGATGAGGAAACAACATTATAATCAGAAAATAACGTAATATGAGCCCTTAACTGAATCCAGGAAACATGTTTGTAGAGGTCTAAACTACAGAATTAGCCGCTTTTACACAGAACAACACCCCATGGAGACTCAGGGGAGGGCATCTGACACATGGAGGGGGGGTATCTGACACACAGAGACACGTTCATTTCCAGAAAAGTCTTGTGAGAACAGCGGGATCCAGGCTTACTCATTGTTCATGCCTGTATTTGAGCACTGGCTCCAGGCACTGAAAGCTCTGACGTGTGTTTTTGGTTGCTCAGACTCATTGTCCCAGAATGCATCGCTCCGGGGGCCAGTGAGAAGGACCGCGTCTGATCAAGAGACAGTTAAATGTCATTGCCCTGCGCACTTTTCCCACACTATCTTTAGTTTAACAATAGGTTGTGCTCATGACAGTCTTAAAGTGCATATGAGCAGTTAGGATTTCACTAAAACAGAGTTGACTCCTTTGTTTTTAAAATTTTAAATATTTTTTGCTTCCTGGTTGGATACGGGCAGCCAGTTTTTGTTTTATGAGGATAGGTCCAATAATTACAGATATATTAGTCAAAAAACGGTCAACAAATCTGCAATCTGACAGTTTAACAGCAAATTCCACCAAAGAAGTCTGATTTGTAGCTTCTATATTACCCAAAATAGACTCTTGTGAGCTTTAAATCATCTTATAATGTTATTATCTCCTCAAAAACATACCTGGAGTTGTGTTTTGTTTCATTCACACATTTGGTAACCCAAGGCTGAAATTAGTGATTCCAGTGAAGAACATAGCTGGAGTTTAAAAACAAAAACTCCAGCTATGTTTGTGATGAGGAAACTACATTATAAGAGATCAGAAAATAACGTAACATGGACCATTTACATATAGGATTCTACACTGCTGTGATGTCACATGAACCTGACCTATATTGTCCCAGAATGCATTGCTTCAGGGGTGTCAGTGAAGGAGAGCGACAGTTAGGTTTCAAGGCTTCGCCCACTTTTCCCACACTATCTTAATTAAATTTAATAATTCACAAAATCTCTCCTAGTGTCAATCTTTAGCTCTGGACACTTTGCAAACCACATGTAAACATTTCTTAGCTTTTCTGTGAGCTGATATCTGCTTCACTTTAGAGTCTACAGTAAAAATCACATAATCCATATTTAGTTTTGACTACATAGTTTAAAATGGTCTGTTTTTTCATCTTTTATATTTACTTTTGAGTCAGTAATTTAGATTAGATTAGATTCCATTGTATTGGCATTACACATGTATAAATGCAAGAAAACGAAATGTGGTTTAGCGTCTAATCAGAAGTGCAAGAAGCAGCAAGTGCGATATATACAGAATGTAGAGTATATACAATATAGACAATATAAATTCTGTACTTTTCCGGACGATAAGTTGCTCCGGAGTATAAGTCACACCAGCCAAAAAATGTGTAATGAAGAAGAAAAAAACATGTATAAGTCCTACATTTTGGGGGAAATGTATTTTATAAAATCAGAGATCAAGAACCAACATTTCATCTTGAAAGGCAAATTATAGAAGATATAGTAATAAAAACAACTGAATAGAGAAGAAGTCGTGTACCATTCGTTCATTTGTTTTTCAATATGGAACCAAAAATCAGAAAATGAAAAAAACAGCTCTTTTCTTTATTTGTCTCTAAAACCAAAATGAAAAAAATTGTTTTTTCATTTTTGCTTCATATATAGGATTCATATATTTTGTCTAAGTCGCAGGAAACACCCAACCCCTGAAAAAAAGACGTATAGTCCGAAAAATACGGTATATTACAGTGTAGATTGTAGTTTGTAGTGAATATGCAGTATACAAATAAATAAGGCAGTATGAAGAGGAGGGGTGGGATATAGCACATGTAATATTTACTACTATATTATATATACACAATATATACTATGAACAAATATACAGGGTGTGCTATAGAAAATATAAATATGTATGTATTATTCACCATGATGAGTTTATAAGAACTTTTCACAGCAAAAACAAGACTGAAATCTGAACTTTGAATGAATCCTAGAATCCCGTGCATTTCAGAACACATAGAGGTCTAAACTACAGGCTTAGCAGATTTTACAGGGAATAAGACCCCATGGAGACACAGGAAGGGCATCTGACGCACAAGCAGAGCATCCGACATAAAGGGAAGGCATCCGACACGAACACCAGAGCAGAGTTTTGCCGTAACTGTAACAGAAAAGCTAACAACAAGCAAATGTTGAAGTCAAAATAACTTTGTGTACTGTTCACATCTAATTATAAAGCATTTCATTGTCAAAGACTCAGGAAGTGTGCATTAGCATTGTAGTTGCAAGCTTTACCATTATGGCAGAACTCCGCTCTGGTCTCTGAAAGTTGTGAAAAGCTCTTACAAACTCAACATGGTGAATAATTAAGATGCACTGAATGAATAAGAGTTAGTAAGGAGTAACTATGGACCACTGCAAACTGTTTAAAATGAACTAGTTCTGCTTTTTACATTTTTAAGAGAGCAAAAATCAGGTACAGCGCCTTTTATTTCTCCTATGAACAACATAAACTGTGTACATTTCATAGTTTTCTTAACCGAAATCAAACCACTTTGTCCCTTCTGTTTCCGCAGGAGACTTCTGGGCATCATCACCAAAAAGGACATTTTAAAACACATGGCACAGATCGCCAACAGAGACCCGGACTCCATATTGTTCAACTAACTTTTCAAAAACTGCTACGAAAACGTCTGTAAAAACATCAACTTTTACGACCAGCTGAACCAAAGTTTACCGGAACACACGCGGAGATCATTTTTGCACTTTTGCCATTTCAGAACTGGAGAATGTTTCCAACCAGCATGGCTTTTTCCCAATCACAAAACCATCCAAAAACCTCTCCATGATTTTTTCGGGAGACGATGAGTGAGACTTGGAAGTACTGGAGGCCCTGAGGATGTTGTGGAGCGGACAAGCCCAGGCGAAGTGCACCTTTTGTGGGGTGGGAGCGTGGCTTGCCCCCCCTCCTCTCCTCTTTCCCGGTTGTGTCATTGTGAAATTTATTGTTGCCTCCGGGTAACAAAAAGACAGACTGTATTTTCCGAAAAGGATCTGAAAAAATGACACTCCAAAATCCTGAGAACTTGACGGAGGACCTGGCAACGTGGAAGAATGTAGAAACGGTGCATTTTAAGACTTCAAATGGTTAAAGAGCCGCTGTACACGGGGAGAAATGATGATATTAATTTATGTCAATGTAAAAATGTTTGTCCAAGTAAATTATTTCACTAAATGTTAAGTGTCTGTGGAATTATTCAGGCCTAAACCAGAACTAAACCAGGTCTAAACCAGGACTAAATCAGGTCTACTCTAGGACTGAACTGTAGGACTAAACCAAGACTAAAGTAGAACTAAACCAGGACTAAACTAGAACTGAACTATAGGTCTAAACCAGGTCTAAACCAAAACTAAAACAGGTTTAAATCAGGTCGACACTAGAACTGAACTATAGGACTAAACCAGGTCTAAACAAGGACTGAACTATGAATAAACCATGTATAAAACCAGGACCAAACCAAGACTAAACTAGATCTAAACCAGGACTAAATCAGGTCTACACTAGGACTGAACTGTAGGACTAAACCAAGACTAAAGTAGAACTAAACCAGGACTAAACAAGGACTGAACTATAGGACTAAAACAGGTTTAAACTAGGAGTAAACAGGTCTATACTAGAACTGAACTGTAGGACTAAACCAGGTCTAAACCAGGACTGAACTATAGGACTAAACTAGGTCTAAAGCAGGACTAAACTAGGTCTAAAGCAGGACTAAACCAGGGCTAAAGCAGGACTAAACCAGGGCTAAACAAGGACTGAACTATGAATAAACCAGATATAAAATCAGGACCAAACCAAGACTAAACCAGGTCTAAACTAGGATTTAACTATAGGACTAAACTAGGACTAAACCAGGTCTAAACCAAAACTAAAACAGGTTTAAATCAGGTCTACACTAGAACTGACCTATAGGACTAAACAAGGACTGAACTATGAATAAACCAGGTATAAAACCAGGACCAAACCAAGACTAAACTAGGTCTAAACTAGGAACAAATCAAGACTAAACCATGTCTAAACCAGGTCTGAACTAGGACTGAACTAGGACTAAATCAGGTCTAGAACAGGACTGAAGTTGGAAAAATCAGGACAAAACTGAGACTAAATCATGTCTAAAACCAAGACTGAACTCTACTCTGAGCTAGGACCAAATTGTTTAAGTTGATTTTATTTTACGTTGATCCAAAGTAAATATTTGCATTTTTGACACATCCATTTAAAATCAACATTTAATTTCATATGCAGTACATTTTTCCATTATTATCCTATGTAATAGTCTGAAAACACCACTATAGAATTTGTCCAGTGGCATATTAAGTTTTTTTTAGAATTCCTTTTTCCTTTATAAAAATATTTCCTGTGGTCTATATTGCTAACCACAGGGTCAAAGGTCAGCCACTCGCAGTGAGATCGTAAAGTTTTACAGCGCACACTTCACATTTGACGGCCATTTTGAATCTATTTTTTCCACAGAACAGAAACTGAAGAGGCCAGAAAAAACACAGACCATGAGCGGAAATTGGACTAGTTAACTATTCTGAATTAATTTGAGAGACAGAATCAATAAACAAAAGAGGCTGGAATACAGAGCTGTGCGGTTTTATGGTTTAATAATAGTAGGATTCTGCTGAAAGTTCACATTTTAAACACGTCCAGAAGAATTGACAAAAAGAATGAAATATGAACTGACAAACTAATACAGGAATCACATTTCAGAACTCTAAACTACAGCGTAAGCCGTTTTTATGTAGAAAAAAACGGGAGATTTTGAATTATTACAGCCATTGTTAATTGCATCCATTCATCTTGAAATTTGTTGAATTGTTTTATAAAGTACTGAGAAAAAAAACGAAAAATTAGTCAGTTATTAGTTTATGCATTAACAACATAATGACCAGTGGTGCTGGTGAATAGAGGGCGCACGTCGCACGTACGCCGCACTCCCTAACTTGACCTCGATTAAAATAATAATAATAATAATAATAATAATAATAATAATAATAATAATAATAATAATAATAATAATAATAATTTTATTAGGCAATATGTTTAATATTTTGTTTAAAATTGAATGTTTATCTGCATAGACATATTTTTATTATGTTAAATGTGCTCATATCACTGTATTTGAGTCACATGGTTGGAATTTGAGTGCGTTGACTCTATAGACTGTATAAAAGTCTATGGTTGATTCAAATCATGTGATTGGTCTTTATAAACATTATCACATTTCTGACCTATGAGGATTCAGCTGCTCTGTCCCGCCTCAGCCCAACAGGCTAATGCTAATGCTATGGGCTAATGAATGGAGAGCTACAGAGCTGTGTGCTCCACTGTTATGACGAGCCCAACTTCAGTCAAAGTGCGTCTGAGGAACAGTTTTCAGGGGGTAATGTGTCTTCTCTTCAGCGGGACACTTCTGCCCAGCAAGAAAAGCGGCCATGAAATGAGTGCATTGGCTGCAGTGACATTTACGGCTCTTGATTCACACACTGGTTAATGGAGGCTAGCTACTTTTAGCGGCTCAGACGCTACGGCCATTGGGGCACTTGGCACCAGGACCCGGGGCACTCGCTGCCGGGGCTGGGGCAGTCGCTCGCTGCTTTATCCGCCTATGCCTGCTAGTTTCTGGGTGTAGCGCAGATGGCTTAAGTCCACCTGGTGCCCTGGTGCTAATATGGACTGGAGTAACTTTCAGACTGAAGTGGGATTAAGACGAGTTTTAGAACCAGCTCCTGCACTCGGCTCCAGGACCTTGTGTCTGGACCTGACTGGACCGGGACATATTGGAGACAGAACCAACAGCACAGAGGGTAAAGGACACACTCTGCATCAGTCCCATGGAGAAGGTAAGAGGCTTGTTTTTGTTAGTTTGGGGCAAATCTGAGGACGGTAAACAGGTAAACAATGTTCTAGTGTTAAATGCGTAAATGAATGAGTGATGGAGCCGCTCCGGTGTTTCTGCCCTGTGCTGTAGGAGTGGCGTCGAGTTGTGACCAGAGCCTCTTATTTTTGCTGCATTTTCCTGACGTTGTAGGGGCTGGTTGTGAGCGCTGTGTCAGGTTGTGTTGTTGTTGTGAGCGGTTGGGTCAGGTTGTGGTGGATCAGGTTGTGTTGCTGCATAAACTTTGCACTTGGCTGTGTGTTGTGCTTGAGATAAAGTTCAGCCAATAGTGACTAAAATGACTGACTGTTTCTGGCATTTGTTATAATATTATATAACCTATACATAATACATATATTTATAATATGTATTTATAATTTTGGCCAATGTGGCCCCACAAAAAAATTACACCACCAGCCGCCACTGATGATGACTTTAGGAGAGTAGAATCTATAACTCATGAGAATAAACATGCGCTATGTAACTTTTCTGCTTGTTTCCATGGAGATGTTTTTGTTTTGCCCTGAATGGCTTAAACTTCATGGAGACAAACAGGAAATGCCACCAGGCTACATTACAAGTCAGGTCTGTGGAGAGAAGGAGAGAGAGAAAATTGGGGCCTGTGGTTATTCCATCTCTCTCACTTTCTCTGTGTGTCTCTCTCACTTTCTTCTTGTCCCTCTGTCTCTATCATTTTTTTCTCCCTCCTTCCTCAGCATCTTTCCACCTCTCTAACTTACTCTAGCTCCTTTTTCATCCATCCTTCTCTCTGTTTACACCCCCACTCTCTCCCCCTCGTCTGTCTTCAGCCTCTCTTTCTACTTGCTCTGCTTTCTCTCTCTGCTTTCTCTCTCTGCTTTCTTTCTCTCTCTCTCCCTCTTTCTCTCTCCCTCTTTCTCTCTCCCTCTTTCTCTCTCTCCCCCTCTCTCTCTCTCTCTCCCTCTTTCTCCCTCTCTTTCTCTCTTTCCCTCTCTCTCTTTCTCTAAACCAGTCTTCACTTGCTCGGCCACCTTATCCCTGTGAGAGAGAGCTCAGAGCACTTTGAAAATTTGAGTCAGAATCTGACTCTTCAAGTAACAAAACAGGGACTAAACCAGGACTGGACCAGGACTAAATCAGACCTAAATCAGGACTAAACAGGACTAAACCAGGAATAAATCAGGACTAAACCAGGACTAAACCCGGACTAAACCAGGACTAAAACAGGAATAAACCAGGACTAAACCCGGACTAAACCCGGACTAAACCAGGAATAAACCAGGACTAAAACAGGAATAAACCAGGACTAAACCAGGACTAAACCAGGAATAAGCCAGGACTAAAACAGGACTAAACCAGGACTAAACCAGGAATAAGACAGGACTAAAACAGGACTAAACCAGGAATCAATCAGGACTAAAACAGGACTAAACCAGGACTAAACCAGGACTAAAACAGGAATAAACCAGGACTAAACCCGGACTAAACCAGGAATAAACCAGGACTAAAACAGGAATAAACCAGGACTAAACCAGGACTAAGCCAGGACTAAAACAGGAATAAACCAGGAATAAACCAGGACTAAACCAGGAATAAACCAGGAATAAACCAGGACTAAACCAGGACTAAACCAGGAATAAGACAGGACTAAAACAGGACTAAACCAGGAATAAATCAGGACTAAAACAGGACTAAACCAGGACTAAACCAGGACAAAACCAGGACAAAACCAGGGACTGATCCTGGACTAAACCAAGACTAAACCAAGACTAAGCCAGGGAGTAAACCAGAAGTAAACAAGGACTAAAGCAGCAAATAAACCAAGACTAAACCAGGACTGAACCAAGGAACAAACAAATAAGCAAATAAACCAAGACTAAACCAGGACTAAAATTGGATCTAAAATCCTGAAAAAAACAGGGCTAAACCAGGTCTAAACAATGACTTACCTTGTACATAAACCTGGCTTAAAATGGAAACAAACATCAAACTCCAGAAAATAAAGAGCTTAGTCATAGCCTATATAAGACATGATGAGTGAAGTGTCTTGCCCAAGGACACACAAACGGTCTTGTTGTAGCAGGTTTGTAATAACTGGAGTATTTGGAGGTGAGTTCCTGTCTCAGTTTTTCACATGGAGATCAGGTTTCTGACGGGGCATCTGAATTCTTTCCCCTCTGACATTACCACACACACAAGTCAGAGCTGGACCTGCGTGGTCATGGCACCGGGCGTCCACTAGAGGGCGCCCGGAGAGGGTCACTCACCTCCAACAAAACAGGTGTTAGAGAAATACTTTTCCTACTTTATACTATTACACAAAACGGACTCTTGTGAGCTTTAAGTCATGTTATAATGTTGTTTCCTCCTCAAAAACAGACCGGGAGTTGTGTTTTGTTTCATTCACATGTTTGACTAACCCTTTTTTATTAGTCTGTTTACATCTCCAAGGCCATAATTTCGTTGAGAAGACATTGGCTGAACTTATCCAAATGATTCTAGTGAAGTGAGTGTTTTATCCATTCACCTTCTCGATAACAGGGTGACCAGATTTTCAAAATAAAAATCTGGGACCTGGTTTGGGTTGGTTGATAATAATAAAATTGTAAAACAGGTGTGTTATTAAGGAAAATTTTAATGCAATTTTTAAATGTGAGTCAGTATATTCACATTTCTTTGTGTTTTTTGTCATTTTTAAGCAGCTTTTCTGTATTTTACCTTAACAAGTGACATTTTATGCTTCTCTTTACTGTTGGCAGGGATCAGATTGGTCAAAAATAGGAACACCAGGGACATTTCAAAGTCAAAACTTTATTGTCAATTCCCCCATGTAACAAAATCACAAACTGCAATTTCACCAAAAAACTCCAATGTGCAGTTCAGAGCATGCTCATGTGATTATCTTATATTTCTTGTGTAAAACTGGGACAAATCGCTGGTTTTGGATAAATCTGCGGACACAGAGCTCAAAACTGGGACTGTCCCGGGCAGAATCCTACACAGGTCTGAGTCTGACAAACCGCATCCGCTCGAACCCGTCATACCTCAATCCGCACCCGTCCTTTTTGACAGAATTGAAATAAAATTCTGCACCGACACCCGAACCGCAGGACATTGCATGTGTGGTTTGAAAATGAAAGTGGCAGAGATTTGTGGGAATCCGCCTGTGCAGCAAAAACATATGGATTTTACATTTAATCTTCTGATAAAAACAACGGCATTTTTACATTTCTCTAAAATACAGTGTTTTATTTTTCGCCGTGATGTTTTGTAAACCACAGATTAGACCCGCGTTCTCCTGCGTCCGACCCGACCTGAACCTGCATCCAACATTTTTCGGTTCACCCGTCGGGTATCCACGGGTACCCGAACTCGTGCAGGACTCTGGTCACTTTACGCTAGAATCATTTGGATAATTTCAGCCCTAGAATTAACAATGTCTACTGAATTTGAGTTAAAAGTAGCTGTTAACTTGAAAACTACCTCTTCATGACATCACAAGGTGGAACAGAGCATCTTGAGCTTTGGAGATGTAGACAGACGAATAATATAGAGTTACTCAAACATGTGTAAATGAAACAAAACACAACTCCAGGTATGTTTGTGAGTAGTGTAACAACATTATAACATGACTCAAAGCTCACAAGAGTCAAATTTGTGTAATATAGGATCTTTAGATTATTAATCACTATGGCAACGGTGCTCATTTCTCCCTCAGTGTGACTTTGCGTGGCTCCAGATGTTTGTGTGTCACCTGATCCTGGGCTGTTTTCTCCGGGAGCGCGTCTCCTTTTGTGTCATGTGTTTGGGAGTTAGTTTATGTCTCTTTTTGTGTTTTTGGCGTTAGCGATGACGTACGCACGCCTCTTCACCCAGGGGCGCGTGAACTTAGCTGGACGTGTTTGGGAGAGCTCAGTGCACTCCCCGCTGAGAGAATCAGAGGAATGCAACCGGATCTGCGTCGCTGTGTTAGCATCTCGCGCCGTTAGCCTCACCTGGGGCTATGGAGGATGTTCCCACAGTCAGCTGTCTCTGCGACGCGGATCAGGTAACGCGCGAGAAAGACCGTGTGCTATAAAGAGGAGGGTTTGGAATCAGTTTTAAGCTAGTTATTCAATTGCAATATACTTGAACTTCAACTTGAACCAAATATTGTACAGCGAAACAGTACTCTTACTTAAAGGTGAAATATTACGCAAAATTGACTCTTGTGACATTTAAGCCATGTTAGAATCTTGTTATCTCATCAAAAACATACCTGGAGTTGTGTTTTGTTTAGATTTTCAAAATAAAAAAACTGAGACACCCCCGATTTTTGGTGGTTGGTAATAATAAAATTGTGAAACGAGTGCGTAATTAACGAAAATTGTTGCTCATTGCCCATTCATGACTAATATGTGAGTCAGTATAGTCACATTTTCTTTGTGTTTTGGTCATTTTTAAGTATCCTTTTTTGTTTTTTACTTAAATAAATGGCTATGTATGCTTCTTTTTATTGTTGGCAGGGATGAAATTTGCCAAAAAATAGGGACGCAAGGGACATTTCTTCTATAAAACTGGGACAAATCAATAGTTTTGTAGAAATCTGCTGGGACAGGGGACACAGGCCTCAAAACTGGGATTGTCCCGGGGAAATAGAGACGTCTGGTCACCCTAGTTTTGTTTCATTCACACATGTTCAAGCTCTAAATGCTTTGTTCCACCTTGTGATGTCATGAAGAGGTAGTTTACAGTAAATTATGAGTTACATTTTTATCGTTAATTCAATAGAAATGGAAAAATCATCCAAATGATACTAGTGAAGGTGTGTTTAGTTTAAAAATACTGTTGAGCACTTCCTGTATAAGCACATGACATCACAAGGTGGAACAGAGTGTTTTCAGTTTGAGAGAAGAGCTCAGTCTTAATATGCAGGTTTGTGTGTTAAATGTGTGAATGAAACAAAACACAACTCCAGGTCTGTTTGTGATGAGGAAACATTATAACAGATGAGAAAACAGTGTAATACGGGCCGTTTAATGCCGTACTATGAAACATTCCAGGCAACATCTCCATGGGGACAACCAGGCAGCAGTGTCCCCACCAGAAAAGTTTCAGAGTAGGACTTAAGGTGAAATGTTTGTTGACTCTGGGACACTGTTACAGACTTTGACACTTTAAAAACACAGAAGTTTCTTGGAACAGACTTTTCCCCAAAGACAAACTGAAATCAAACCTGCTGAACCCAGTTTCAACTCAAAGAAGAAAAAACAGGATTTTACTTCAAAAACTCCAAACCATCAGTTACAAACGAGACCACGCGCTATTTTCTGTGATTGACAGGTGGATTAACCAATCAGAGGCGAAGACAAAAATAACTTAAGTTTCCATTCAAACTGATTTTTTTCTTGTTTTTGAGCAAAATGTGTCTAATTGACGTCTAGTTGTCAGAGTAGCGGCATAAACAATATTTTTCAAGCGTCTCACTACATCAACTTTTTTTTTTCATTGTCGGAGTAGCAGCACTTTACTATTTTCCAAACATTCTGCTTTTCCAACATAAATAATATTAATGTGAGCCTATTATACTTTGCGCTCCCATATATGATAAGAATACTTCGGCCACAGAGGATATCAGACAGTGGGAAAATGTCTGAATTGATCGCCGTGGGAAACAGTGGTGCATTTTAAAAAGAGCCTAGGCCCGCCTTCGGGAAAATATCTAATCCAAAATGGCGGCTGCATGGGCCCTTTGTGCTTCATTCATTTCGTCATGTGGTTGATCTGCGGAGAACACGGTAGAGCCTAAATAGTCGGAATATTGATACTAAGAAGAGTCGTAAAACCGTAATGAAGGAATGTCGGGATAGATGTATTGTATTTATACTTTGCAGCTGATCATTAACATTCCCTTGGGGTGTGACGCTACTGAAAGCACTGCTCTGTTAGAAGCTCTATTAGACTTTATTTTAACACAATCTGACCATAAAGAACTGACTTAGCTGGAACTAGAGCAGGAGAGCTGTTAAACAAGTTTCTCTCACATATAAAATCACAGTCACAAACCCATTTTGTATTTTTTCTCCTTGTCTTGTCTGTGTTTGCAAATGTGTGCATTGTGTCACCATGGTAACTACTGAACATTCTGCCAATAGAGTTAAATGTAAAACACCCTGGAGCGTGTTGTCACTGCAAAGCATCAGGCAGTTTAGGTCAAAATAATTCCACTGTGTTCTGTCTGTATCTTATTATTCAGCCTTTTATTATTGTTTGATCATCAGGAAGTGCGGTGTTAGCATGCTAATTGTTGTTAGCTTTACCTTGACAACAAAACCCTGCTCTGGACTCAGTTGTGTAAAACTTTCATTAACTCATTATGGTGAATAATTAGCAATCAGTCAATCAAACTTTATTTGTACAGCACTTTTCATAAGTTTGAAATGTAGCAGAAAGGGCCTCACATGCATCAGAAAAATGAATAAAAACAACAGCCCAATCCCCCCATTGTTGCTCCTTGTTTACAGCAGTTTAGACAGAAACAGAACAGAAAGCTCCTAAAGGTTATAGTAAAAATAAAAGATGGAGACTAAGTAAAATAATGCTAATAATTTCATTTAAAACAAACATAATAATAATAATAATAATAATAAGAAGAAGAAGAAGAAGAAGAAGAAGAAGAAGAAGAAGAAGAAGAATTAAGAATTAGTAATAATAATTTACAAGTAAAGTAAAACAAGTAAAAGTTTCAATTAAAAAATAAATTTAAAAGCTACGTTTTGAGTTTCCTTAACATAAAAATATGAACACTCTAAGCGGACCTCAGATCCTCAGGTCGACGGTTCCACAGACGGAGCCGTAGAAACTGAATGTCAGACTGAATGAGTTTTTAACCCTAACACGGTTTGTAATACACGCATGTATTAAAGTCTCTGCACTGGCTTGAGAGAGAAACGGTCTGACTCTGGCAATATTTTTAAATGATAAAACCAGATTTTGTGATGGACCTGATGTGTGGCTCAAAGCTAAACTCACTATCAAGAATAAGTCCTAAACTTTTGACCTTCTCACTGGGGTTCAGTGAGTAGGTTTGGAGCTTAGCTTTGAGCCTCCCTCTCTGAGCTTCAGGACCAAACCTCAGTTTTGCCCTGGTTGAGCTGGAGGAAGTTTGCTGCCATCCAGGACTTAATATCTGAAATGCAGTTAAAAAGGCTGTTGATCAGATTAAAAAGGGTGGGGCCTAAAATTGAGCCTTGGGGAACACCGCACTCCATTAAGTGAGGAAGTGAGGAAGAACTCTGGACCATTGCAAACTGTTTAAAATGAACTAATTCTGTTTTCACGGTTTTAAAAGAATGAAAATCAGGTAAAATCTAATTCAAGTGCAGTTAAGTTGTGAGAAAATGAGAAAACTATTCATAAACATAGAAATTTTGACAGTTTCTGAATTCAATTTGAGAACGTCGCATTTTCTTATCTGATATTCTCTTGTGTCTCTGTCCCAAAGCTTAAACATGTTTGAATAGTTGTTTTCCACAGATGTGTATTGGCTGTTCAAAAACCATGAAACTTCATATTTCTGTAAAAACTTGAATCATTGATCAGAAAACACATGTGAGCTTGGGTGTTCTTCTTTTGACGTGTCTCTGAAAACCAGTGCACTTTCTGGGACAAACCCTTGGCTCGAACGGCTCAAAATTGTTAGTTTCGAAACAGAAAAATAAACCACAACAGGGACTCATCAAACTTCCTCATCTCGTTTTTATTTTGATTATTGCCAAAGTAAAAATTTGAGCCATGAAAATGTCAAAACAGAAAATGAACATTTCACAAACACAATTTGAGATGCTGAATCATCTTTACACCAGCCAAGGTGAAACGGTGAGACAGATTTAGGCCAGATGCCCTTCCACGTCACTGTAACTGGAGGGGGCAGTCCTGGTGATGAGTCTTGTCCATAGATAAACAAACGTAACAAAAGGATAAATTAAGCCCATATACTGTGGAATATACCAGGATAAGTTCTCCATGGAGACGAGCAAATGGCACACACTCCACCAGGAAAGTTCCGCAGTGCACCTTTAAACATGTTCAAATCAAATGTAACTTTTACTGATAACACTTGTAATGATGATTGATTTTTAATTACAAAAACAATGGACATTTCATTTACCTAAACCTGCATGAATCAGCGCTAGTGACGCCTCATTTTGTGCTGTAATTGAATAAATGAGCTGTTTAAAGTCATACTGTGGAACATTCCAGGCACCTTCACATGTTCCGAAAACAACAAACACAGTAAATGATTAAATACTAGTCATTAATATGCATAAATACCATAAAAAATATATAATTTAATCATAAGGATTTGAAGTAGTGACCTAAAATATAGTTAATAATGGAAATATAGGTCATTTTTAAAACAAAGACAATTCATAATTTATAGTAAAAAAAAGGATAATTTATACAGAATATAATAATAATAATAATAATAATAATAATAATAATAATAATAATAATAATACTTTTTTAAAGGAAAATGGAAAGGAAAGAAAATGCTTTTAAAATTCTGTATTAAGATTTTAGTAAAAAAAGTAAGGTACGATGAAAGGAAATGATGATGGTGAAAATAATATTAAGTATAGTGAGTAAAAGTGTGTGTGTGTGTTATAAATTGGCCAAAATATAAATATAAGGGGGCTTAGCAGTTTGGTTATGCTGTACCACCACATTACTTTTGTTTGACTTAATGAAATTTGAGTGTGTTTGTGTATGTTTGTGTTGGGGAAAAGGGCTGAGGAGTTTTGTTGTTTTATGTTTGTTGTAGGTATTATTTTGTGTTAATAATTAAAAAACAAAAAAAAACTAGTCCCTCCGTGTTTGATTTGTGAAGTCGTTGACCTGAGGCGTAAAAACCCAATCCGGAGATGAAGCGTTCAAATCGTGCTCGTAAATAAATGTGACCTCAAAGCAACAGGAAGGGGGTCCGCTCCATCTTCAGACGCAGGGGTCAGATGAGGAGGGACCCCTGGTGGTAAAACTGTCATATTTCACGTTCAATTTACAACGTGAACATAAAACCAAACAGAGACCACAGCGAGAAGAGAAAGAACTCATGAGGAAATGAACCTTTAATTGAGAGAAGAGAGAGGCCTGACGCTGACCGAGACTCCTGTGGACCAGGGGAGAGGCAGGACTTGGATACATTTACTCGAGTAACTTTATGAAGGGCGATATCACTCATAACGGTTTATCTATGTCATCAAGTTGTTTTCTCAGCACAAACAAACCCGGAGTTGTGTTTTGTTTCATTTGCACATGTTTAACACATTCTGCATATTTACGCTCTGTTCCACCTTGTGATGTCATGTGGTAATACAGGAAGTGCACCACTGGGTTTTTAAACTCAATACACCTCCACTAGAATCATCTGGATGATTTCAGCCCTGGAATTGTCACTCTCTACTGAACTAGAGGTGAAAAGTAGTTGGTAGCTTGAAAACTTTACCACCTCATGACATCACAAGTTTGAACAGAGTATTTTGAGGTTTGGACATATTTTAGGTTTAAACCAACTGGATTTCAGGTTTAAAACGGGCAACCCATAAAAGATTACTCATAAAGGGTTATTCAAACGTGTGAATAAAACAAAACACATCTCCAGGTCTGTTTTTGAAGATTCTAACGTGGTTTAAAGCTCCATTTTGTGTCATACAAGTGGAGTAATAAGCTACAGTATATGTTGTACAGTGGAGTTCAATTTGTCAACTGGACAAGAGTTTTAGGTAGAAGACATTTCGATGCTCATGAAAAAGCAGCTTGGATGAGCGGCGAAACGTCTTCTACCTAAAACTCTTGGATTCTACCTGGACGACTGAGGGATTCTACACATAAATTATTTGAACATTTGTGTTTCTTCACTCCTTCAGATATGATTTAGTTTGTATTTTGTACTTCTGCATTATTTAAGTACATATATATATATATATATATATATATATATATATATATATATATATATATATATATATATATTCATTTTTTCCTAATCCTAACTTGAGAAGAAAAGTACAAAAATACAAGAAGTAGCACTGAGTTGTAAAACGGAATCCTTCTGCCTATGTCGTCAACACAGAAAAGTCCATCCAAAATAAAGAGACGGTTTATGCACAAGGAAGGTTTTTTTCTGACAGTGTAAACCAGGGGTGTCAAACTCATTTTGGTCCGGGGGCCGTATGCAACCTACTTTGATCCCAAAAGGGCCGGATCAGAAAACTCAGTTCTCTCTTCAAGTTATTGTATTTTTCTCCGTGTCTCGTAGTGGTGTTTAAGATTATATTCCTCGAGCAACGCCACTTGTTCCAAACACACTGAGCACAGATTTCCCATTCACCTCTGTCAACAAATAAGAATTAGACTATTTTTCTTGGGAAATCCTGAACTCAGCATCTGCTTTTCTCATTTTTTGACATTTTGCTGATGAGGGTCACGGTCGACAGTCAAAACGATCGTCCTTTAAGAGCGTTTGGAAAGAGGAAAGTCTTCATTTGTGCTGCTCTGGTGGGAGTTGCAACGTACAGAAACGCCGGAGACGCTGCTATGCTAAACGGTGCAGAAAATTAACAGAAAAATCTGAAAATTTTAAGTATTTTAATAGAAAGATCAGCCGAGGGCCAGATTAAAGGTCTTGGAGGGCCGGATCTGGCCCCCGGGCCGCATGTTTGACACATGTGGTGTAAACCTTCATTTAACCCCTTAACGCCGAGTGTCACAAATATGCAACAAACCTTTTGAATCAAGATATAAGTGGAGACAGCGGCTGCATTCCTCCAGTGCCGTTAGTGCAGATGCAGAACCTTCCTAGGAGCCTTTGGGAAGCACTTGTTTCTAGTTGTCGCAAATTTGCAACATACCTAAATTTCTATACATTTTTTTGCTCTAGTCAAATTAATAATCTCATCTTAATTTACCATCTACTTAACACTCTTTTTTATATACATCTATATAAATTCAGTTGTTAAGTGGTCATATAAAGTTGTATCTTCATTTGTTTAGTCATAACTATTGTGTAACTTGGAAATGTTTTGGCTCTTGTTAACATTATGGTTGCTAGGTAACAGTTCTGCGTATGTTTTATCTGCTGCCTGTGTCCAACCAGGAAGCTCCATTATAAACTTCACTAAAAAAATAAAAAGTATTGTAGTAGGATAGTTTAACCTCTCATGTGCACTTTAATGAAATATTTTATGAAACATTTGAAAGACTTATATTTGAGAATCCACTTAATCCCTTTGTCATCTTTAAAATCCCACTTGGACCAAAACATTCCAAAATGTCCGACTCTAAATTTAAACGGCTTCTTGTCACTTTACCGTCGGCCATTTTGGTTTTTACGGTTCTGTTTATGGACCAACCTAACTCACTACAGCTGCAATGTTTTCTGAAACATCACACAGAAAAACGGCACTAAAACACGACGTCTACAGATGTACATTTTCTATAGTCCCCGTAACCGTGAATGGACGTCGTGAAATGTGCGTATTTAAGTTTATGGACGTGTTCTGAGCTTTTTACGGTGTTTTCGACTCGAGATGAGGTCATTAAAGTAAAAAGTGGTGCGTTTGAGTCAGACACGTAAAGCGCGTCTCTCCTCGTGTTCAGGTTCATAAAAAAACAGACAAAGGTCGAAGCAGGACGCTACGGAGGCCCACAGGGACATTTTAGGGTTTGTGACAAAGTCTACTGTAGATGGTCTTCTTCAAGAGGAAACTACAATGTACTAAAGGAAATGCAGAAGGGAGAGAGAGAAAGAGGAGAGAGAGGAAGAGAAGAGGAATAAAGAGATGAGAGAGAGAGGGAGAGACCAAGGAGAGGGAGAGAGATGCGAAAGAAAGAGGAGAGAGACTAAGAGAATGGCAGAAGGAGAGAAAGAGGAGAGGGATAAAGAGATGAGAGAGAAAGGAGAGAGAGAGAGAGAAAGAGAACGATAAAGAGATGAGAGAGAATGAGGAGAGAGATGGAGAGAACGAGAGAGAGGAAGAAGAGAGTTATAAAGAGACAAGAGAGAGAGGGGGCAAAAGACGAGAGAGAGGGAGAGAGAGATGGCGAGAGAAAGACAAGAGAGGAAGAGAACGAGGAGAGGGATAAAGAGACAAGAGAGAAAGGAGAGAGAGATGGAGAGAGGAAGAGAAAGAGGAGAGGGAGAGATGAGGATAGAAAGGATAGAAGAAGAAGAGAAGGGGGATAAAGATGAGAGAAAGAGGAAAGAGAACAAAGAGAGAGATGGAGAGAAGAAGAGAAAGAGGAGAGAGAAGAAGAGAAGGGGGATAAAGATGAGAGAAAGAGGAAAGAGAACAAAGAGAGAGATGGAGAGAAGAAGAGAGGGATAAAGAGATGAGAGAGAAAGAGGAGAGAAAGAGGAAAGAGAGGGATAAAGAGATAAGAGAGAAAGAGAGAGGGATGCAGAGAGAAAGATGAGAGAGGGAGAGAAAGAGAAGGGAGAGGAAAAGGACAGGGTTAAAGAGATGAGAGAGAAAGAGGAGAGAGAGATTGAGAGACAGAGAAGAGAGAGGGAGAGGAGATGGATAAAAAGACAAGAACGAAAGAGGAGAGAGATAGAAAGAGAAAAGGGAGGGAGAGAGGAGAGGAGAGATATTTCAATATTCTGATCCAGATCTCCTCTTATCTCCTCCTCACTTCTGTTGTGTTCTTTTGTAGAGTTGCCCTTTGATTCAGGAACTCGTCTCCACCCATCCTGGTGCTCGCTCGCCCAAACGCACCCTTCACATGAGCAGAAGAAATTAAATGTTTCATTCTTTTACCTGAGCAACTTCTTTTTTGCCCTCTCTCCCCTCTGTGATTATTGTTGGACATTTGGATTTGATTCAAATGTTTGAGGAAACAGGTTTCATTAAAAGAATCTCTTTAATACTTTCACTTTGCTCATTGTTCTTTAGGTGCAGGTTAAAGAGGACAGAGAGAGAGGGAAGAAGGACGGAGGGGGATAGAGAGAGACAGAGAGAGAGAGAGAAACAAAAGAGAGAGGAAGAGGGGAGGGATAAAGGGACGAGAGAGAAAGAAAGAGAAAGAGGAGAGAGAGATGGAGAGAGAGAGGGAGAAAAAGGAGAGAGATGAGAGAGAAAGAAGAGAGGGAGAAAAAGAGGAGAGAGATGGAGAGAAAGAGGAGAGAGATGGAGAGGGAAAGAGGAGAGGGAGAAAAAGAGGCAAGAGAGATGGAGAGAGAAAGGGGGAGAGAGGGAGAGAAAGAGGAGAGAGATGGAGAGAAAGAGGAGAGAGATGGAGAGAGAAAGGGGATAGAGGGAGAGAGAGAGGAGGGAGATGGAGAGAAAGAGGAGAGAAATGGAGGGAAAGAGGAGAGAGATGGAGAGAAAGAGGAGAGAGAGATGGAGAGGGAAAGGAGAGAGATAGGGAGAGAATGAGGAGAGAGGTGGAGAAAGAAAGAGGAGAGAGAAGGAGAAAAAGAGGAGAGAGATGGAGAGAGAAAGGGGGAGAGAGGGAGAGAAAGAGGAGAGAGATGGAGAGAAAGAGGAGAGAGAGATGGAGAGGGAAAGGGGGAGAGAGGGAGAGAAAGAGGAGAGAGATGGAGAGAAAGAGGAGAGAGAGATGGAGAGGGAAAGGAGAGAGAGATGGAGAGAATGAGGAGAGAGGTGGAGAAAGAAAGAGGAGAGGGAGGAAGAGGAGAGAGAAGGAGAAAAGGAGGAGAGAGATGGAGAGAGAAAGAGGAGAAAGAGCAGAGATGGAGAGAGAAAGAGCAGAGAGATGAGAGATAACCATTTTCTAGCTGGTTTCTTTCTCATTTACCCTCTTGAACTTGTATTTGAGTGATATTTTCTTAAACTGTGATTCGACAGCGCAATAACATCTCCATGGAGACACACAGATGGCGAAACCTCCCCTAGAAATGTTAGACGATGCACCTTTAACTGTAAACGGATAGACTCGAGATACTTTTACACTAACTGTTCTTGTTACAGATATCCAATCATTTCCTCTTCAAACGGCCTCTGTAATCACTCACATGTGGCGTTTTGAGTCCAAATTGCGTAACTGTAGCTCACACTTCCCTTTTGCACGAGGAAACCATTAATAAAATAAACCTGCTTTAAATAACGTTGTGAAATTCTAACCGTAGATCTCAAAAAGGCCGAGGCGTAGCGGGGATTTTCGATCATTAGCCGTAATTGTCCATAGTTTCAGACACGAGCAGGAGAATTCGAAGCTCAGACGTTGCTCTCGGTGGGATACACGTTAACTCCGCCTTTACGGCACTTTAAGCTTCGGTGGTCTGACGCATGAGGAATCTGTAACCAAAATCTGGGCTCCATCCAGTTTGAAACACGCAACAATCTCAGAGCAATTTGGGCTCAATGGTAGGAAAGAATCTGCATTATTTCATTTTTAAATTATACGGGCGATTAGTGGTTTAATTCCTGCTTAGTTTCTCCACGGCGATCAATGGCGCACTGTTGTTGTGATTCTGAGACATTTTAAAGCCGCTCCGTGTAACTTTTCTGGTGGAGGGTCCGTGAAAGGCTTTTCTTTTTCGTGGTGATCTCATTGCTTTGTCTGGAATGTTTCACAGTGTGGCATTAGATCTTTCTATCATCACGGAGACCAAACTAGATCAAGTTACAGGTCAGATCTGTGGAGAGGCGACCCCGCTCGCAGTCAGAATGTTTGTTTTTGTAGGTATTTTTTTAGCTATAAAACCATCTGTAATTGAATGTAATGAAGGTAAGGTACAGCTGTTTAATGACATACTGAGGAACATTCCAAGCAGAGCAATGGCGTATCCATAGAAACAAGATGATGGACCCCAAACCAAAAAGTTTCCCAGTGCAAAAACACAGAGGAAGTGAGAGTTTCAGGGTATAGTAGAAGTCCACAACAGGAGCTTCTCAAGGACCAGGCTTCAAAAGATAACAGATAATGACCAAACTTGGAATCATGGATCTCTGTCCTGGCTCGAAACAGACTAGTGGACGCTTCAGGTACTGCAGCTCTCGGGAGCTTGGGCCCAGAAAGAATTCTCCCATAAAAGCACAATGCATTTATTAAGAATTCAAACGGCCCATGTGTCTGACAGGGCATCAGCAACTTTCAAAAAGGTCGGATTTTGTAGGGATTCAACATAAACTTTAAAAAATAAATAAATAAATAAAATCCTCAAAGCGCCTAAAAGTTCGCTTTTTAAGACCTATCGTCACTCTAGCAGCTCTCTGATTGGTCCAAACGCTCCACATCGTTACAGACGTCACACGGGGGGAGGAGCTCGTCCTGACTGAGTAAGTAAATGTGGAAGAGAAAATTATTTTTGAGCCCATGCGCCAATGAGCACAAGCCACTGAAAACAATACGCCGCCATCTTGGGTTCACCTTCCAGATTTTATTATAGATCTATGCCCATAATGTAAAAACTTACTGTGATGAAGTAAAAAGTGGTCAAAAAGGAGGCACTTGGAAATAGAATAAAAGTCCTTTAATAGTTAAATGGGAAAAACCAGCGCGTTTCGACACAGAAGAGTGGAGTCTTACTCAGGGTGTATAATGTCACATCACCCACTGAGCCACATGTGTTTTTCTTCTCTGTGATTTGTAATCTTGTATATTTGGGCATGTGCTTTAGGTCACATTACCCTGCACCCCTTTAAACCCCTTTTTACTTTATCTCAGTAAGTTTTTACACATAAGCTTGGTCATCTTCACTACATGTTAGTAACTTAGTGGACCTTTAACAATGACCCCAGTATCAATAATTAGAGTAATGCTGCTTAAAAATCATTTGAATCAAGCAAAGTAGCGGTGCAGTAAATCACATTAACCTTAAACAGTGACAGATTCTAGCTAACGCCATATCCTCTTCTCCGACGTCGACCTGCTCATAATTGAGTTGTGTCTTTTTCCCGTGAGGAGCTCGGACAGAGAATGGAGCTTTGTGTAAAAATGAACTGAAGAATGTGAAAAATGTTGATGTAACTTAAGCTAGCCACGCGCTAATGCTACGCTAACACGGCCCCATTCTGTAACATGTGTCCACGGTTAGCAGCTCACTAACGCTAACACTAAGATTCAATCACGCTTCCATAGACCCTCTGCTGAACGGACCATCTAGAGTTTAATGGACTTAGGGACATTTTCTTTAGGTACAATTTATGTTTTGAGAGACTTTAGCTGATTTAAATAATTTATAATGATTTAAAAGATGAAGTAAGTGCAATTTTTTTAAAGAACCACCACGCAAAAAGGGCACATATTACGCTATTTTCTGATATTTACTTATTGATTGTAATTGATTTTTTTATTTTCGGGTATGTTTTTGAGAAGGTAACAACATTCTAAGGTGGTTTAAAGTCCACAAGAATAAATTTTGTGTAATATAGGACCTTCAAAAGCTTTGAAAGTCAGTTTTGTTGAACCGTACGTAGCAGTGATATACATTTTGGTCAAGGTTTCTGCATTCACACATTCTAAACATTTCACAGTTTGAGCTCATATTTATGTTTCTGGTTCCAGCGGGCGAACATGTTCTACCCCCGTGTGGCGTTCAGGGGCTGAGCTGGCGCTGGGAAAGCCGAGCGTCGTCCCGGTGTTTGGCTGGAGGTTGCGGGTTCGATGCCAGCGCTGCTCGGCTCCAGTGTAAACACGTGTACAGTGAACGAGAGGCTGAGCAGATGTTTGTGTCAGGATGAAAAATTACAGCCATCTTAGAGCGTTTATGTAAATATCGCTGCTCGTCATGATTATGTTTCTGAAGTCCAAACTTGGCACGGAGAATTCTCGTGCTATAGGTTTATGTGTAACTTTGGTTCAGTTTTTGAAGTTTTATGATTTCTCTAATGGTGATTTGTAGTGACATCGCAATGGGGGTGTTCTGCATGTATGTGTATGGCAGCAGTTACACAATTACACATTAGCAAACACAGCCTGGTAAATTTGGTCTGATAAGATTATCTGAAAACTCAAGAAAAAATACAAAATGGATTTAACCAACACATTTTCAGAAGCCTGTGATCAATATGAGGGTCCAGTCCTGTTTAGATGTTTTATTTTTTACAAATGGTGAGCGCGATTAACTGAAAAAACAGCTGCTAATTGTAAAGTTTTTGTACTTATTTATTTAGCCTGCATATAACAATAAAAAAAAAAAAAACACTAGGCAAGAAACCCAAAAAGATTAAAACAGAACGAAGGACTAAACCAGGAATAAACTGGGACTAAAACAAGTTCAAACTAGGTAAAAACCAGGACTAAAATAGAACTAAAACAGAACTAAACCAGGACCAAAACAACTAAAACTGAGCTAAACCAGGACTAAAACAGTACTAAAACCGGACTAAACCAGGACCAAACCAGGACCAAAACAGAACTAAAACTGAGCTAAACCAGGACTAAAACAGAACTGAACCCGGACTAAAATAAAAGTAAACCAGGGCTAAAACAGGTCTGAACCAGGACTAAAACAGGACTAAAACAGAACTAAACCAGGACTAAACCAGGACTAAAACAGGTCTAAACCAGGACTAAAACAGGACTAAAACAGGTCTAAACCAGGACTAAAACAGTACTAAAACAGTACTAAAACCGGACTAAACCAGGACCAAACCAGGACCAAAACAGAACTAAAACTGAGCTAAACCAGGACTAAAACAGTACTAAAACCGGACTAAACCAGGACCAAACCAGGACCAAAACAGATCTAAAACTGAGCTAAACCAGGACTAAAACAGAACTGAACCCGGACTAAAATAAAAGTAAATCAGGGCTAAAACAGGTCTGAACCAGGACTAAAACAGGTCTAAACCAGGACTAAAACAGGACTAAAACAGGACTAAAACAGAACTAAAACAGAACTAAACCAGGACTAAACCAGGAGTAAAACAGAACTAAACCAGGACTAAAACAGGTCTAAACCAGGACTAAAACAGAACTAAAACGGGTCTAAAACAGGTCTAAATCAGAACTAAAACAGGTCTAAACCAGGACTAAAACAGCTCTAAATCAGAATTAAAACAGGACTAAACCAGGATTAAAACAGGACTAAACTAGGACTAAAACAGCATTAAACCACTATTAAAACAGGACTAAAACAGGACTAAACTAGGACTAAAACAGGACAAGTAAAATGATCTACCAATGAAACAAGACTTTTTGAAAGAAAACACAAGGTGCACTGTGTAACTTTCCGGAGGTAGGAGGGTCCACTGCCTGCTTGTCTCTGTGGTGATGTTATTGCTTTGTCTCCAATATTCCACAGTATGGCATTAAACATATTCGTCTTGCATTCAATAAACCACATCATAATTAGATGCAGACAGCACACAGCGGACTTATTCGGACCTAAAGAGCTGCTTACTGTATACATTATGTCTGTACTGGGGCAAGGCACATTTTGCTCAAAAACATGGGAATATTTGGTCCAGGGACTTTAACGTCATAATTTCAAAGTTGACTGGAAATGACATGGACTCAGCGCGCCACAGTAGGGACGATAATGTAGTAATAACACAATAAAACAGGATACTTCTGGTTTTCGTCCTATAAAAACATGTTTTTGCTTTGAACACTGAAAGTCCAGACTGCACAGAGGATGAAGAACTGAAGAACTGCGCTCATTCACTCCAGTTTAGGATAAGAAAAGAGTAAAATCACACTAAAGTCAAAGTATTTATGTCAAATTTTAAGTAAAAAGTTAAAGTATCACAAACATTTTCACAGATTATTCAATGCTACTGTAAGCCTGGACGTTTTTATTTGTAGGTCTTATCAAACAGGACTAAACCAAAACTAAAAAGTCTCAAAAATATGTAAACCAGGAGCAAACGCAGCTCAAAACGCTCTGCTCCACCTTGTGATGTCATGTGGTAATACAGGAAGTGCTCCACTGTGTTTTTAAACTCTATTCTCCTTCATTAGAATCATTTGGATCATTTTGGCCCTGGAATTGCCAACTAATAACTAATAATAAAAATCAGTTAACTTGAAAACTACCTCTTAATGACATCACAAGGTGGAACAGAGGATTTTGACCTTTGGAGATGTAGACAGACTAATAATAAAGGATTACTCAAACATGTGTGAATGAAACAAAACTCAACTCCAGGTCTGTTTTTGATGAGGTAACAACATTATAACGTGACTTTAAGCTCCCAAGTAGGACCTTTAGACTAGACCAGGACTAAAATGGGTCTAAACCAGGACTAAACCAGGTCTATAAAGTATCTGAGTAGATTTATACTTTGAATCTGTGTGTACTTAAGCAGACTTCTCTATGAATGGATGTAGGTCTTATCTGTCCCCATAGACTCTTTAATGAAACGTCTCTGTTTAGTTTGGAGTGCCAGTGACAACAGGCTTTAGACGCGTTCATGTGCACGTCGTAAAACGCAGATAATGGACAGTAAAGTACAAATGATAAATAATAATGTCGTTTACAAGAGTCCCTGAAGGTAACAGAAGGGGGGAGAGTACAGATATGTTAAAGTCCACATGATGCAATGCTTTCCTGGGATCCAGAATACACATTTCTTCAGCGCTTTGAGACGTGAGCCTGGCCCGAGGTCTGATGGTGTGATTGACAGATGGATTAGCCAATCAGGGACACACATGTTCAGGCTGGATCAAAACAAATATGGCTGATTATGAGGAAAAAAGAAAGAAAAAAATATCACAGGGGACTGAAAAAGCACTAAACTCTGTTTATCTGAGGGAAGAGAAATGTCCTTTTGTTTGTAAATGAAGGTGACCAATGAGCTCCTTTATTTCACATGTGTCACTGAAATAAACAAATCTGATTGGACGGATTGGACAATCAGGTTTGGTTCTGGCTCCAGACCCCATAGAGGGCGTGGTGACCAGACTGATATCCCTCTGTATACAAATATTCACCTCTGCTTGTGAGGCAAAAGTAATGCAGATATAAGGTTTAAGAAAATATGGCTCCAATATGGTATCCAAAATGGAACTCAAGTTGCAGTAATGTTACTTCAAAATATGTGTAAGAACAAAAGTTTAAAAAAATATATTTTGGGAATCTACTTCTCTAGAACTGTTTGGATGTTACAAAACTGATTTATAATTTGATTTAATTATAATTAATGTAACTGGACTGAAAAAACATTAAATAATGCACAAAATCTGGTATTAATCTGTTATAAAGCAGAAACTCTAAAAATCATTTCTGAAGAAGCAGCACAAGATACACAAATGTTCAAATCACTTCATATTGTCACAAAGCTTTTGTCACTTGTAGACTTACTCACAGAAGAAGAAACCAAAACCTTTATTCAAGTAAGAGTACTGTTACTTCAGTAAATATGTTACTCAAATAGGAGTATTGTTTTTTTTTTTTTTTTTTTACTAAATCGTTTTAGATCAATTTGTAGAAATCCAGAGGTGGATAGTACTTAGCTACATTTACTTTACTTGAGTTTAGGGCTGAAACGATTACTCGAGTAACTCGGATAATTCGATTACAAAAAATATTCGGGCAAATTCTTTGCCTCGAGGCTTCGTTTAATTCATGTCACCAAAGTCAATTTATTTAAAATGTCTCTGCTATCGTATCGCTCCTCCTTTGTAGACTGCTGCGCCAGTCTGGGATCACTGTTTCACACGGACAGTTATCAATGACGTACATTTCAAAGATTTGAAGCGGCGCGATTTATTCCACGGTGTGGAAATGGCAGATAATGATGTGGCCGCTGCCAGTGTGCACTGGCAAAGCCAACCTGATGTACCACAACAGTACGTCTTCAATGCTGCAGCACTTAAAGCGAAAGCATCCTCATGTGAACTGTACTTCTCTAGCGCCGCTTTCTAAGCGGAGTCGGAGAATCTACGAGGTAATATACTTTTACGATTGCTAACTGAAATGAAAAGTAACGCCTATTAGAATGTACAGTATTTGTAATTATTTGTAACCTGTGTTATGAGTCGATAGTAACGAGGCATAATGAGCAGCAAGAGAGCAAATGATCTCACTCAAATCGCTCCCTTCCTCACGTATACACAGACACACGCACACACTCGGTGTTTCTCATATCAGAAACGTCTAGTTCGTTGTTCTACTTTTACCAAAAATCTGATTTAATCTAGAACCGCTGGCATCAATAATTCCAATATCAGAGAAAGGAAATATTTTACCGACGTTTACGAACACTTATCTGTTCGCTAGTTCTATATTTAGCTTATTAATTAGGCTAGTTAAAGGATTAACGTTGTCACTTAGAAAACTCCTGTCTTATAAGCCAATAAGCCAAAGGTTTTACACTTGTTTAAAAAAAATGTTGACTTTAAATAAAAACCTTTTTTGTGAGGAATAACAGCAATTGCTTGCTCATTTTAAGAGGCCTTTCATGTTGCGTTACACACTATTGATATAGTTGTATAAAAACAAAAAGGTGTGATTTATCCGATTACTCGATTAATCGATGATATAATCGACAGAATACTCGATTCCAAAAATATTCGATAGTTGCAGCTCTACTTGAGTTTAAACTTTTCATAGGATTACTGAAGTAACAGTACTCTTACTTAGTAAGAGTAAAAGTAATGTTTCCTCTTCCCACTGTGAGTAAGTCTACAAGTGACAGAAGCTTTATGTGACAACATGAAATGAACATCTGTGTTTCCTGTCACGCTCCTTCAGATTTGATTTAGTTTGTCTCATTTTTGTGTCTGTATCAATACCAGATTTTGTGCATTATCAAAATCCTTAAATACTTTTCTCCATGGATCTTCATGGAAACCAAACCAGACCAAGTTGCAAGTCAAATGTGTGTTTTTCTAGGTATTTTTGAGCTATAAAATCAAAATAAATGTAAAGTAGAGCTGTTTAATGTCATACTGTGGAACATTCCAGGCAGAGTACATCTCCATATTAGGGATGGGTATTAAATTTTCTTAATCAATCGTCTGGAAAATTAACGATCGATTTTCGATTAATCATTAACATTTTATATTAAAATTCTCATCACTATTATTACTGTTACTAATCTGCATAAATAAACTTTACAACATATAAACCATAATCACTGTAGAGCCGCATCAGCCCGTGTGAGATTAGGATGTGTTTAATGCAGCTTTGAGAACATTTGTTTACACTTTACAGAAACTAAACTGAAAACCACATGGCTCATTTGCGTAAGCGAAAAAAATCAGCTCTTTCCTTGTGCTGATGTGATCAGCTTCTGTTGGACTAAAGAACACGACTCGGTGGAATATTTCTGTGACAGAGGATGTGATGAGGCTGGTGAGTCTGTTCTGTGCGTGTGGAGATACTGAGTATACAGGCAAAATACTCAAAAAAAAGAAAAAAGATCATAACCGGGACACTGATGTGCAGGTAAACGCACTCTTTGGGGGATATAGGGATCTCCAAGAAGCCAGAGTGGAGACGTGGGACTGTGGGGCCACAACTCCAGTGTTTGTGCTGAGACGCAGCCTCCACTCCTTACGCTACGTTACCACAGCAACCTACATTTGTTGATTAAAATGAACGTGATCGACGAAATTCTTAATGATCAATTATTGATTAATCGACTTATCGTGCCCATCCCTACTCCATATCCATTGAAACAAGCAGGTGACAGACCCCCAACCAAAAAGTTACATAGTGGACTTTTAACTTACTCTTACTTGAGTACTTTCTTAGACGACTAGTTCTTACTTCCGACATTATTTTGAACTGACTTACTTGAGTCCGGTTTTTGGCTACTCTACCACCTCTGTAGAACTCCTCCTTGTCCAGTTGGGATTTATGTGGGAATCCTCCAGGAACAGCCCATTTCAGGTCCCCAGACGCCCATTTTCTTCTGTAACTCCATGTAACAGTGACTCAGATCTGTGTGCAGAGTCTGGGAGCCATTTTGGATCTGACGGCTCCTCAGTCGCACCTGAACACATGAGGTTTGGTGCAGATAAAACACTTATTCAAACACGCGCCCTTCCTCTGTACGGCTCCAGTCTGAACTAAAAGAGATTTTTTTTTTTCTCAAGAGAGATTCTGTAACGAGGCACAAATGGTGAGAAAACAGTGAGAAGAAACTTTGACAAAACTTGACAAAGGCGTGATTGACAGGTGGATCAGCCAATCAGAGAGCTGCATGCGGCATTTCTGTCAAAAACCAGGCAACTTACATGTAAAAAAGGAGAAAAATCTACATAAAGGACCAAGAAACAGAGCGGATTTTTACGGAATCAACAATCGAAGCACCAAACTATGACTTATTTCATATTAAAGAACTTATATATTTTGTTCTGAATGTTACGAGAATTTTCAAGAGGAGATGTCTTTCAGATTTGAGGGAGACGTGAGACAAATTAGCAGCTGTGGTTGGATCATCTAAAATATGGATGTAGATTTTTCATGCTCTGTGGTCGGGTTATAGACTCCTCTGGGTTTAAACAGAATGGAGAAGGGACTGGCTGCTCAGGCAAGTAACTTTGGACCAAGAATGAATTTACATCATCTGGCTTGTCAAGTTGTTGGGCACAGTTTTGTATCATGTTTTGGTATATTTACAGTGCTTAACAAATGTATTAAAGCACCTGTCAAGAAAACATAAATAACTAGGTAGTGTATTTAAAACTTGTTTCAAATGAATAATTTCATTGTTATTCATTCAGAAAATGACCCATTTTTGACAAATAATAACCAAAACTGTGAATATTTAGTGTGAGCAGATTTGGCACAGATAACAGCTGCATTCTTACTGCTTTGTTTTTATGTGGTTTTGCAAAGTCTCTTTAGTTATTAAGTTCCAAATAGTTTTGAGCTGTTCCCAGAGACTTGCATTGGATGAGACTTTGGTCTCATTTTTTGAAAATATTAAACTTGAAAATGTATGGATAGCAACAATAGTTCTATTTTAGCATTAAAGACATGGTTTTGATAAAACGATACTGGTGGATTAACCATTATAGAAACATAAAAAGATATTTTGGTGAACAGAAATATTGTTAAATTATGGCAGCATTGGCAATGCCTTATACTGGTGGTGGTCTAATACATTTGTTAAATACTGTATGGAGAATTGTCATGTGGGAGCATGAGTGATGTAGGCTTGTGGGCGGAGTCTTGTACAGAATCTTACAGCTAACTGTAAGGAGAGTTCGAATAGGCCCCCGGAGAGATCACTACATTACTCAAACATGCATGGATGAATCTAAAACCACTTCAGGCATATTTTTGATGAGGGAACAATGTTATAACAGGGTAGAATGCATAATATCTTCTGTAACTTTCCTGGTGGAGGGTCCATCAAATGCTTTTCTCCATGGAGATGTGTTATTCCTTTGTCTAGAATGTTTCACAGCATGGCATTAAACTTTCTATCTTCAAGGAGACCAAACCAGACCAGAGGTCTGTTTTTTAAGGTATTTTTGAGCTATAAAACCACCTGCAACTGAACACATGTAAAGGTAGAGCTGTTTAATCTCAACCAAAAAGTTACACAGTGCAACTTTAAGTGATTAACAGTAAACATAATCGGTAAAAGAATGCACCAAAAACACATAGTTACACACATAGTACTGGGACAGTTATAAAAGCTTTCACATGAAGCCCCACAGCTCCTCTTGTGTGTGCTACAGTGAAGCGTGTGCGCGGTGTTAGCATTAGCGTCCGCAGACACACAAATCATCTGCACAGACGCTAGCACAGACGCTAGCACACACTCACATCCACTCATTTATACAGCCTGTCCGCCTCCCCCAGGATCCCAATGCCTGCTGGGAGATTTCACTTGGAGGGGAGAGGAGGAAAGGACTTGTTTTAATTTATTTGGCCATATTACATTTATTTTACCGTTTCTGGAGTCATATTTTCAGTTGAGTTTAAAAGTTGAAAAGTTGAAAAAACAAAACAAAAACTAAGTTAAAAGTTTTGGAGGCCCTTTGTCCCCCCACTTCTACTACTTCTATTTTGGCTGCTTGCAGTAATGCTGCTCCTACTACCTGTATTCCTACTAGTACTAGTGCTACTACAAGAGCAACTACTACTTCTATACTATAGCTGCTGCTACTCCTCCCACTGCCACTATTACTACTGCCACTACTACTGCCACTACTACTACTATTACTACAGCTGCTACTACTACTGCTACTACTACTACTATTCAGCATTTTTCTTCAGTTCTTTCTTCTTTCAGACAATATTCAAACTTTTTGCGCAGTGTTTGCTAATGTGTACATTGTGTCACCATGGTAACTGCTGTATCAACTGATTACATTGTACTTTGACATGAAATATCAAAAGGTAAATGCACAAATGTTGAATCTGATCATTTCTATTTTGAAGTAGATATATCAATTCACTGTATTATAACAAAAATCAGCGTGTTGACAATATGAATTTCACCCGTTCCCATCTGTATTAAATAATATTGGTGTATAGAATGTTATGGTCTGAAACTCAGTGGTTGTGGTTTTGTGTTAGATTGATGGAGGAAACCAGAGGAAGCCCACCCGGACACAGGGAGAGCATGCAAACTCCACAGACCCTGTAAACAAAGTAAACTAAAGCCCGGCCAAACCCAGTGTTATGGTGATGAATGTGATCAGTGTCAGGGAGTCAGGGCCACACGCTGAAACATGAGCTGATAAAAAACTCCTCCATCTTTGATTCACACCTGGATCTGTTTGTCCTACAAATACTGAAGTAGATCAGGTCAAGGACTAAACCAGGACTGAACCAGGACTAAACTAGGACTGAATCAGGACTAAACCAGGACTAAACCAGGACTGAACCAGGACTAAACAGGTCTTAACCAAGTCTAAACTTGAACTAAAACAAAATTAAACCAGGACTGTATCAGGACTGAACCAAGACAAAAACAGAATTAAACCAGGACTAAACCAGGTCTAAACTGGTTCTAAACCGGGACTAAACCAGGACTGAATTAGGACTGAACCAGGACAAAAACAGAATTAAATCAGGACTAAACCAGGACTGAACCAGGACTAAACCAGGACTGAACCAGGACTAAACCAGGACTGAACCAGGACTAAACCAGGTCTAAACCAGGATTAAACCAGGACAAAAATAGAATTAAACCAGGACTAAACCAGGACTAAACTAGGTCTAAACTCGGACTACACCACGACTAAACTAGGACTAAACCAGGACTAAATTAGGACTAAACCAGGACAAAAACAGAATTAAACCAGGACTAAACCTGGACTAAACCAGGTCTAAACCAGGACTAAAACAGAATAAAACCAGGATTAAAACAGAATAAAACCAAGACTGAAACAAATAAATAAAATAAAGTTTTCCATTTGAGAACATTTTATTACAAAGTTTAGGTGCTCACAGAATCAAGACAAACCAACACTTTATCAACACAGACTAGATACAAAGGTTGGCTGTGAAAAAATGAAGACACTACTGCTACTACTACTACTACTACTACTACTACTGCTGCTGCTACTACTGCTACTACTGCTACTACGGACCTGTGACCTAAACATAGTTAACTTATGAATAAATTAGTGTCACAATACTAAAATTTCAATTCATTTTTGATACCAAGGAATAGACTCGATACTCAATAGAATTCTGATACACGATGATAATAAAAAGAAAAAAATTGAATGTTATTTTCAACATTAAATTGTAGTACTTTCTTTTCTATTACCATCTAGTTTCGATACTAGCTTTAGTATCAATTAGTATATGATTTTCGATACTTTAAACAACCCTACAATAAATTAACAAATATTTCTGTATATTTTTTTTTATTTCACACACGTTTGTCTTCATTTTTCACAGCGTAGTCTTCGTACACAGCCTGCGCTCACTCTGCTCACTGCATTTAGTGGTAATTTCATTTCATTAAAGCAAAACCGTATTGTACATTGTTGCTGTGTAAAGCGTCTATTTTAATTAAACATTTCTTGCATAAAAGACCCTGACTATTTTATTCCAAACAATTTAAAGCTTCACTGTGTAACTTTTACGTCTGTCTAGGTGTTATTGCTTTGCCGGGAGTGTCCCACAGTATGGCATTAAATGTATGTATATGGAGGCAAGTTACAGGTCAGATCTGCGGAAAGGCGATGCTGCTCAAAGTAAAAACGCATGAGCAATAAAAACACTTGTAATTGAATAAATGCAAGACAAATAAATGTAATGCCATACTGTGTAATATTGCAGGTAAGGTTATCAAATCTCCGTGGAGACAAGAACGTGGCAGACCAGTCCAGAAAAGTTACATAGTGTACTTTTTTTAAAGTTTTTTTTTTTTTTTGATTATCCAAGAGTTCATAAAAAACAAAAACATCTTTCAATACAAAAAGAACTTTCAAGGTACCATCAAACTCAACTTCTCAAGCACCAAAATCGCAAATAATGTACAAATCCAAATTTAAAAACAGAAATTTAGTGGTTTTATATATAAAAACATCTCAACATTTTTTCATTTACACTTACATTCAGGAACAAAATCACAGCAATAACATTAACGCAACGCTTTCTTGTAGTGTTTAAATGATTAGCTCTAGCGCTGTAGAGCTAGCCTTAAATCTGTCACTTTGTTGTGTTTGCGTCCTGGTGTGCTAGCGGGTTAGCGTGTTGGCGTGACTAATGGTGATTTAGACAGAACGTGGCTTCACAGGTTTAACCGGAAAAACAGACAGAAATATTTAAACCAAACAAAAGTGTGACAGACAACGGAAGAGGAAGCGGAGGCAGGTTTGAGCAACTCTTTTTCGTAAACAACAAGTGAGAGTAAATGCTACCTATTTCATGGTAGTTTAATTTTTCTCAGGGTGATCAGGTTCATTAAAAAGTGGAACACACCGGGGTTGGGATGGGTCGTGTAAATAACATTGTGATAAAAATTGCGTAACATTGTCCATTCTTGACTCACTTTCAGATTTGTTGACCTGGTTTATGGTTCATATCTCTGTAATTATTGAGCCTATCCACATTCAAACAAAAACTGGCACAAAGTTCAACGTCTTTTCACTTTGGCCTCAGAAAGTGGTGCCATTTTTCAACCCCAAAGACAGGATTGTTATCAGATGAAAGGACTTTAATTTATCCGTTTAATATTACGGGTTTGTGACCACGTTCCAAGTAGGAAATGATACTCGTGGTCCGAATTCCAAATATGGAACTCGACTCCAAATTCGCCGTTGGAATCGTTAGCCTCAATGAGCTTCATTTGACTGGAGCTGAATGCTATGGGTGACGTCACACTTCTGTAGTTCACTTATTTATACAGTCTATAGTTTGTAGACAAATTTTTTTAACAAATAATGATAAAGTTCAACATTTTTTAATCTAAATTTTCAAAATCTGTGAATCTGCCATAGAGTTATATAGGCAATCCATCTGAATTTCTTATATTGTCATCAAATTTTAAACGCAACCTATTGCATAACATTGAGAAGACCACACCTGCCCTCCTCCTCTCCTCCCTCATTTCCTGCTCCTCCGTGTTTTTACAAAATCCACAACAAAAATACAACCCACTCTTTAAATCTTAAGTCATTTGTACAAAGCGTCCGAGTGGTCACAGTCAATGAGATCAAATACATATTAATTATTAGAAAGTTTTTTTGTACAGCACGTTCATGGCACAAGTTAGATTCCACATTTTGGGTTTTTGCTTTGGTCTCCTCGCAGTTTTAACGAGTTCACTATCGTCCATACATTCCCAAGTCTGAAATACTCAAAAAGTTCAATTTCAATTCACTCCAAAAAGGCAGCTGTGGTGAAGAAAGTCCATGGAAAATAGTTATTTATGTTGGATTTGTGGATTTCTGGAAAATTTCTCCAAAAACATGTGTCCAAAAGATTTAATTCCTTCAACAGAAAAGACAAAAATCATCAGTCTTCTCCAGGTGATTGCACGCAATTGATGTATTTTGGTAAAAAAAAAATCAAAAACTTACAAGGAATTAAAACGGCTTCAAACTGTTCAGTGTCGTCCTCCTGAAAGTCTTACAAAAACCTCTTTCGAAAACATCGGTCCAGCCAATATCACCAAAAATCTCCAGAAAAAGTTCAGAATTCACAACTGTATTTCCCATTTGGTAGTTTGTAAATCCATTATTATTTCAGAGGTCCAATCGGAATGCGCCAAAGTAGCTGGAAGAGTCATCGGCGTTGACCATATTTGGCGAGGAGACAGAAACAAAGAGTTCATCTCCTGCTCTGAGCTCGAATAGTCCTCCTTGATAAACCGAGTGTAAAGCGTATTCAGCATCAGGGGCCCAACACTTAGTCCCCACGCCTTTCAACAACTGAGAAAAGACCAGAGAGAACACATCAGAACACATTTGAACACTTTTAAAGCACATTTTGAGCATGTTTTAAAACACATTTTGAACATGTTTTAAAATGCATTTTGAACACGTTTTAGAACGTTTTAAAATACATTTTGAGCATGTTTTAAAACATATTTTAGAACATGTTTTGAACACATTTTAAAATGCATTTTCAACACGTTTTAGAACATGTTTTAAAACACATTTTGATCACATTTTGAACATGTTTTAAAACACATTTTGATCACATTTTGAACATGTTTTAAAACACATTTGAACACGTTTTAAAATGCATTTTGAACACATATATATAAGAGATTTGGATATCGTTACATCCCTAATTTCTGACCTTGTGCGGACAGGAGCTTTAAAATTAGTTTTGGAATTTGTGTGAAATTTGAGACCTTTGAGTCTGTAATCTGAAAATGAACCATATTTATAAAGTTTTTTATATATTTACTACAGAAATAAATGCAACAAAATGCAACGACTGCTGATTATCCCATCCCAATTAATGAGTAATAGTAGTATTATTTGAAGTAATATTCAAAATACTATTCATAGCATTACATGTATGGGGCTGGGGGCAGTAATAGTATATGTTGTAGTATTTGTGGCAGTATTTGTGGCAGTATTTGTAGTACTCACCTGTATGGGGCTGGGGTAGGAGGTCTTCTTGTACACACACTGGACCAGCTGGTGACTCACACTGCGCTGGTCGCCTTCACTGGAGGCTGGAGACGGGTATCGGAAGTACACCTGAAAATACACAAGAGTAGAAGTATAAAGCAACTCCTGAATACAAATACAACAAGGGTATAAGAGAGCATGTGTGCTGTCCACATCTAATTACGAACTGTTTATCATCCGCAAACCAGGAAGTAAGGCTGTTAGCATGCTAGTCGTTGTGAAAAACACTGAATGCATAAGATAAATGAGGAATAACTTTAAACCACTGCAAACTGTACAGGTAGTACATGTGTAGCACTCACCTGTGAGTACAGGTAGTACATGTGTAGCACTCACCTGTGAGTACAGGTAGTACATGTGTGGTACTGTATACTGAGAATATAGGAAGTACATGTGTGGTACTGTATACTGTGAGTACTAGTACATGTGTAGTACTGTATACTGTGAGTACAGGTAGTACATGTGTGGTACTGTACTACCAGTATTGTATACTGCGAGTACAGGTAGTATATTTATAGAACTCACCTGTGAGTACAGGTAGTACATGTGTAGCACTCACCTGTGAGTACAGGTAGTACATGTGTAGCACTCACCTGTGAGTACAGGTAGTACATGTGTGGTACTATATACTGCGTGTACACGTAGTACATGTGTGGTACTATATACTGCATGTACACGTAGTACATGTGTGGTACTCACCTGTGAGTACAGGTAGTAGCGTCCGTCCTGGGGCACTTTGAGCTTCCCATTGGTCAGACTCATGTTGTGGAGGTGGGACCCAAAGCTCTGATTGGCCCAGGAGCGCACCACATGACGACAAGACTGGTGCAGGCCGGGGGTGGGGCCTGTGGAGAGGACAAAGGGGTTAAAACATTTCATCACAGCTGCCCTGGGGTAGATGGAGGAAAGTGAGGCTGCCAATCTGTGGCACTCACACCACATTCTTCACATTCTAGGCAAGGTGGAGGAAGTGTCTTGCCCAAGGACACAACAAAAACATGCACCTACAGGGTAATGAGTGAATGTCGTAACCACTGATCTTTGCTGTCAACATAATTAGAAAAAAATCTGACAATACATATGAGATGTGTTTGACAAAGCCCTTTAAAACAATATTTGATCTTTATTTGATGTTCCTTTGGGCGTAATGGGGCAAAGACTTAGAGGCAATCTGGCCGACATTTTGGAGAATTACAATCATCGCATCATATCGTTGCATCAAAACAGTTATGAGTCTGTTTTCTTTCTTCAAGATTTAAAAAGAAATGTTGTAACTCCAAAAACACCCGAGTTAAATTAAAGGCAAAGTGCATCTCATTTACGATTTGATGTTGGCCACACTTTCTGTTCTCTGCACAAGAAACAAACAAGCCCAGAGGTTAAACTAAAAGCAGAACCAAAGAAACATGTGAATATTGAGCAACGATCCCCAGAGCTCCATAAACGTTCCCCTAGAAACAATCAACAAGTGAAACACTCCAAAAAATATCCAGGGCGGCCGTTTTGAATCAGAGCTGGAAAACCACTCCTCTGTCAAGATTCCTGTTCCTCTGTGGGGACTTTTCCTCAGGACAATTTAGCCTTTTAATGAGAATCGAACTGTTTTGTGTTAAAGTTTGGAAACCATTTGACACAAAACACAGGGTAATTTTAGCTTAACTTTTTATTTTCTTTGGAATGTGCAACAATTTGAAGTCTCCAAGGCTGTTTTGTATCACCATGAGACAATGCAGGGCTCTGTGGGTGTAACTAGTCATTTATAATAATTTCAATTAAAAGCATGCACAGAAATAAGCCATGAACTATAAGAACTATCAGCACATTGTCACTATATTTCATGTTTTAAGATCTGCACAGTTTTATCCGTCCGCACTGAAAGATTTATGAGGATGTGGAAAATCTAGAGAGTCTAGAGTCAGAATTAGAAAAAATATGAAGTTATAATGTGCATTTTAATGTGTAGCTTTAACTGCACATGTTTTTTGTCACCATAACCCCACGTAATTCTTCAGAAGTCTCTACGAACCTCTTCCTGTTCCTGTTCCTTCCCATTGTTGGTGTCCTTGGCGTTCCCCCACAGCAACAGAAGCAGCGCTGCAGAATATTTTCACAGCCCTGGAACGTTTTAAGATCGGGGCGTGTGCGATTCCGCGTTTATTTTGCGTCGGGATCAGACTTTGGTATAGCGCGCAGGTTGGGGGTCAAAGGTGAGGCGTCTTCCTTCCTCAAACGGAGAGGCGGTCCGTGATTGGAGCGGTGCGTTGCCAGATTGGTCGACACCCAGCGGTTTTGCACGCGAATCCCCCCTGTAAGTGAGGACAGGGCTCCACCGAGGACACAACTGTTACTAATACAAGTTTGTTTACTCGAAAAAGGAACAAAACGGCACATGTAACGCTTGTCCTCTCTTTGGGGATATCGTTACTTTGCCTAGAATGTTCCGCAGTATGGCATTAAACTTGTCTTATCACCTTGCACTCATTAAAGGTCCTATATTACATAATATTTGCATAAGTTGCGTTATAATACCACTTCAAAAACAGACCTGGAGTTGTGTTTTGTGTTTTTCATTCACACATGTTTGAGTTTTATTATTAGTCTGTCTACATCTCCAAAGCTCAAAATGCTCTGTTTCACCTTGTGATGTCATGATGTGGGAGTTTTAAAGTTAGCAGCTACCACCAGCTAAAACCTTTTGTTCAGTAGAGATCGGCAATTCCAAAACTTAAATAAATGATCCAAATGATTCGAGTGAAGTTATATGGAGTTTAAAAACACAGTTGAGCACTTCCTGTATCACCAAATGACATCACAAGGTGCAAAAGAGTGTTTTCTGTTGGAGAGAATATGCAGAGTCTGTGTGTTAAACATGTATGAATGACATAAAACAAAACTCCAGGTATGTTTTTGACGAGAAATACCACATAAATCAGAAATGATCAGAAAATATAAATAATTTAAAGGCATTTAAACTTCTATTTACATCTGAGTTATATGATAATCTTTGTGATATCCACCTTTTCAACTTATACATTTTGGTGATTGGTGTTTTTTTTTTTTATTTTGTTTGCGTGAATGTTCAGTGGTTTTTACTTTTGTTTTGTTATTATGATTATTATGATTGTGATTATGATGATTATTACAGAGCGTCAGGGGCAGAGGACACAGAGACGCAAGATACAAACTCGTGATATAGCGAAAATAAAGACTTTATTACTCACTTCCCATAAAGTGGTACATTTAAAGTGCAGCATCTGATCCACTTTATCCATAGAAATTGTCCTCCACAAATAATGACATCCAGTCCACAAAACCGCACTATTAATCCAGTTTGAAGCTTCTTTGAAAGTAAAAAGGCAAAAGTTGTTCCTCGCATGTGTTTGTTTACGTCCACAGAGCTCACGGATCGTAAAGCTGCAGATTAGCGATAGTGACTCTACTTCCTGTGGACTTTATCTCCAATCTTTTATGCTTTAAAACTCCTGTATCTGAAGTATCGCACCACATTTCTTAAATAATAATAACACGGTTTTGACTTGTATCTAAAGTAGAAGTGTAGAGCTCTGATCTTTTGAACATTTCAGCCTCTCAAAGCGACTCATTTGACTGTAGACAGGAAACAACTGACACGATCGCCCACATAACTTTATATCCTGTGGTCCGCAGACAGATCCCGCTGCAGTCTTTGCGATTAGAGATTTAAAATCTCATAAGTTTCTTCTCATGTCTGTGTTGTGCGCATTTTGTTGCACATTTAAAAATCGTTTAAGACCAAAAAATCTTGTAGTGTGTGGAGGCCTTAACACATTAAGACTCTAAGACATTATATAGGCAATAATAATTACATGTGCTTGTACATCTTGCTTGAACAGCTGTTTAACCTTTTTGACATGTCTGATGCTTTATTTTGGAAATTGTCATTGTATTAAATGTCAAAAACACAATAAACAGTGTTAAAATAAATAAATAGTAGTAGAAGTAGCAGTAGTTGTGGCAGTAGTAGTAGCAGTAATAATATTAGTAGTTCAGACTAATTTTAACTTTGTAAACTCAGACTCACCTGGAGAACTGGAGTCCCTCAGGGTCAAGTGAGCCGAGGGCCGCTGGGGCACGGAGGTCACGAACTTTGAGCCCGTGGAGTTGAAAGTGCGAGGCATCGTCCGCGCTTCTGCAGGACAAACAGGAAGTGCACACCGACAGTGAGTGATTGTAGTAATGATGTATTATTATAATGTAAAGTCATGGGTTTGAGTCTCACCTATAAAAGTCTGTTTGGACACGATGTTTTCTGTGACCTGGAAGAGAAGGAAAGGATTTGGTTAATGTTTGTGTGTAAATTTTAACTGCTTACAATAAGGGACAATTTCCTATAAAACCCCTAACAAAAATGATCTAAAGTTCAAAGTCTACTCTCATTATAAGTGGGAACATGCTCTGCACAGAGATAGGCCTATCATAATAGTACAATAAGCCACTGTCGCAAAACAGGATCATCCCAAGAAACCTATTTTTAAATATACTGCAGGATTAAAAGGCTTGAGTCGCAGTAAATAAATAGCAGAATCAGCAATCAAAGTTATTTATGCCACTCTTTGCAGCTCAGATCTTATCGCAGTTTAGAAAAATACCCCACATCTCCCCACTATTGTAAGAAAATGTACACACGATATATATTAAGCCCCAAAATTATTGTTCCAGCTTTCATATATTGAACGATAAGTCAATATTGTAATTCTCATAACAGACCAAGACAGATCCCCCTAAAAATTAGATTCAGAAACTTGTAATTAGGTAAAAAAGTACAGACGGAATTAATATAAAAGTCCTATTACATTGTTTGATAATTTAAGTTATTTTTTATTTGTGGATTTGGACATCTCAGGATGGTTGATTTGGCTGAAAATAAGTTGGTTACAGACTTCTCTTCTATCACATGGTGGACAATAAGAGCTCAGGACCATTCAGAGGGCCTGTGTCTCTTATGGGCTTATGTAATATTACAGAACCTGTGATCTAAGTGCAGTCATCTGCATTATTCAGCCATTTGTCAGGTCAGACTGTGTGAATGAGCCTCATCTCTCCAGGGACGCCTCTGTTTCAAACACACATGCTCTCTCTCTGCATCTTTCTCTCTCTCACTCTCTCTGTCTCTCTCTCTTACTCTGTCTCTTTTTCTCTCTTTCTGTCTCTCTGTGTCTCTCTCTGTGTGTCTCTCTGTCTGTTTGTCTGTCTCTGTCTCTCTCTCTCTCCGTCTCTCTTACTCTGTCTCTTTTTCTCTCCTTCTGTCTCTGTATGTCTCTCTCTCTGTGTCTCTCTGTCTGTTTGTCTGTCTCTGTCTTGCTCGCTCTGTCTCTCTTAATCTGTCTCTTTTTCTCTCTTTCTGTCTCTCTGTTCTGTCTGTCTCGCTCTCTCTGTCTTTCTCTTTCTGTTTGTCTCTTTGTCTCTCTGTCTGTCTTTCTCTATCTGTCTCTCTCTCTGTCACTCTCTCTCTTGGTCTTTCTCTCTGTCTCTTTCTGTCTCTGTCTGTCTCCCTCTCTCTTCTCTCTCTCTGTTTGTCTCTTTGTCTCCATCTGTCTCTGTCTGTCTCTTTGTCTTTCTGTCTGTCTGTCTCCTGTCTCTTTGTCTCTCTGTCTTTCTTCGTCTGTCTGTCTGTCTCTTTGTCTCTCACTCTGTCTGTCTCTTTGTCTCCCTCTCTCTCTGTCTTTCTCTTTGTCTCTCTGTCTCTCTCTCCGTCTTTCTCTTTGTCTCTCTGTCTCTCTCTCTGTCTATCTCTCTCTCTGTCTCTCTCTTCCCCTCTTTCTCTGTCTCTGAATAGATCTTTTGGATATGTGCTTTTTGTCACTGAAACGTTCACTTCTCTTCACACTTCGGACACCGGACTTTACAATGTCTGTACCTTTTTCATAAAACTGTACTTCTCAGAACAGTTTTCAGACCCGTACGTTTACTTCTACTTGAGTCATATATTGTACAGCGTAAATGATGGTGACCAGTGAGCTCCTTCATTTCACATGCACCACTGAAATAAACAAATCTGACTGGACGATCACATTTGCTTCTGACTTGAGATGTGTTTGGATTTACCAGGTAAGAACATTGCGTTGCAACACTATAATTTCCCACTGTGAGACAAATAAAGACAGTTTTATCTTGCCTTTAATGCACCCTCTATTCAAGCCTATTTCTGTATCACCTCGTTGACAAAATGACCTGTAATTAAGTCATTGATTGAGTCACCAAAAGTTCAGCGTGTAATGTTCCGTGCCCACAGCCGCCTCTGTTTGACCCTTGACCCCGCTGTTATAAATCTCTCTGATTGGTTAGCTGCTGAAATGCCCAGAACAGGACCATAACTCATGTCCTCTGATTTGAACGGCCTCTCCGCTCCACACAGCTGTTTTTCTTGGCTTCCCTTTTGTTTCCGTAGCGACAGATGCTAAAGCTAACGCGCTAATTGGACGTGATGGCTGCGGGTTTGCGGAGTGTGTGCGATTGGTCCCACCTGAGGCTCAGAGGAGGCACTGCAATACAGAGGAGCGTGCAGTCGAGCTAAAGCTAATGAGCTGTATATGAATGTATGTATTTACACAAGGAGTGCTAAAAGATGAAGGGAAATTGGCAACAGATTTGAACTGGACTCAAAGTGGTTTACAATAAGTCTCAGCGTGCACATTAGGACTGGAAAGCCAAGGTAAGTTGATTTGTAGAGCACATTTTCTTTTGTGCAATCCTTGTTAAACATGGTTAAATACATTTCCATCTTGAACTGATTCTCAAATTCAGTGTTTGTACTAGTACACTGAAATACACATTTGACTAAAAACAGTAACTTTATTAAAAAAATAAATAAAATAAAGAGTTGTAGAGAATTTTTGATACCTCAAAATATCAATATTTTGCCATCTATAACTAATACAAAAACTATTATTACTGCTACTGCTGCTGTTACAACTACCTTGCAGTGACCAGAATTAAAAAACAAAACAAAACTGGGACATCCCTGTTTTTTTGGTGATTGGTAATAATAAAATTGTGAATCAAGTACGTTATTAAGGAAAACTTATGCAGAGACCATTCATGATGAACATGTGATCCAGTATAGTCACATTTTCTGTATTTTGGTCATTTTTAAGCAACTTTTCTGTATTTTACCCACACAAATGACCGTTTATGCTTCTCTTTACTGTTTGCAGGGGTCAGATTGGTCAAAAATAGGGACACCTGGGACATTTCTTGTATCAAACTGCGACAAATTGGTGGTTTTGTATAAATCTGCTGGGACAGGGGACACAGGGCTCAAAGCTGGGACTGTCCAGGTCAAATAGGGACGTCTGGTCACTCTAGACTGTGCAGTAGTGCCCCAACGCAAGGTTAAACCACGTTCTGTTGATGTGTTCTGAAGCAAGGCACTTTACCCACATTGTCTAGTATGAAAGTGGTGTGTGCGAGTGATTGGTGATGGTTGGAGGGGCAAATGGGTCAATGGTCACATTTTTAAACAGAGCTTTTCCACGTTCAGGGCACTCAAATCCCTTTACATCAAGGAACTGCTCACCCATTCACACCATTATACACAGACACTAGGAGCAAGGTAGTGCCTAGGAACACAGCATTCATCTGTGGGAGCTGGAATCTCACCACCAACCTGTGGGTCAGTAACTCAAGCCGCTCAAACAATGATGTTTTGTCAAGATGTTTTTGTTGAGAGCAAGATTTAAACCGGCAACCTTTGCATTAGTGGACAAACGTTCTCCCAACTGATCTACTGTCCATATGGTACCTTAGATAGTCCCTTACCACGACGGAGTATGGAATGAATAAATCATGCGTTGTACATCTACTATTACTACTCTTCCTCCTCTCCATTTTGTGTGGACTGGCCAATATCTCTGTTATCATGACATCATACGTGAGCACTCTCTTGGCTCCTGTTCGGCCTCACCTTCTGTTAAAGTGACACCCCTGAGTTTTGAGCCTTGAGTTTGTGTCAGAAAAAGCATGTTTCCAATATTCAGCTGCCAAACGGCCTGCTCCGAAAAGCTCCGTGGGGGAAAGCTCGAATGGTTAGCGAATTAAATCATTGCTCTGGGCTGTGTGCATAACTTACATCGCGCACAAAATGGCACAGCGACAGGGCCTTGTGTGCAGAGGGGGTTAAATAAACCCGTGTGTCAGAATGAGTTACTCTGCCTTTCCTCGACCCCCTCCTCTACCCCTCCCAGTCAAAAGCACCTGATATCAACAGTAAAAACACCAACATTTACAAGATCTGATAATGTTACAGCCCGGGTGCGTTGTATGTTAAAGACGATTTAATGAAGGAAGGTTTTACTTGGCGAGAGAAAGTGGTAAAGAGGAAAAGGACACACAGTTTGTTTGGATAAAATTTCTGCTGTATTCCAACTATACCAGATTTATTTAATTACATTAATGGCGTCCGGTATCAAGAGAAGTTACTGAATTAAATCATCATATGTGAATAAATCTGTATGATAGATAATGCAATAACATGTAATAGTAGCCTTATGTTAAACAGTTTGCAGTGGTCCAAAGTTATTCCTCGGTGCATTTTGAGCAACCTAATTATTCCATGATGAGTTTATAAATGATTTTGACTCTCAGAAGCCAAAGCAGAGTTTTGCCATAACAACAACTTAGCTAAAAGTGCACTTCCTGATTCTCAGACAATAAAAAGATAGACACATTTGTTCAAATACATGGGGAAAAACATAGTAGAAGGCCTTTACTAAACAAATTGCATTATGGTCTGTGCTTCTTCTGAGTTTTAATGTTGGATTCTTCTTGTAGCTTTAAAACACATATGTGAAAATGGGGTTTGCTCAAGGACACAACTGCAATAGGTCCTGGTTCAGATGCTGGGAAATAACCATCAACTTTTTGCATGTAAGACGACCTGTCAATACCACCAAAACCCTATGCAAATCGCACACAAGACTGAAAAGTAAAACTTAAGTCACAGAAATCTAGTTGTAGCAATAAGAAATGCAAGACACTGTGGGATTCCCGGCAAAGCAAAAACCAGAAAGTATCTTTGTATCTTGTAAATGTTTTATTATGAATCCCCGTTGGGCCCACAGCATGGAAGAAAGTGGAAGCCAAACTAAAGGCTGTCTGAGGTTAGCAGCTCCTTGTTCTTTGCTCCTGAATATTCCCGGTCAACCTTGCAGGTGTTCAGTCCACTTCTTCCTGCAGATGTTAGCCATTAGCCACCCTCCCAGGTCAATCATGGATGACGCGGATTCGGTAATGTAAGCTAATAGAAACGCTACAGTAATGACCGTAGCATGCATGAGACCGAATCAAGCTAACCGGATTTGTGTCGGCTAGTTTTCCTATAAACGAATTCTCTGTTTGAGTGAAATTCAGCCAAAAAGAACATTAAAAGTCAATAGGATGTTAAAGGTCCACACTTTCATATTGGTTACACAGACTTTGTTGGATAAAGAGACGTTCCAATAATAACCAATAATTGCATGCATCAAGCTGACCTGATTCGTGTTGGCTATAGTCTTTGGATGAAACTGCACAATTTTAAATCATAAAAAGTTGCTCAAACTCAGTAAGGATGCAACCTATAAAAAGTTTTTGCAATTGATTGTTTTGGTAGTTCTGTCATTCCATTTGCAATAAACATGAATCAAGCTAACCGGATTTGTGTCAGCTAGTTTTTCTATAACTAATTTTATATTTGAGTGAAATTTAGGCAACAATATTAAAAGTCACTAGGGTGTAATCTATCCATGGTTTAAAATTGGCTACAAAGACTTTGTTGGAAATAGACATTCCAATAATGACCAAAGCTACGTGCATCACGCTAACCTGATCCGTGCCAGTTAGTTTTTGTAAGAAATTGGGTAATATTGAGTCATAAAAGGTTATTAAAACTCAGTAAGGACACAACCTCTGACCGTTTAATAGCGTAAGTGTAAGAAATAAATATTTTAGAACTTGATGCTTTTGGTAATCATCTCATTCCAATTTCAATATAGATGCATCAAGCTAACCGGATATGTGTCAGTTTTTCTATAACCTTATTTTATGTTTGAGTGAAATTTAGGCAATATTAAAAGTCAATGGGGTGTATTCAACCCACTGTTTTAAATTGGCTACACAGACTTTGTTGGAAATAGAGACGTTCCAATAATGACCAAAGCTACATGCATCAAGCTAACCTGATCCGTGCCAGTTAGTTTTTGTAAGAAATTGGGTAATATTGAGTCATAAAAGGTTATTGAAACTCAATAAGGATACAACCACTGACCGTTTTATAGCGTAAGCATAAAAAATAAATGTTTTAGAATGTGATGCTTTTTGTAATTATGTCATACCAATTTCAATATAGATGCATCAAGCTAACCGGATATGTGTCGGTTAGTTTTTCTATGAGCTAATTTTATGTTTCAGTGAAATATTAAATAATATGAAGAATATTAAAAGAATATTAAAAGTCACTAGGGTGTAATCTACCCACTGTTTAATATTGGTTACACAGACTTTGTTGGAAATAGAGATCAAAGCTACATGCATCATGCTAACCTGATCCGTGCCAGTTAGTTTTTGTAAGAAATTGGGTAATATTGAGTCATAAATGGTTATTAAAACTCAGTAAGGATGCAACCTCTAACCATTTTATAGTGTAAGCGCAAGAACAAAATGTTTTATAACTTGATGCTCTTGGTAATTATGCCTTTCCAATAACAATATACATGCATCAGGCTAACCGGATTTGTGGTGGCTAGTTTTTCTAAAAACTAATTTTATGTTTGAGTGAAGAATATTAGAAGAATATTAAACATCAATAGGGTCCAATCTACCCATTGTTTAATATTGGTTACACAGACTTTGTTGGAAATAGAGACATTCCAATAATGACCAAAGATGAATGCATCAAGCTAACCTGATCCGTGCCAGCCAGTTTTTGTAAGAAATTGTAATATTTAGTCATAAAACGTTATTGAAACTCAGTAAGGACAAAACCTCTGACTGTTTTATAGCATAAGCATGAGAAATAAATGTTTTTGAAATTGATGCTTTTGGTAGTTACGTAATTCCAATATACATGAATCAATCTAAGATATCTATCTATCAAAGCTTGGTGTATCAAAGTGTTGGCCAATGACTTTTAGTTTTGAGTGATATTTTGCCAACTTCCGACTCTTTTATGGAACGATAATAAATAATAAAATTCATGCATAAAAGTTAAACTGATGTCATTAGGAGGCACCCTCTGACTGTTTATTGATTTAATAAGAAATAAAAATGGATTGCATTATGAGTTCTGACAACATTTGGCAAAGCATTTTGTTAGTTTCAGGAAAAGGGTGGACTTCAGTCTCCATAGTGTAATCATAATTTTTGGTTGAATTTTTTGGATGTGTACAGATTAACAGGGATGCCAATACCACACGCTGTCAGAACATGATTGTTACTAAGAATTGTTTAACAGCATAATGAGATTTCCTGGAAGACTGAATGAGGTTTTGACATTTGAATAAAAAGTCAAAAGACATCCTTTTTCAATTGCGTGTATAAATCCAATTTATTTTGTTTAAACGGGGGATTATGCAAAATTGACTTTTTGGAACTTTCTACTATGGTATTATAACGTTGCTCTTCATCAAAAACATGCCTGAAAAGATTTTAGATGTCATCCATGCATGTTTGAGTCATCTTGTGATCTCTTCCAGACCCTATTCAAACCCTCCTTATTGTTAGCTGTAAGATTCTGTACAAGGTTCCGCCCACAAGCCTACATCACCCAAGCTCCCACACAACAATTCTCCATAAATAAATAAAAAAAGCATGATACAAATACACTACAACTTCACAAACCTGATGCGGTGTGCAGTAGGGGTGTGCATTGCCTTGAATCTGACAGTACAATACATATCATGATATGCATGTCACGATTTAATATATCACGATATATCCCGCTACTAAACCAATGGATGATATATTGCAATTTATCAATATTTACTTCTAATAATATTGTCAACTACACGTTCATGAGAACCAAATTGTATGAAATATAATTTATTACCTTTTTTAAATCATGAGAACAGAATGCAACTAATCGATTCAGCAGAATTGTGCAATGAAGTATCACGATCTGTCACTGAATCGATTTTTTCTTACACTCCTAATGCAGGAGTTTCATTAGCAGATTGATTGTGTTGTGATAGTGCTCTGAAGCGGGAGTGCCTTAGCATGGGGAGCAAAGGGAGAGGGGAGTCAGCATGAAAAATGAAAGTCTGCGATTTGCCTATTGTGTCCATTCAAATTGCGATTTCGATTTGATTTCGATTCACCTTGCAACCCTGTGGTTTGCATTTGGGGCATGAGCTGAACTTTTACAGCTTTGTCTTGTCCTGGAATAATTCTCATTTTTATGGAGAACAAGTATTGTGCAAACCCCAAACACATAAACCCACAGCTGTGTCAAGCTGTTTACTTGCATTCTTGGCATTTCCTGATGGTGTACTGTTTGCATCTAATATCAACTGTGTTACTGGACAATAATCAAGCAATGCGTGTTAGCATGCTAGTTATTGTTTGCTTTACCATAAGGTCAAAACTCCACTGAAATGTGATAATACAGGAAGTTATTCACTTTTTAAACTCCATACACTTTCACTAGAATCATCTGGATGATCTTAGCCTGCTCTACTGAACTGAAGGTAAAAGTTTAATGTGAAAACTAGAGCTGGGCGGTATGACCAAAAATTGATATCACGGTATTTTTTTAAATTATCACGGTATCACGGTATTTAACGGTATTTTTGTCTTTGGCTAAGTGGAGTGTGATAGAGTTGGTAATATCATTCCAACGTTTGCTTTTCTTGTCATAGACGGTCCCTTTAGACGGAGTGCACGGAGCCGCGCCCGAGCGAGAGAGCGTAGAGCGCGAGGAGCCGCGCCCGAGCGAGAGAGCGGAGAGAGCGCGGGTGCGCGGAGCCGTGCCCGGGCGAAAAGCCCCGCTCTTCACCTTTTTGCCCGGGCACGGCTCCGTGCACCCGCGCTCTCCGCTCTCTCGCTCGGGCACGGCTCCGCGCACTCCCGCTCTCCGAAAAACGGAGCCGTGTCACAAAACACTACACAGACGGTCCCTTTAGCAAACGCGCCTACCAGGGACGTCTGTGTAGTGTTTTGTGCTGCAGTGCCAACGTTACGCAGAGATTGGGGAGAAGATGCAGATTTTACTTTCATGCAATCTTCGTATTCCAGGATATGATTGTGGCGGAGGTGGTGAAGCAAGTTGCTTGTGTTGCCTCCTGCAGCTAAAACATTAGCTCGACAACACTTACAGATGATGCGTGTTTGATCCGCGTCAGATTTTTTAAAACCGAAGTATTTCCAAACAACAGACACGGCTCCCTTTTTCGGAATGAGTTCTGTGTCTGTGTCATTTTCTTCGTCCATGCTCACCACTCAACTCACTATCCTTACCTGGCTTGTTGGCTTGTTTGGTGTAACACTGAAAAACAGCCCCGCTCAATCTACCGCTGTGCGCGTTCCGCCGCTCTGTGTTGCCGACATATACGCGCACACACGGTATGGCGGTAAATAAAAATTCATATCATAAAAATAAAAATTACCGGTATACCGGTTCAAACGGTATATACCGCCCAGCCCTAGTGAAAACTACCACTTAATGACATCACAAGGTGGAACAGAGAATTTTGCACTTTGGAGATGTAAACAGACTAATAATAAAGGATTACTCAGACATGTGTGAAGGAAATTAAACACAACTCAGGTTATGTTTTTGAGGAGGTAACAACATTATAACGTGGATTAAAGCTCACAAGAATCACTTTTGCGTAATATAGGACCGTTAAACAGTAGGATTTCAGAACCCAAACTATTCTTACATTTTTGTCAGTACTATAACTCCATTACATCATCCAAATGTACTCCGCTCACGTGCTGGTCTGGTCTGTTGGAAGCCCCCCTCTGTTTCCTACTCCCACTTTGGCCCTCATAAATCAGTCACGCTCTTCTGAAGTGACACCCCCCGAACCTGGAGGTGAGGCACGTTTGACCCCAGCGTCTCCCCGATAGAGACGCATCAGAGTGGGGTTAAGCAGTGCTCCTGTGGGCTCGGGGGTCAGGGAGAGCCAGGGAGAGGGGTAAAAACAACACATAGGAGCAGGTCAGAGCATCACAGAGGGAGGTGGTACAGTCAAGTTCTGGGTTTCACACGACATCACCGGTCTATAGGCCAGTAATATGGAATAAAGACTGAATGAAATGAATGTTGGCAGATATTTGTTGCAGTACAGTGAGTTCTTGGTTCTAGTTAAAATGGCAAATGATCCGGTTCAACGTTGGGTGGGATCCAGACACACACTACTTCAATATTTTACAAAGATGAGAGACACTGGTGAAACTCCAAAATTTCAGAAGGTGACTGACAGATGGATTAGCCAATCAGGGACAAGCATGGTCCACCTGACATAACAAATATGGCTGCTTATGATGAAAAAAAGGGGAAAAAATATCACAGAGGACTGAAAAATACAGTGGACTTTTGCAGAATCAATGAGCGAAGCTCTAAACTATGTTAATCTGAGGTGAGAGAAATGTGATTTTGTTCAAAACGATGGTGACCAATGAGCACTTATGTTTCGTTCACTGAAATCTGATTGAATGATCAGGTTTGATTCTGGCATGATGGAGGGAGTAGGGACCAGATTGATATGTCTTTGTATAAAAACACAGAAATATTTGAGATTTGGCAGGTAAAACATTTCAAGGAAGACAAAGAAAAGTTCTATATTACACAAAATTGACTCTTGCGACCTTTAAACCATGTTATAATTCTGTTACATCATCAAAAACAGTGTTTTATTTTGTTTCATTCACATGTTTGAGTAAATCTTTATTATTAGTCTTTTTACATCTCCAAACCTCAAAATGCTCTGTTTATGCTCTGTTCTACTTTGTGATGTCATGAAGCTGTAGTTTTCAAGTTAACAGCTACCAGTAGATTGGCAATTCCAGAAAAACCCCAGGCATGTTTTTCACGAGGAAACAACATAATAACACAGATAATAAAATGGCATAATGAGTCTTTTAAACGAAGACTGAGTGATGCTGGTGCAGATGGAGCTGGTGCAGAGGAATGTGAAAGTGGAACCTTAAGGACAGAACAGAGGAGGATTCAGTTTTGAGTTTGGGACCGGGACAAGTCTGGACATGACCACCCGAGTCTGCAGAGGATTAACAGAGGCTGAAACTCAACACTTTAATATGCTGCTGGCTAATGCGGCGAGCGCTGAGTGTGTGGACCGCTATTTATCACAGCGTGGGGACTTAGACCTGCACACGCTCACATTATGGGGACCTGCCTCCTTTATACATCAATAACTTCATTCAGAAAATATGTTTTAATGTTGTTTCCTTATCAAAAACATACCTGGAGTTGTGTTTTCTTTCATTCACACCTGTTTAAACACACAAATCCTACATATTCTCTCAAAAAGGAAGAATCATTTGGATAATTTCTGAGCATTTTGAGGTTTGGAGATGTAAACAGACTAATAATAAAGTGTGAATGAAACAAAACACAACTCCAGGTAAGTTTTTGAGGAAGTAACAACATAAAAAACATGGCTTAAGGCTCACAAGAATCCAATTTGCGTAATAGAGGAGCTGTAATGATTGGCTGCAGGCGCTGGGGTTTAGGTAGTGAATGGAAGTCAGTGTAACGTCCCCAAAGAAGCATGCGGAGCCGACGTGTGTGCTGTTCTTATCAGATGCTGTGAATCGGAGCATGGAGCGGACAGGAGCACGAATACCAGCGCTAATGTGGCCGCAGCGCGCAATACTTCACTTCCCTTTTAAAGTCAATGGGCTGTGCTTTCAAAGGAGAAAAGACTCTGTGTTTATACAGTACACGCTTAACTGCTTTTTCAAGGACAAACAGATAATAAGTTCAGGTTTAACAGTGAAGGAAACACAGCTCTCTTAAAGGGACTGTGCCTGATTTCCTCAATTTACTTGAATATATGCAGACGAATATATAAAAGAATATATAAAAATGCACAATTTAAAAAAGGAGTTTAGTGGATTTAGCGCTGTAACTTTTTTTCTAATAGTGTCCACCACAAGATTGTTTCCATGGAGATATTATTGCTTTGCCTGATATGTTTCACAGTATGGCATTAAACTCATCTATGTTACACTGGTGTTACTGCTCAAGAAGACGTGCATTCCCACTGTGAGTGAGCTCGCCTCTCTGCAGATTTGACCTGTAAATTGGTCTGGAGGCATTGTGGGCTTGTCTCCATGGAAATAAATAACATTAATGTCATATTGTGGGACATTCTAGACAAAGCAATAGCATTTCCATAACAATAAGCAGGTGGAGAAGTTTACATAGTGCACCTTTATCATTGAAATTGTGCAATACTGGCTCCTATTGATCGGTATCAAAGCCCTCTTCTTCTCTTTTTCCCTTTCTTTCCCCTTCTCTTCCCCTTTGCCTTTCTCTTTTCCCCTCACTTTTTCTCTCTCTTTTCCCATGTGTCTTCCCCTCTCTCTTTCTCTTACCTCTCTCATTCTCTTTCCCTCTCTCTTCCCTTCTCTCATTCCCCTTTCTCATTCCCTCTTTCGCCCTCTTTCCCCCTCTCTCTTTACCTCTCTTTTCTCCTCTCTCTTCTCATCTGTCTTTCCCTCTCTTTTTCTCTTCCCCTCTCTTCCCATCTCTCTTTACTTCTCTCTTCCCCTCTCCCTTCCCCCTCTTTTTCCTTCTCTCTTTCCCCGTTTCTTCCACTCAGTCTCCTCCTCTCTCCCCTGTCTTCCCTCTCTTTTCCTTACCTTTCTCACTCTCTTTTTCCCTCTCTCGTCCCCTCTCTTTTCCCTCTCTCTTTCCCCTCTCTTCCCATCTCTTTCCTTCTTTCTTTCCCCCTCTGTTCCCCTCTCTTGTTCCCTCTCTCTTTACCTCTCTCTTCCCCTCTCTTATTCCCCTCTCTCTTCCCATCTCTCTTCTCCCCTTTCTCTCCCCTTCTGTTCCCCTCTCTCTTTACCTCTCTCTTCCCCTCTTTCTTTCCCCCTCTCTCTTTCCCTCTCGCTTCCTCTCTCTCCCCTTTTTTTCCTCTGCTCTCTTCCCCTTGCTCTTTCCCTCTCTCATTCCCCTTTCTATCCCCTCTCTCTTTCTCTCTTCCCCCTCTCTTCCCCTCTGGATAAACAGCCGACACTCTAAGCTCCATGTTATGCTCTTCTGGGTACAGCTCCACAGATCAACAGAACTACATTCTTCTTCTTTTTTCTTCTTTTTCTCACTTTTGGATGCAGAACGAAGAAGTTGAGCCAAAAGTGTCCACCTCACGTCACATCAGACTGAGGAATGTGGTTTTCTTCACTGCCAAAATGTTCGACGCACAAATGTAAACATCCCATACACACAAATCCTTCACTCGCCCCGATACGAAGAGCTGTACCTGATTTTCGCTGTCATAGAAACGAGAAAAATCAAAACAAGTTCATTTTTATTTTTTGATTAAATTGCCATTAACCTTGCAGTGTCCAAACCTTTGAGTTACACCAGAGACGGTGAGCGATCTGTTGCCCTCTAGTTTATTTTGCTTTGGTGTGATGGGACCTGCCAAACTCCGCATTAATGTTTGGCTTTTTAGGCCGAAGCCGATCGTGGTGAAATGTGAGCGGAGAATTTCAAATAAAGCCGTAGATTTCAGGAGGACTCGGTGTTTTCGGATCGTGACCTTCGCTTCACCTTCTGGAGTTTAGAGGAACTGTATGATACAAAATGGATTTTAGTGAGCTTTAAGACATGTTATAAATGAAACAAAAAATGAATGAAACAAAAAACACAACTCCAGGTCTGTTTACATAGATTAGAAATTTGGGTAATGTGGCCCCTTTAAATTTTTAATCGGCATATACGGCATCAGTCCTAATGTTTATTCATTCTGAAACCCTGATAAGAGAATCATAAACACTCGATACACAAGTTTAATGCCATGCTGTGGAACGTTCCCGGCAAAGCAAAGCAGAACGCCCCAGATCAGATAAGAATTACTAAGAATTACTTGCGATTACTGCACTGTGTGTTAGCTACAGTTAAATTCTTGTTAACCGTCCAGTTTGACCTGACAAAGCTTCATGTTTTGATTCTAAGCTAAAACCACAAATATTCAAATACAGGTACACTTTTAATTAATTAATGTTATGTCATTAGTAGCCAAACTAGATTACCAAATAGCAATAGGTACCTTATGCACTGCAGAAAAGCTTGGTCAAAATTGAAGATATAAACACTTAAATCTATCAGAAAATTACTTAAAATAGGGAAATTATCGCTCCATGCAACAAGATCATTTTACTTGACAAGTTATTTTAAAATAAACTAACTCTAGACTAGAATAAAACGGTCTCAGAACAGGAAAGAGCTGGAAAGTCCCCCTGGCTGAAAGGTCCACAAGCTGGAAAGTCTCCCTGAATTGTACCCTTTAAGTTAGGTAATCTATATACAATAAATAAATAAATAAATAAATAAAGCGGTATTTTACTTACAGTACTTTCTGTACTGGCTAGAATATCATACAAAAATCCCATTAGGCCGACCGACTGTCTTTAAATATGACATAAAGAGGCAGAATAACAATAAATGTCGCGAAATAAACCCAATTGAAAATACAATAGAGCCAAACATGAGTTTTATAAACAGTTGAAGATTTACAGTGAATTTTTATGACGGTTATTGGCAGCTCCAACTCCCATTTTATCGGTATCATATCGGCCGCAACAAAATCCCATATCGGTCGTATATATTGTATTAATTACACACACAAGTTCCAATATAACAGCACATTTGTTCATACATGCAAAACATTAATAAAACAAACTTTCTTCATTTTAATATATATATTGTATTAATTACAGACACACAAATGCAAAAATGATGTGTACAGGATGAATTACACGCTCCGAGACAATGGGACACTCGAGCTGGGACTTTCAAGCCAGGGGGACGCTCGAGCCGGTCTCCCTCAGAACTAGTAAGTAGCTCATGAATCTGAAAACAAGATGAATGACCTGATATAAATTTTAAAATCTTGGCCACATCAGAGAAATTTGCAGTGTTGATACTTTGTCGTGATGCTGGGGGGTACTGAATGTATGTCTAGGGTGGAATGTGAAGCCGTTACTGTGTCAACACTGATAGGTTTTTAGATGGTCTGAAAAGCCAATGAAAAAATGCGGAGGGTTCTGTTTAGGATCTGTGGGTTCTCAAAAGGTGAAAGTGACAGTGAATAATGAACAGTTACACAAGTTTAATGCCATACTGAGGAACATTCCCGGGAAAGCAAAGCAGGCCACGTCAGATTAGATAAGACGGCGACGACTGCATTGTGCGAGCTACTGTTAAACTCTTGTTAACCGTCCAGTTTGACCTGCCAAAGCTTCATATTTTAAACCCCATTAATTTCCACAGCTTTAAAACACCTTATCAAACCTACATTCTTGTGTTTATCTGCACGAGCCCAGTACCGCTCCACTGGACTAAACCTGATGCCTGTTCTGATAGGGCGTGGGACTTTCCGGTTGGCACATTGTTTTTCACACAGTCTCGAGCTGATCCTATCTCTCTCTCTCTATGTTTAAGCGTGGAATATCGGACGGGCTTTAAACACACCGCATTCACAGCCCTGTTAGCGCGGAGCGAGCTCATTCGCTTCCTATGAGCTTGTTTGTGTTGCGAATGCCATTGTTCTGTCAGAATTTAATCTGCACAAGACGTAAACATGGCCAGAGGAGGGAAGCAGTCGGGCTCCACAGACCTAGTTTTAGTTTGAAAAGGAGCTGTAACCATTTTTTCACGTAATTAAGTAAAACGTGTATTTCCCCAGCGCAGATATATTGTATAAACAGCTCTTAAGGTCAAAATAACACCGCTTAATGCTGTCTGCGTCTAATTATAAAGCGATTTAGGAAGTGTTTTAGATGAGGTAACAACATTATAACAGCTTAAAGCTCACAAGAGTCAATTTTGTATAATATAGGAGGTGTAAATAGTAGGCTAGACTTGTTTTTAGAGCTAAATTTGCTGATAAAATGATGAAAATATAAAGTATTTTGTATTTAAATCTGTCTGCGTCTAATTATGAAGTGATTTAGGAAGTGTTTTTGATGAGGTAACATTATCACACGGCTTAAAGCTCACAAGAGTCACTTTTGTGTAATATAGGCCCTTTAAATAGTAGGCCAGACTTGTTTTCAGAGCTAAATTTGCTGATAAAATGATGAAAGAATAACGTATTTTGTATTTAAACCTGCCTACTCCTATACCTACCAAACCTCTCCATTGTTTCCTCAGCCTTACGTAAACCGATCACTTTAAGGGGGCACATATTTCTAACGCACACTTCCTGTTGCTTTAAAGTCACGCGCTTTGAGTTGGGCTTCACTTATGATTGTCTCATAAATCAGATATTCAGACGTGCTTCAGCTGTTGTGGGGACTTCCTCTGGTAATGAGAAACAGAGAGCGCATTTAAACTCCGTGAAAGAGCGAGTGTCTGCAGTGTCCCGGGGCCTCAACGCAAAAAAATAATACGGATAGCTTTAAAGGGACTGTGGAATATTCCATGGAGACGAGCAGGTAGAGGATTTCACAATGGTTATGTCATTTTTGCGGTGAATATACAATGTCAATATGTTATTATGATAATGATTTATATTACACTGTATATATGTTGATTCCCTTTGTATTTTTTCTTTTTCTTCTTTGTATTTTTGTTTTGTTTTTTTGGGTACACTGTTTTGTTAACGACCTGTCACCCTTGGGTGCCTGCCACACCCTATTTAAGATGGCCTAGTGCCGAAATGTCGTTTATGTCCTAATAAATTATAAATTTATCTTTTTCTCTATGTCATTTTGGCTCAAACTTGATTATTTACTAGCAATTGGTAACTTATTGATATTTTGCATTGATGCATGTATGTCTATGGTGAAATGTTCAGCAGTTACCATGGTGACACAACTCACACATTCGCAAACACAGCCTGATGAAAAGGTAATGAAAAAATACTAAATGGATTTTAAGAAGCCTGCGAATTTTTTGGTGGAATTTGTCAACAAAAAGGTGAAAGTGACTAACTGAAAAAATGTCACACTGTGGAACATTTCAAAACAAAAACGTCATCATATCAAGTCTTGTAATGCTAACTAGTGGTAATATTATTTGAGAGTAGTTGGTAAAGCTCCATCAAAATCAGTTCTTTATAGTCAGAATCTGTTAAAACAAAGCTCCCATTAGTCTAACCTGAGTAAAAGAACTTCATACGGAGCAGTGCCTCCAGTTAGCGTCACTCCCCACAGCTACAACATATTTTATCAGTGATTATTTCCCGGTATTTTCAGCGCATGCTCTGACCTGAGGACACAGAGAAAGTAGGCCAAAGGAGTGGCACCAAACACAGATTTAAGTTTCATTTCTGACTGAACCAATCCCTCTGTGCACAATAATACTAATGCGTCACTACTCAGGCCTTACATTGGGTTTGGATTTAAAGACGCACTGTGGAACTTTCGTCCCTGTGTCTATGGAGATGTCAGTCAATGTTTTTCCAATAGAACGTTCCATAGTATAGGTCTTTATAACTTAGAAAAAATATCGTTTATAGCATTTTTGTGAGTAGATTTGCGATTTTAATAATACGATTCTGTTCAAAGTTCACGTTTTAAACACGTCCAGAAGAATTGACAAAAACACTGAAATATAAACTGATAAACTAATACAAGAATCACGTTTCAGGACACGTTTGAACACATCTAAACTACAAGATTAGCAGTTTTCACACAGAATAATACAGGAGATTTCATCGTTTGTGGAGATAATTATGATAATTATAGTACTTAAAAATGGCAGCCGTTGTGGTTTCCTAATTGCAGCCATTCAAATTGTGATTTAGATTCAATTACGATTAATCCTGCAGCTCTATGGGATTAAACATGTATCTTCAGGTGATGTCTCGAGTTACAGGTCTGATCTGTGGAGAGGCGAACCGCTTCTATAAACGTGCATTGTCTAACTATTCTCCTGGAGGGTCCTTGTCTCCATGGAGATGCTACTGCTCCTTCTGTAATGTTTCACAGTATGATATTAAACCTTTCTTTCATCATGGAGACCAAATCAGACCAAGTTACAGGTCAGATCTGTGGAGAGGCGACCCCAATCAAAAACAAAATGAAAAGGTCAAAAAAACAAATGAAAAGGTCGTGTCGGCGTTGAACCTGACCTCGAGAAAGCGAAGTCGTCTTATCTCGGACGGCAAAGCAGCAAAATAATCTCTATTCCGAATCGTGTTTTATTGTTTGAATTGTGGAACTGTGTTTTGACCTTGGCCCTTGAGCTGATAAAATATAAAAACAAATGAAACAAAAGACTTAGGCTGGGTTAGGGTTTGGTCCTGGTTTAGTCCCGATGTAGACCTAGTTTGGTCCTGTCCTTTTCTTGGGTCCTGGTTATAGTCTAGTCCTTGAGGTCAAAATAAGTCCACTGTGTGCATCTAATGATACTGTCCGATAATCAGGAAGTGCACCGTTAGCATTGTTAGCTTTAGAGTCGCAGTAAAACTTCACCATAAACAGCTCTTGAGGTCAAAATAAGTCCACTATGTACTGTCAGCATCTAATTTTAAAGCGTTTTTATTGTCCGATAATCATGAAAAGCTCTGTTAGCATGCTAGTTGTTATTAGTTGTGCCAATGCAACGATAAAACTCTACTTTGGTCTCTGAAAGTTGCTCTTAAAAACTCATCACGGTGAAAAATGAGGATGCTCTGAATGCATGAGGTCAGTAAGGAACAACTTTGGACCACTACAAACTGATTAAAATGATCTTGTTCTGTTTATCACGTTTTTAGGACAGTAAAAATCAGGCAGAGCACTTTTAAAGTTGATTTTGAAAAATGACTTTAAAAACAAAGTATGTGTCACATTTCTTTCTGTATCATTCCCGTCGGGCCTTCAGCAGTGGCGCTTTTAATTCTAAACTTATGGTAAAAGTTTCTCTCTCTCTCTTTTGCCTCAGGGAGATTTGGGTCAAATCAGATTAGCAAAGGTCAAAGGTCAAACTGCTACGACCCTGAAAATGAGACACAATTTGCATGAAATTTCAGACTTTTGCCACTTGAAATATGCAAGGGTTTTAGTGTGTACGAGGAGCCTGTTAAAGGTGTATTGTGTAACTTCTCTGGTGAAGGGTCCAGTCCGACAAGTACTTTTCTCCATGGAGACCAAACCAGACCAAGTTACAGGTCAGATCTGTGGATCACAGTCAGAATGCCTGTTTTTCTAGGTATTTTGGAGCTATAAAACCACCTGCACTTGAATAAATGTAACTTAGAGCGGTTTAATGTCATACTGTGGAACATTCCAGGCCGAGCAATGACATATCCATAGAAACAAGCAGGTGACGGACCCCCAACCAAAAAGTTACACCTTTAAGCAACAGATACAAACAATAATAAGACACGCTATTTGGTAACCATGACACTAACTCTATCCTTACGCAAAAAACTATTAAATGTAATGAACAGAGAATGCTTTGGTGACCTCCTCTTGAAGAACATTAAGACATTTTAAACCATGAAGCATCTGTTTTGTGGTTATAAAAATCTGATTTATGTGATTCATGTGATTTATGCGAAATTGAAAAATGCAAAATCTCGTAATAAATTGTGGTTGTAGTTAGAAGAAAAGAGATTCTGGGGTGAGACTTTTATTTATTTATTTTTTCATAAATGGACTTCAGCATTTATAGGAGCACTGTGTAACTTTTCTGTTTCAGTTGGTGTGTCTACCATCTGCTTGTCTCCATGGTAAAGTTATCATTTTGCCTGGAATTATCCGCAGTATGGCATTAAAAATATCTATCTATCTTGCATTCATTTGTGTTTTTATAGCTTGAAGGCACCTTGAAAGCCTTAAATGGGGTCACCTCTCCACAGACCTGACCTGTAGCGCCACCTGCTTGTCTTCATGAAATCAGTACATTTAATGCCACACTTTGGAACATTTCAGGCAAAGCAAAAACTTGATCTTACCAAGTCCTGTACCCTATTTTTTTCCCATGTATTTGAGCAAAGTTTCTAACATTTATGAACTCTTGAGGTCAAAATAAGTCCACTATGTACTGTCAGCATCTAATTTTAAAGCGTTTTTTATTGTCTGGTAATCAGGAAAAGCGCTGTTAGCATGCTAGTTGTTGTTAGATGTACCAGTGCGACGGTAACACTCTGCTCTGGTCTCTGAAAGTTGCGAAAAGTGCTTATAAACTTGAATAATTAGGATGTTCTGAATAGATAAGGTAGGGCTGGGCGATATGGACCAAAAAAAATAAATAAATATATTTTTCTATAAATCGCAATACGATATATATATCGATATCTTTAAAGGAAAAATAACCCCTCCCACACTACTGCAAAACAACAAACACATTTTATCTGATTAATATTCATTTAGTTCTGCACTTAAACACTCTGCACCCCTTTTTGGACCCTCACCCACAGTTTGAGAACCTCTTCTTTAAGAGAACTTCCACTGGCACTTTACACTAAACTGCTTCAAAGTGAAAAAAAGTGGCTAGGATTTTTAAACCTGTATTTTGACATTCCAAACTGGAGTTACATTCTCTTGTTTTAAAGTGATGTTTAGTCTCTGCACGTTTACCAAACCAAACGCACACTGTGACAAAAATGATCACACTCAGTATTCAGACCTTGAGTCCGAGACAAGACCAAGACAAAGCTCTGGCTTTAGAGAGGGAAGTCCAGCGGTGTGGGGGTGTCTAATGAGTGGTGGGACAGGTTTGGGTCCTGCTGCAGGGCGCTCCTCGTTTAAGGCGTGTGGGTGTGTTTTGAAGCGGAGTTTGTTCATATGAGTGATATCAGCCACACGCGGAGCTCGTATGCTGGAGTCGTGGGCGGTCGGAGGTGTAGTGCCCGGGCACAGGTCGGTTGCGCTCGCGCTGGGAAACGTGCATTTAGAAAGTTTAACTCATCATGTTGCGTCTGTGCGCAGTTCTCCTTATTGTGGCTGCAGAAGCACTCGCACAGATGCGCCTGTTTGTTTACCACGTTCGCACAACGAGTGAAATGGGAGCACTGTAGAGCCCTGGTCCCAGTCTTGGTTTAGCCCGCGACTGAGCCCCGGGCTCTGCGGCCGCGTTTAGTCCTGGTTTAGTCCTAGTCCTGGTTTAGTCTGAGGCCAGCTCCGGGCTCCGCGGAGGAGCTCGGGGGACAAATGCGAGGAGGAGGAGACGAGCGCTGCACAGAGAAGCCAAAACAAGCGAAGCGGCGAAACCAGAAGTAAACATAAGCATTATAGCGATATATCGATATGTCAGAATTCATATCGAGCTTCAAAAATATCTCGATATATTTTAAATATCGAGATATCGCCCACCCCTAAGATAAGGTAAGTGAGGAGTAACTTTGGACCACTGCAAACTGTTTAAAATGAACTAGTTCTGTTTATCACATTTTTAAGATTGTAAAAAGCAGGTACAGTGCCTTTAATTCCTAAACTAGACTCAAATAAGCCCATATTTGTGTTGGTCCCAGATGTTTGAAGCTGCTGAGAATGGCAGTGTTGGCTTTACCTCAACTTCACTCACCGCGTTTTATGATTTCAGGCGTTTTTAACACCAGAAAATCCTTGTTTTTATACTCCCCTTATTTGAACTTCAACCCAAAACCGTCATGCAAGATTCACTTTTCAATATGTAGGTTTACACTTTTGTTTGATGTTTGTGTGAAAGAATGTAGGGCATATAAGTGTGGTCAGATATGGACTCTGGGCACTAGGCCAGTTCAAAATAAAAGAAAGTTGAGCTAAGGTTCTTTAGCCTCCCTTAAAACTGTGATTATGAGGAATCTGCCCTCAAACTGAAAAGTTGCTGTTGAATATCAGCTCTGACAAGATTATAATTGTTGTGTCCATTGGCAAGACACTTTGTGGATCTGGCCCTGAAACAAAAACATACCCAGAGTTGTGTTTTGTTTCATTCGCACATGTTTAAACAGACAAACCCTGTATATTTAAGTTAAGTTCTTTTTCTTCTTCTTCAAACTTAAAACACCTTACTTTTCTCCATGGAGATGTTATTGCTTTATCTGGAATGTTACATAGTGTGGCATTAAACCTTTCTATCTGGAGACCAAACCAGACCAAGTTACAGGCCTGATCTTTTGAGCTATAAAACTACCTGTAATTGAATAAATGTAAGGTAGAGCTGTTTAATGTCATATTGTGGAACATTCCAAGCAGAGCAATGACATCTCCATAGAAACAAGCAAGTGATGGACCCTCAGCTAAAAAGTTGCACAGTGCACACCTTTAAACTTCATACACCTTTACTAAAAATCATTTGGAGGATTTCAGCCCTGGAATTTCCCATTTCTGCTGAAAAAAGCTTGATAGTACTACCACTTGATGACATCACAAGGGGGAACAGAGCGTGTTGAGGTATGGGGATGTAGGTACACTAATAATAAAGGCTTACTCAAACATTTGAATGAAACAAACACACAACTCCAGATATTGTGATGAAATAACAGCAATTCTAACATGGCTTAAAGCTCACAAGAGTCAATTTTTCGTCATATAGGACCTTTAAAGGATTAATGAAACAAGCGTGAATGAAACAAAACACAACTCCAGTTCATTTCTAGTGGTTAAAAGCTAAAGAGTCAAAAAGAGTCAGTTTTGCATAATACGAGTCCATTAAACCGTGAAGTCGCCTCCGAGTCCCAAAAGCCTGACCATTGCACAGACTTAAACACAGACCTACACAAACAGTTGGTACAAGATAAGAGGAGGTTATCTGCTTAAGGTGGAACTCAAATGGCACATGTTTCCTCCGCCGTCTGACCTCTGGGTTTGTAAAGGGAAGTCGGAGCAGTGACCCGAGACCTCCTTAAAAACACAAAAAGTTAAAAAAGTATTGGTGGTTTTCAGATTCTGCCATGAGCTGAAGTCATGTGTCCAGATGGAGGCAAGAGACTGTTTTTTCCTACTGATTAGATTGTACTTTGTCATGAATTATCCAAAAGGCAAATTCACAAATGTTGAACCTGATCTTCTCTGAGTGACTAGAACCAAGAACTCACTGCATCACAACAAGAACCTGCATTTGAACATTCATTTTTAGATGGTCCCGTCTGTATTAATTATGATTGGCCCATAGAATGTAGTGATGCCATCTGAAGTGAAGAGATGGATAAATATTAGGGATGTAATGCGTCAATAACCGAAATATGGTGATACTGTATCGTCAAATGTCTAACAATAATATCGTGGACCATCACAATATATCGAATCACAAGTCTCTTTGTTTGAATGAATAGTTCTGATGCAGAAATAGCTCAAAACTAGAGGGAACTACATAGACCATGATCCTTTGCTCTGTTTCAGTGCAGACTACATGAAGAAATAACAGTTCTAAGAACTTTGAAATCTTCATTCTTTGGATTAAGTCTTGTGAAGGCATTTTTAGAGAAAAAAGTAGCTTCCACAAAATATTACAATAAATATCGATACGGTGTACAGTGATATAAATATCTATTTTTCTTTTATAAAGAAGCATTTTATGGCACTAAATTATTCTCTGATTGTGGGAAAGATGAACTGACGTGGGTAGTTTTGTGTTTTAGTTTTTACTCGAGTGATGCAGAAAAGAAGGAGCTACTGTCTGTGTGAATGTTCTTGTATGTTATTACAATAAATATCATACAGTAAGGTTCATACCGTCACGTTATCGTATCGTGAGACTTTGATATCGTGACACCCCTTACAAATAATGCCATGCTGTGGAACATTTCTGAGACACATCTGGAAATCCAAAATATCATCTTTGTATTTTTTTTTATACAGCTCTATATCAGTCCAGTCCTCATGTCCAATCAGATTAGTTTATTTCGGTGACGCCTGTGAAACGAAGGAGCTCATTGGTCACCTTTGATTTACAAATAAACTCACATTTCTCTCACCTTCGCTCTTTGATTCTGCAAAAATCCTACATGATTTTTCAGACTACTGTGATATATTTTCTGTTATTTTATCCAATACAAATGGATCATGCTTGTCCCTGATTGGCTGATCCACCTGTCAATCACGTCCTCCTGAAAATAGGGAGATTTACCAGTGACCAGACTTGCACCTTTCAGACTGTCAACAAAAGCTGTGGCGCATTTTTCCCTCAGCATAAACTTTTCCAAACATAAACTTGATTTAAACAAATTAAAGTCATTGTTTCTTCTGTCAGCTGACCTCATCAAAGTATTTGTTTATTTCGCTAAATGAGACAATTCTTTTCCCAAAATCCCAAAGGACACAGGATGCTCTACATTACTGCAGACTCCGAAATTTGGAATCAAAGACTTATTTCATCACCAAGTTGAGAGCTCATCATTCCCAAACAAACGCTTTTATTCTGCAACAAAAAACAAGAACAAAAATGTAACATATTAAATATCAGATGTGCTTTTCAAGGTTAGATTTCACAGAATTTAATAGAAAGTCTTTGAACGCCTCATGAATGCATTCATTTAGTTAAAGGTTGGTTTAGTCCTGGTTTAGTTCAGAGTCCTGGTCCAGTACTGGTTCAATCCTGGTTCAGTCCTGGTTCGGTCCTGGCCCAGTCCTGGTTCAAACCTGGTTCAGCGTTGGTTTAGTCCTGGTTTGGTACAGGTTTGGTACAGGTTCAGTCCTTCTTGGTCTAATTTTGGGTCAGTCTGGGTTTAGTCCTGGTTTGGTCCTGATTTAATCCTGGTGTCCTCCTGATTCAGCCCTTGTTCAGTCCTGGTTTAGCCCTGGTTTAACCCCATCTTTGTCCTGGTTCAGTCCTAGTTTATCCTAGAGCATTTCTGGTTCCATCTTGGTCTAGTCCTGCTTCAGTCCTGGTCTATCCTGGCTCAGCCCTGGTTCAGTCCTGGTCTAGCCCTGGTTCAGTCCTGGTTCAGTCCTGGTCTAGCCCTGGTTCAGTCCTGGTTCAGTCCTGGTTCAGTCCTGGTTTAGTCCTGGTTTCTTCCTGATTTAGTAACTAAATAAATGACAAACCTGTAACTCATCTGCTTTAAAGTCTGTGTAAAAGCCTAACTGCAGCTCATAAAGACTTCCAGATGTTTGTGATGAACCTCTGCTCATATTTTTGTCTTCCCTTCACGTTTTATTAATTAAAATCTCATCTGAATGCTATTTCCACTGTGTCACTCGTCTTCTGTGCTCCCTCGTTCGTCCCCTGACTCCAGACCAGATGTTCTTCTACAGCATCTGTCACCAGCACGTTTACATCAGCTTTGTTTGGTCCCTTCAAAACCGCATCTTCAGCGCTAGAATAATTACACAGTCTGTACATGTTCACAACCCCCACAGGACATTACTGCTGATGATGAAAACCAATTATTATTTTAGAGGGGAAACGAGGTTAAAGGTGCATTGTGTAACTTTTCTAGTGGAGGGTTGTATCCATGGAGATGTTAGTGCTTCACCTGCAATGTTACACAGTATGGCATTAAACACATGCATCACCATAGAGACAAGCAGAGGACACTATCAGGGAAAGTCACTGGTCAGTACACAGTCAAAATGAATGTTTATTTTCTCACAGTGAAACCATCTGAAAATAAAGGTATAGTGCGTAACTTTCTGGAAGTGGGACATCAACTGCAAGAGTCCATGGAAATAAAAAGTTTTAAAAATTGTCCAATGAGATATGTTTCATGCCATATTGTGTGTGTGTGTGTGTGTGTGTGTGTGTGCGGCTATTAAAGCCAAAGAAACAACATTATGATCAAAGCAAGTCTTCCTCCAGGCCAAGTCAGATCCAGGTTTCTGGAGGACTTGTCTATTTTTGCCAAAAAAAAGTTTTGCCAAAAGGCTGTGGCTTTAAAGCAAAATCAACTTCTTAGAACTGTTTTTGTTTTTTTTCAAGGCGCCATATTGATGATCAATCGCCATTTTCACGGCCAACGGTACAGGCCCACTGCTCTGCTTTTACTTTGATTTGATCTTAATATGTGATACACACAGGATTTGGCAGCACTGCCAGTGCTTTGTTGTGATGACGTTTACAGCCATTCCAGACAAAACAGAAAAGTTCCACAGTGCACCTTTATACCTTTAAATAAATACATCCATCATTTTCTTCCACTTATCCGGGGCCCAGTCGAGGAACAGCAGTTCTAAACATGGCCTCTCAGACTTCCCCTGTGTCCAAATACGGTAGAACAATATCTGCTTAATACCTGCACATTTCGACTCTGTTGGATTAGGAGAGCTGTAAACAAGTGGAGTGCTGCGGTCATATTTGGTGCAGTAATGGAGGAGTTGGCCCAAAATTACAAAACATGCCATTTGTGTTTGGGTCCGCAGATTCTACTCAAATGAGTTCATAAAGTGTCCAAGCCAGAAGCAGCCATCACCAGGGAGAAATATTGAATTATCTGACAAACAATTGTGACTAGATTTGTATAATTTATGTTTTAAAAGAAGAAGAGTGAAATCTGAATTTGAAACTAATCCGAGAATCCTGTGTATTTCAGAATATGTTTGTAGAGGTCCGAACTGCAGGGTTATAGTAGCTTTTATACAGGATAAGACCCCATGGAGACACAGGGAGGGCATCTGACACACTTGCACAGTTCAGAACATGTGATTGGCTAATTGCAACCACTCAAATTGCGATTACTTTTCCCTCTGGTGCTAACTTTATCAGATTTTGAATAAACAGACTGCACACAGAAACACAGTCGTTCTTTAGCAGCTCGTTTAAATGCACAATCGTCATGGCGATCACAAGCTCCAGCGACCCGAGGCTACATCGCGCCGCACCAAAACAGGAAGTGTAGATCCAGCTAACAAACGCTAACACATGACAACGTGCTATAGACACGCCACAGATGTATAAATGTGCGGACGGGGCGTTTCACTTAAGGACACGGATAATGCAGGGCTGTTAGCATGACACGCTAACGGCTAATTTTGATCCAAAGGGATTTCCACTCCGTTCACAAAAACAAGGAAAATATTTGAAAGATATTTCAAAAATCCATGGACAAATGTGATTCTATGAAAATTGTCATTAAGTATAAGTAGCAAAGGTATAAATGAAGATGGACTAAAGCAGAACTAAATGAGGACTAAAACAGGACTACCTCAGGGCTAAACCAGGTCTAAACCAGGGCTACACCAGGTCTAAAAAAGGACTAAATCTGGGCTAAACCAAGTGAAAAACAGGATTAAATCAGGGCAAAACCAGGTCTAAAACAGGACTAAATCAGGGCTAAACTGGGTCTAAAACAGGATTAAATTAGGGCTAAACCAGGTCTAAAACAGGACTAAAACAGGACTAAATCTGGGCTAAATCAGGTCTAAAACAGGTCTACATCGGGGCTTAACCAAGTCTAAACCAGGACTTAATCAGGGCTAAATCAGGTCTAAAACAGGACTAAATAAGGGTTAAACCAAGTCTAAAACTGGACTAAATCAGGGTTAAACCTGGTCTAAAACGGGACTAAATCGGAGCTAAACCAGGTCTATAACAAGACTAAATCAGTGTTAAACCAGGGCTAAAACAGGACTAAATCAGGGTTAAACCAGGTCGACAACAGGATTAAATCTGGGCTAAACCAGGTCTAAAACAAGACTAAGCCAGGGCTAAACCAGGTTTTAATATATAAATGGCATTAACTAGCATGCTAAACACTGCGTTCCAAATAGGAAGTGAGAATGGGGGCCCTTCCGACTCCATCTGCTAATTTTTAATTGATTTTAATTGACTTTACAAAGTAAAATTGTTGCCCCTCCTTCTGTAACTGCGACAGTGAGCCTCATTTGGTCTTAAAATATATTAACCCGTATTAACCAGCTCTATATTTTTATTCTATTTTGTCCATAAATCAATTCCTCTTCCTAATATGGAACTCGGCTCCAAATTCGCCCCTGTAACTGCCGGCCCCGTTGAGCTTGATTTGACTGGAGCCAAACGCTATGGCTGATGTCACAGTCCTTTAGAGCACTTCTTTATACAGTTTGTGGTTTAACCCAGACTGAACCAGGACTAAACCAGGTCTAGACATATCTTGAGGGCTTGTCTGAGGACATGACCGGCACGCTGACTCACATGTGGACTCCAGCTGAGGGTGTCTGCTCCTCATGACATGTACTTTACAACCGCATATGACACGTCTCAATAAACCAAAGACAACTTTATTCGATTTAATGTTACTAAAACTCCTGCCTAGTGTTGTCCAGTTTTGTCATTTTGGTGAAGTTTATAATTTCACTTCCTGGTTGACATTGGCAGCAGATGTGACAGAATATTGGCGCATTCTTTTGAGCTCGGGACTCGGGGGGAAAACCGACCTCCAAATCGAGAAAGCGCAGTGGAACGGCCCATCAAATCAAGGTTCTGAAACACAAACTCGGGCTAGTTCTGTACAGAGACAGTTGGGATTTATGTTGCAGCAAAAATGAAACGAGGAGAACTGTCTTTTCGTAATTTGTGTCTACTGTCATCATTTGACAGTAGACACAAGTTTTTTTCTCAAAATGTCATAGCCAAATTGTAATAATTGAGTCACTGACTGATTATGTTAACTAACAGACTCTATTCATTAACAGGACCTAGTGACGTTACATTAAACTTTCTCGGGCATCCATATTTTCCCGATTGTTGCAACGGTAGGTGACCAGATGTCCCTTTTTACCCGGCACAGTCCCAGTTTTGAGCCCTGTGTCCCCTGTACCAGCAGATTTATACAAAACCAGTGATTTGTCCCAGTTTTATACACGAAATGTCCCTGGTGTCCCTATTTTTGGCCAATTTGAGCTAAACTAGGTCTAAACTGAGACTAAACCAGGACTAGATCAGGTCTAAACCAGGACTAAACCACAATTTTTGACTAATCTGATACTTGCCAACAATAAAAAGGAGCATAAACTGTCATTTGTAACAAAATACAGAAATCACTGTTTGTGAATACCCATAAAGCAAAAAATACAGCGTCAGAAGTCCCTCAGATTATGACTGACGTGAGAATGCACAATGTTACACGCTCTTTTCACAATTTTATTCATACCAAACATCCCAAACCGGGTGTGTCCCAGTTTAGAATTGGGAAAATCTGGTCACTCTAAGCAAAGGACGTCGGAGAACTGACTCTGATTTATCGACTATCGACAATCAATACAGTCAATCAATGCGGCAATAGATGTAATTCTATGACTGTAACCTGTAGATGTAATTCTATGATTGTAATAACATTTAGTTCCAGTCAAATGAAGCTCAATGAGGCTTGCGGTTATAGGAGCAAATTTGGAGAATAGGAATTGATTTACGGAAAAAATTGTGAAATAAAAACATCAGGATCGTGTAGAGCGTTAATATGAATATTTTAAAACCAAAATGGGCTCACTGCTGCAGTTAAAGAGAGAGGGGAGACAATTTTCCAATGTAAAGTTAGTGGTGCCCCGATGGACTGCCAAAAATGAATTATAACACTTTTATTTTGTTAAATGAAGGCTTAAACTGTCTGAAAAATACCATCCTTGTGTGTAAATTGTCTTCTGTGTTGATGACATAAGTGGAGGGATTCTGTTTTAGAACTCAGCACTGCTTCCTGTATTTTTGTACTTTTCTTTTCAACTTTTTTCCCCACAAACTGCCACTTAAGTGATGTAAAACTATGACAAATACTGACCACAGATACCACCTCACCAAACCAAGTTATAATAGAAAACCATTTTTGTCGTTTTTATAGACACTTAACTAGTCCATTTTAAGGTCTCAATAAAAAAAAAAAAGTACTCCAAGTTTCTCTTTTTTTTTTTTTTTTTTTACCATTTTACACTTCTTACATTAATCATCAGACTCGGATAATCTTTATTTAATGAGGCAGGGGTCAGAACTGGACAGCACCAAAACCCCTCTACCCCTCTAATAGTGTTTGAACCCTATTACGACAATAAATGTGACCAATTAATCCCAGGTTTAGTCAAGCTCCAGATGGTTTTCAGATCAGCGAGTCGGAGTCAAGTGAACTCACTGTTTTGATTAAGTCTTTAAATCGACTTATTACATTTGAGTAGGAATTGAATGAGGCATATATCAACGAAGTGGAGCTCAAATGGATTACTGTTCTGAATTATGTTTTATTGAGTTTCTATTTGTGTTGGAGCGATGTGGACCTAAAGGGGGGTCTACAAAATGCAATTTCTTTAGTCTTTTACCATGTTATAATATTGTTCAAGCATCAAAGACATGCCTGGAGAGGTTTTCCATGTCATTGGAAACAAAACAAAAGTGAAACTTATAAAACATATGTTATGCACTAGCAGTGAATACACCATAGAAGTAAAATACCCTGACTAATATGTATTTATATTTATACATATATATACCGTAAAATACCAAATAACAGCCGGGGCCTTAATTTGTTTCAGTCACTTACCAGACCAGGCCTTTATTTGAGACCAGGGGGCAAATTTCCTCACAAAAATCTCGCTCAGCAAAACTTGGAAAATCTGGTCCTCAAATTCTTTTAACCAGTATGACTATAATTTAGGCGACTTTCTACACAGTTGTAGGCGAGTTAATTTGAAACGTTACAACAAAATATCTACAGAGCGAAGAGTTTCTCACATTTAAAAGCGACTCCAGAATTACAGAAAATCATTAAAACCCTCCAGACATTTCTCTAGCAAAGTTAAAACAAATGACAGATGCAGCGAGTGAGAACGTTCATCCACCACATCAAGAGGAGCGAGCTGTTTTTTTCAGCGCTTATAATTTATGCAAATGAGCCGTGTGGATTTAAGTTTGGTTTGTGTAGAGACGACGTGAGCATCAGTCCTGCTCCTGTTGTTGCAGCATGACTTCTGTCTTCTAGCACAAACATTAGACTTGGCATTTATTTGGAACCGATGGTTATTTATCAAAATATACACCTGCACCCGGCGTTGAAATAGGACCCGGGTCTTATTTGGTATTTTATGGAATATTATATTAGTTTTCTGTGACTTGGTTACAAAGGTAAAGTGGAAATTATTCTATTAACTTAAGTTTGAATTAGAATTGTCAAAAGTATCAAAAATCAGATATTAATTGAAATAAAAAAAAGGTATCAAAACTAGGTGTTCATTTGAGAAGATATCGATATGGGAATAAAAAAGAAACTACTACAATTTAATACTGAAAAACGCATTGTCTTGTCTAAAGAAAAAGTGTTTTTATTATCTTCATGGTATCGTATTAGGTATTAAGCATCAAATCTATTCCTTAGTACAGAAATCGAGTTTGAAATTTTCGTATTGTGACATCTTTATTGCTTCAGCCTTTTCGGAAACAATATTTAGTCTGATTTCCCTCAAATTTCCCTTTGGATTTACCATAGAGATGTGTGAGCCTGGATGTTTTTTACCTTGTTTTTATATTCTCTCTCACACGTCTTACCTTAGAGATGTAGGCCTTGATGCCCTCGGCTAGTTTGATGCACGGCTCTCCGAAGAGCTGGGTGAGCTGGTCGGGGATGTCTTGGTCTTTGTCTAAAACGTTGAGTAAACTCAGACACTTGAGCTCCTCTGTGACGCCCTGACTCCGAACCTGCACAGAAAAAAAAAAATACAGCGTGAGGATTTAAATAAAAAGACAATCAGGGAAAAACATGTGAATAAGTTGGGTTCACATAACATCGCAACATTGTAGAATTCCTATTGATACTTTGCAGCTGACGTCATTCCCTGGGCTTGTGAAGCTAACTGTAGGCACTGCTCTGTCTGCAGCTCTCTTGCTCAAGTTAGAATTGAAACTGAGCTTTATTTTAGCACAATCTGACCAGAAATAAAACACCTAAACAGGACCATAAACACTCGTATGGGTCACAGGTTCCTGAAAATGTGTTGTTTAAATCCATTTAGTAATTTTGCATTGTGTCACCATGGTAACCTTCATAAACATACAGGCAGAAACACCCCCTAGCTTCAGAAAGCGGTACCATTTTTGAACTCTTAATGCAAGATGGTTGTAAATTGAAAAGCTTGTAAGATATGAGATTAATATAACAGGTTTGTGGAGTCAATCCCAAACAAATAATGATAAGCTTCAACATTTGTGGATCAAAAGTTTGGATATCTCTGTCCAAAACAGTGAATCTCCCATAGAGTTACATACATAGCTCTCTATCTGAAATCATGACTTCATTAAACTTGTAGCTCCACTGGTTTGATAAAAAGTCCATGGGAGGAGGTTCAGATCTTGGTTGGAGAGAGGGAGGAAAGTTACGGTCTAAAAACTCCACTAATGACTTTAGATTAAACCCTAAATCTCCCTTTCACTTCAGTTTACAGTAAATTACACTAAACCCGCTGCTGCAGCCCATAAGCCCCCGACCTGCCCAAATGTGGTGGTCCCTAATCTCCACTGTCCATCAGGCCACCGTGGCTCTGGAGGTCAAAGTTTGCCTTCTTCTTACTGGGTTTCAGATGATGTCAAAACATTCTATTCATGAAGCTGTGATGCTAACTGGAGGCTCTGCTCTGTCTGAAGCTCTGTTACTCAAGTTGGACTTAATTTGAGGTTTATTTGAACACGATCTGACCGAAAAGAACTGATTTAGCTGGAACAACAGGGGAGCTGATTTGTGCTTAAACAAGCTTTTCATACATAAAAGCACAGTCAAAAACGAGCTTGCATTAGGCAACAGTTCTTAAGTTACTCACTCTCACCATTTAGTTGAAAATAAAACTCCTAGACAAAACCATAAATACTCATATTGATCACAGGCTCCTTCAAATGTGCTGTTTCTTGAGTTTTCAGACAACGTTAATATTGAAAACCTGAGGCAATAAAAAGTACAACATAATTCAAAGATTTTAACACCACATGGCAGATAAAGTTAAAATTACACCACCGCATTCCGGCCCTTTGGCTTGTACATTTCAAGTGCCTCAGCTTTTTCAACTTTGTATCTGGGACTGGTCCTTACACTCAAAAGCAACAAACAAACAATTTTGCGCAATCTCTGTACATCCAAGTAGCACTCCTGCCCCCTAAAGTTATGCAGTGTTAATACTTATTTGGCTGTGTCTGCACCATGGTAACTACTGAACATTCCACCATTAGAGATGCACGTAGAACACCCCCAGATAGGTATGTAATGATATTCAAGTCTCACGATACGATATCATCACGGTATGAACCTCACGGTACAATATTTATTGCGATATCATTGGAAAGCTCACGATATGGTGGGAGGCTCAGGATATTACAATATTCTACATCATAACAAGACTGACATTCTAAAATGCTTTCACCAGTCATTTGGTGCAACATTTATTGTCATTACGGATGGAATGATATCCAAATCTCTCTGTACGATATTTTCACCATATACATCTCACGGTACCATATTTATTGCAATATTTTGTGGAGGCTCACAAAACTGTGAATCTGCTACTTTTTCCTCTAAAAATGCCTTCACAAGACTTAATCCAAAGAATGAAGATTTCAAAGTGCTGAGAACAGTTATTTCTTCAAGTCGTCTGCACTGAAACGGAGCAAAGGTTCATGGTCTATGTAGTTCCCTCTGTTTTTTGACTATTTCTGCATCATAACTATTCATTTAAGCAAAGTTTCAATGATTCAATATATTGTGATGGTCCACGATATTATTGAGACTTTTGACGATACAGTACCATGATATTGCAGTTATTTTTACATCCCTATTGTTTACCAGTTGTGCTATACATAGAAATAAACTTGCTCAGCCATAATAAATATGTTTAAAAGCGTTAAAATTAAAAAGGTGCCAGATCTGTCAGTGACACACAGCCTTCCCAGCACAGCTAAGTGGATGCTAGCTCCAGGCTAAAGCTATTTAGCATACCTCAGTGACAGGTGTGCGCTCTGATAGGTAAAGCTTCACCTGGGGAAATTCTGACACCAGTAATGTCATGATTCGTCATCACAACCTGCACTCGTCTGTTTGACTCACACACGAGCGTTTAAAAGGCCAAAGTTCAACCAGAAGTTACATTCTTGTTTCTGAATTAGTCCAAAACACCTTAAAGGCATCTGGACGTCACAGGGATTTTGCGTTTGTCAAAAAATGAATCTTTACATGAATCTGTGCCTGAAACTAAAAAGTGCTCAAAATAATGTTATTAAAGAGGAGGTATTTTACTTCTATGGGGTATTATTGTTAACACACAACATATTTAGATCACCACATTACCTTTTATTGCTTTTAAAATGTTATATTCACCTGTTTTTTTAATGTCTCCTCTTCTTTTGCTCCTAGGGCTAAGTCACCCCCCCTCAGAGCGCTATCACAACACAATCAACATCCTGCTAATGAAACTACTGCACATCACATCAGGTTTGTGAAGTTGTTGAGTACTGTTTTGGGTGACGTAGGGTTGTGGGCGGAGCCTTGTACAGAATCGTACTTCTAACCGTAAGGAAGTTTGAATAGAGCCCAGAAGAGACTGTTAAATTACTCAAACGTGCATGAACGGCTTTTAAAACCTCTTTGGGCATGTTTCTGATAAGGGAACAATGTTATAACATGGTAGAAAGCTCCAAAAAGTCCATTTAGCTAAACCCCTTATTTAAATATAATATTAACTGTGTTTGAATGAACTGTGCGATCATATAAACTTTAAAGCAAATCCTGTTTCTTGCACATATTTCATCTTCTCCTCTGGCCCCGTCTCCTTCACTAATGGCTCCGACACTTTCTTCCTAATCTCTGGTTTGAGCTGTGCGCTGATGTGTGCTCCCTTTATCTGCCCGAATCCCCCACAATGCACTGCTTCCCATGATCCCTCACACACTCCCTACCAACGCGTCAAAACTTCAAACAAAAACACGGGCCCAGGCTCTTTCCACCGGGTTTTCTCAAGAAGCGAAGCAGAACGGAGGACCACGGAGGAGTCGGAGTTCATTTCACTTTAAAATTATAAGTAAATGTTGTTCAGAATTCACTCATGCATAAGTCAAACCTGCCCACGCCGTAAAAACAAACGATATTTCACTTAAAACGACAGATAGAGTTTATTGTCTCTTGGCTTAGTCGAATGTTCCACAGTTTGGTATTAAAACTGTCCATGCGTGTTTTGAATTACATGTGAATTCTTACGGAGTGGGCTTGCCTTTCCACAGATCTGACACGTAACATGGCATTGTGGCGTCGCCTGCTTGTGTTCATTTAAAGGTTCTATATTACACAAAATTGACTCTTGTGATTCCCGTCTTGTCTTATTCCAAAATAGGTGAAAAAAAGTGAGCGGAACTGCACAATGTTTTTATGACAAATTAAATCAAAATCTCATCTTGTCTCATCTTGTCAAATCTCGTAGCGACTGTTGTATAATTTACAGGGCTGGGACAAAAGACAGACTCATAAAAATAAACACACACCTATATTTTGTCAAATGGAGGTTTAAACTGTCAGCGAAATCAGAACTCCACCCAAAATTGTCGGTCAAAATTGACTTTTGGTTGAAGTTTCTTGTGTTGACGACATACAGTAGGTAGACAGATTCCGATTTTTAACTTGTATTTTTGTACTTTTCTGCTCAATCTTTTCCACAAACTGCCACTTAACTGTTGTAAAACTACGATCAATATTGACTTTAATATATGAAACCCTGAACAATATTTTTTCGGTGGTCAATTTTTATCAAGTGTGCATTTTCTTTGCACAACTGGGAAATTTCTGGTTATTTTTTTGACTATATGACTCTATGAAACTAAGCAATATTCATTCTGCTGTTTATTTATTGCAGCTCATGGTTTTAAAAATACCGTAGATTTAGAATAGTTTTGTGGTTTAAATCTGCTCTTGGGTTTTTGTGTCAGAGGCAAAAATATGTTTCAATATTATCGTTTCTCGTCAATATTTACTTCAGCGCTATATAGAAAAATGTGTTATTGTGACCTAAAGAAAACCTGTGTGACCTAAACACCTATACAACAGCATTTTTATTTTCGTGATTTTGCATTTTTGTATTTTCGTTCGCTCCATAAAACCGGTTGTTATGACTTCCCTTTATCATTTCAAACCACATAAACACGCTTCAGCTGATATGACACTTTTGTGGTTGGCATTTTCAGAAAAACACCCGTTTTTTTCTGCAGACTTGTGACTGAAGTTTGTGCTGTTGTGGATCCGTTTGGTCACCATGACATTGCCCAAAATATTGTGTACTTTAAGAATTGTGCAATCCTTAATATGCAAATGTATAGTACTGTCACGTCAAAATAATATAATAATAAAAATGCAAAATCCTGGTTGAAGAATGTAAAAGTATTCGGTGAAACTACTACTCCGGTAAAAGTAACTGTCTGAAAAAGGTGTAGTGTGCAACTTTTCCTCTATATTCTTGTTTCCATGGAGATGTTATTGCTCTGTCTGGAATGTTCCACAGTATGACACTAAACAGCTCTACATGTTTATTCAATTACGGGTGGTTTTATAGCTCAAAAACACCTAGAAAAACAGGCATTTTGACATTTTCTGGACCCTCCACCAGAAAAATGACACAACGCACCTTTAAAAGTTTTGATTTTTAACAGTTTTCATCATCATAGACCAGATGACAGCCTAAAAACAATTCCCCAACCTGTAAAGACGGACTTCTGAGCTTCCATGGTAAAAGCACATCTCTATAAATGTAACACAAAGTCTGAAATGACGGATCTGTGTTTTTGCAAAGTGCTGCTGCAAATTAGACCGAGCAAGATGTGAAAGATGAGTTTTAAATGGACGATGTAATAACGTCCAAACTCGGCCAAAATGAATACGGATTATATGAGGAACATGTGTGGAGTAGTTCTGCCGTGTAAAAGTGGAAATAAGTCACCGCAAATCACAATTCAAGTGAAATTCAAGGTCCTATATTACGCAAAAGTGACTCTCGTGAGCTTTAAGACATGTTAGAATGTTGTCACCTCCTCAAAAACATACCTGGAGTTGTTTTTGTTTCATTCATACATGTTTGAGTAACAATTTATTATTTGTCTGTCTACATCTCCAGCTCAAAATGTTCTGCTCCACCTTGTGATGTCATGAAATGGTAGTTTTCAAGTTAGCAGCTACTTTTTACCTTTCAGTTCAGCAGAGATTGGCATTTCCACGGATGAAATGATCCTAGTAATGATTCTTGTGAAGGTGTATGGTGTTTAAAAACACACTGGAGCACTTCCTGTATTACCACATGACATCACAAGGTGGAACAGAGTGTTTAAGAGAAGAAATCAGCCTAAATATGCAGGGTTTGGGTGTTAAACGTGTAAATGAAACAAAACAAAACTCCAGGTATGTTTGTAATGATAACACAGATTAAAAAAAATAGCATGACCACGGTAACCGCTGAACATTCCACCATTAGACACACATGTAGAACACCTCCCGCACGATGTCGCTGCAGTATCAACACGATCTCACGCACCAGGACTTTTCAGAATAATTTATTTGTTGAATTCTTTGAAAATTGGATTAACTCAACATGCTTCCAAACCCATTGCACAAGCGCAGTCCCGGTCCAGACCTCCCAAACGCGCTCCCTCATCCCCGGAGCAGCATCCCCCGGCTCGGACTTCACTCGGATCCTAACCGGTCCCAGAAGGTCCCAGCTGGTCCCTAACTGGTTTCAGTCCAGACTCCACATGTTAAAGACATCGAGAGCGGTGATCTAATCCTCCACAGAGCTTTAAAACAGGGTTAAAAATACAGTTTGGGCTCAGATGGGGAACGTCAAATGGAAACGAAGACATGTTGTAAAGGATTTATGACTTAAAATTTGAGGTTTTATTGAGGTCAAAGTTTGCGTTTGGGACCTAAAGAATAACTTATATTTTAACTTATTTTTGTGGTTTTGGCTGGAATAAAATCATCATAAAATTTAACTTGCATCAGTAATGTATGGATCAGAGTTTATCCCATTATCCAGAGCTGCATGCTTAGGTGGAATTCCATAACTTGCTTGTCTCCAGGGAAGTTATTGCATCGCCTGGAATGTTCCACATTATGGCATTACACTTCTGACATTAGTTTCATTTTCTGAAAAGTATTTTTGATAGTAAAAACCTGGAAAAACATGCATATTGTGAATTAGAGCAAGAATATTCACTTTTCCGATGTTTATGAAGTTTATGAGTTTATGAAGATGCGAGTCTGGTCAGATGTTCACATGATTGACAGGTGGATTAGCCAATCAGGGACATGCATGGTTTGTCTGTATCAAAACAAATATGGCTATTTATGAGGAAAAAAAAGAAAAAATATATATCACGGGGAGCTGAAAAACATGCCGTATTTCAGCAGAATTTGAGGTGAGAGGATCGGGATTTTTGTTCAAAATAATATATAACCAATGAGCTCCTTTGTTTCACTGAAATAAACAAATCTGATTGGACATGTTTGGTTCTGGCTCGATACAGAAGAACTCAGTCTAAATATTCAGGATTTCTGTGTTAAACATTTGTGAACGAAACAAAAAAACAAAACTCCAGGTCTGTTCGTGATGAAGAAACATTATAACAGATCAGAAAAAAGTGTAATATGGGTCATTTAAAGTTATTTTGAACTACAGGACTGTCCCATATACGTCATTCTTTTTCCAAATGGGGGACTTTGGATTTGAGTCGAAACAAAGACCACATTGTAAACTCAAAACAATTTGTCGAATTTTCCAGACAAAACATTTCATTTCATTCACAACTTCTGAGATAAAACTTTAGGAGGGGGCCGCTTGGGTTTCCTCAGATTGTAAATGACTCAAGATACACAATCGTCCTCCCTCCTGTCACACAAATAGCTCCTGTTGTACGTCTCAACCACAAAAGTACCGCAATACAGCTTTAAAGAGCTCGTATTACGCCATTTTCTGATCTATGTTCTAATGTTTCCTCATCACAAACAGACCTGGAGTTGTGCTTTTTTTGTTTCGTTCACATGTTTAACACACAAACTCTGTATGTTTAGAGTTCTTCTGTCAATCTGAAAACACGCTGTTCCAACTTGTGATGTCATGTGGTAATACAGAAAGTGCTCTATTGTGTTTTTAAACTCCATACACCTTCATGAGAATTATTTAGATGATTTGAGACCTGCCAATTTCTACTAAACTAAAGGTAAAAACGTAGCCTGATTCATCAGCTGGTTTCACTTCGTAGAAAACGTCTGATCGTTAGGATTCGTTCGCTCAACAGTAGGCGGGTACTTTTTTTATTTAACCAATCGCTGCTGTTTGGTCATGCCGTATGTAATGTGCCTGAACGCTCAGTGGTGTCCAAGTAATCGCAGCACAATAGCAAATAAAACAGAAAGTGAACATGTCTGTTGAGCATTGTCGTTTCTGTGAGGTGAAATTGAGAATTAAAGGTACGATAAAAAATGTGAAGTTATTATTTGACAAAGGATTTCCAAAGGAGGATAGCGTGTGCAGTCTTTTGTCACAACTCGGGTTGGTCCTGGCCAACACACCGCTTCACTGATTTGCCGGTGCGCTGACTACAACTTCCGGGGTTCTTGCAAACTGCCGAGTGTGTTCAGATTCCTGACCTATTCGCTGGAGAGAAATGAAATTGATTGGAGGCACTAGGTGGCCCCAGCCTGGCTAGTAAACAGTAGCTGCCAACTTGATAATGACCACTTCATGACATCACAAGTTGTTATTCAAACATGTGGGAATGAAAATACAACTCCAGGTATGTTTCTGATAATGTAACAACAATATAACTTAAAAGGTGCATTGAGCCCATCAAACACTTTTCTCCATGGAGATGTTATTGGTTGGTCAGAAATGTATCAGAATGTGGCTTTAAACCTTTCTCTCACCATGGAGCTCCAACCAGACCAAGTTACAGGTCAGATCTGTGAAGAGGCGACCCCACTCACTGTCAGAATGTCTGTTTTTCTAGGTATTTTTGAGCAATAAAACCATCTGTAATTGAATAAGTGTAAAGCAGAGCTGTTTAATGTCATACTGTGTAACATTCCAGGCAGAGGAATGACATTTCCATAGAAACAAGCAGTCCCTAGTCCAAAAAGTTCCACAATGCACCTTTAAAGCTCACAAGAGTCGTTGTGTGTAATAGAGGATCTTTAAAAGCCAGGCCAAGAAATGGCTTTGAGAACTTGGCCAAATCATTCCAGACTTTTGTTGGATGAAATTGTAATCCAAAAAAAACTGAAAAAGCGATTGTGTGTTTGAGTGATGGCTCGCGCTGTCTTCACCCGGAGAGAAAAAGAGGAGAAAAAAAGACGGGAAAATGAGGAAAAGTGGAGGAGTGGAGCAGAGGGAGAGAGGTTCTTGGCCGACGGAGGAGCTGTGATCCCGATGCTTGGATTACAACAGGAAAGACCTAAACAATGTACCACTGTCTGATCCAGGAGCGAGCCAGAGGAGTGAAAGAATATCTCTGCACGGGAAGGAGGAGAGGAGAGAGGGAAGAGAGGAGAAAAACTAAGGAAAGGAGAGCGAGAGACAGGTGGTAAAGTAAGAAGAGGAGAGACGAAGAGATGGACAGAGCAGGTAAAGGAGAGAGAAGGAGAAGATTGAGAGGAGAGGAGAAGGGAGCGAGAGGAGGTAAAAGAGAAGGAACAAGAGAGGGAATGAGGAAAGAGAAGGGGAAAGAGAGACTGAGAGAAAGGAGAGGAGAGAGAAAAGAGGCAGAGAGAAGAGAGTGGAGAGAAGAGAGAGAAGAAAGAAAGAGAGGAGGGGAACATTGATTGATAAAGACTAAGAGAGAAGAGAGAGGGAGGAGACAGAGGAGAAAAGAGAGAGAGAAAAGAGACATAGAAAGGACAGAAGAGGGAGAAAACAGAGAGAAGAAAGAGGGAAGAGAAAGATGGATAGATAGAGACAGAGAGACAGAGAGGAGAGAAGATAGAGAGGAGATAACAGAAAGAACATAGAGAGAAGTAAGAACAAAGAGAGAGGGGAGGAGAAAGATTGATAAATAAAGACTGAGAGAAATGGACAGGGGGAAGAGAAAACAGAGAGAAAAGAGAGAGAGAGGAGAGAACAGAGAGAGAAGTAAGAACAAAGAGAGAGGGGAGGAGAAAGAGATTATAGATAGAGACTAAGGGAAAGAGACAGAGAGGAGAGAAGAGGGAGAAAAGAGAGGAGTAAGAAAGAAAGAGGGGGGAGGAGAAAGACTGATAAAGACAGGGAAAGAGAGAGAAAGAGGAAAGAAGAGAGAGAAAAGAGAAACAAAGAAACAAAGGTGAGGAGAATGATGGATAGATAGAGACTGAGGGAAAGAGAGGGAGCAAGGAGAGAAGAGAGAGAAGAAAGAGAATCGAGAGATAGAGAGGAGGTAAAAAAAAAGGGAAAGCAAAAAATAGACAGAGAGGCGTGAGAGAGGAAATAATTTGAAAGGATTACCAAAGAGAGATAAGAAAAAGCTGCACTCTGTAACTTTTATAGGAAGTGGTGGTGTCTGCCTTGGAGATATCACTTTGCCTGGGAAATTCCACAGTACAGCATTACATTTACATACATACATACATGCAATCATTTAATAACGTGTTTCTATTGCTCTGAAATCACAGTGAGCAGGTCGCTTCTCCACAGATCTGACCTGTAACTTAAACTCCCATCATTCCAGCTAAAACAGTCCAAACTGTAGACCTGACGTTACTGGATTTTGAAGCTATTTCCGAGCAATAGAAACACATTTAATGAAATAAGTATAAAACTGTTAAATATAATGCCATACTGTGGAACTTCCCCGGCCTTCCACCAGAAAAGTTACATAGTACAACTTTAATACAGCTACTACACATGAAACAGCCACGTTAAAGTCTTTCTTCCTGGTTTGGAATCGATAAAATGTTTTACACTGTTCAGGTACGAGAATTTTAAAGTTATAAAATGGCAGATACAATCATTACATCACACTAGGGCTGCTCAAATTGCAAATGTTTCTGACGAAAATTGTGATTCTGAATAGATTTGCGATTTATGTTTGTAATTTTTTAGATTCTGTTCAAAGTTCACGTCCAGAAAAATTAAAAAAGCCGTTTTTATGCAGAATAAAACCGGAGATTTTGTTTGCAGCCTTTGCGATTTTCTAATTTCATCCATTCCATTTTCCATTTCGTTTTGATTGTGATTAAAATTCCATCTCCACGACACACTAGTCCGATTATAACTGCTCAACCCGGTGCACCCGCCGCACACTGATAATGTTCCACACTGGTGCTTTAGGCTCAGGTTGTCCCTGGAGACAGCAGCAGCTTTGTGTTGGGGATTCCTGGCACTCCAAAACTCATTTGAGAGGATTAGGAAACCGAGAAGTCACCGAGATCTGGACCAGGCCTGGGAAAATGTACAGCGCAGTTCTACTACAAGTATTAGACATAGTGGTGGTAGGAGTAGGAGTAGGAGTAGTAGTAGTAGTAGTAGTAGTAGTAGTAGTAGTAGTAGTAGTAGTAGTAGTAGTAGTAGTAGTAGTAGTAGTAGTAGTAGTAGTAGTAGTAGTACTCGATTTTAATACTTAAATAAAAGAGCAGATACTAAAAGCAAAAATAAACAAGTAAAAGTACTACATGTAAATTCTACTGAAGTAAAACGATTAAAGTACCTGTTTATAAAAGTACGAAAAGAGTTAAAAGTAAAAGTATTTCGTGCACTTTTTAAGATCTAATAACATTTCAAATGTAGTGACTTTGAAACAGATTTGTACTACATTTTGTTCAACAGAAACAACTGAAATTATTGTTGTTTATCTTGTTTTTTGGCCTCGAATAATAATACAAAAAGTCCTGTTGAAAAATGTAGTATAGTAAAAGTAAAAAGTAAAGTACGGACACCTAAAATGTATACAGTACATTACTATTTTTACTTTCATTCCCTCGCCAAGCAATACCTGGAGAATAAGGACTCTATGAAGACACAGGGAGGGCATCTGACACAAATGGATTTTTAGGATTCACAGAGGACAGGAGACTTTGCGATTCATCTTGCGGCCTTAAGTCTGCAAATCGACTCAATACGCAAATCGAAAAGATGCAATTTTAGACGTTTCCTCCACAAACAACAAAATCTCCTGTCTTTTTCTGCATAAAAACGGCTAACCCTGTAGTTTTAGATCTATACAAACAAGTTCTTGTATTTGTTTGCCAGTTCATATTTCAGTCTTTTGGTCAATTCTTGTTGCTGACATGTTTAAAATCTGAACTTTGAACAGAATCCTATTAAAACCAAAACCGCAAATCTATTCAGAAAGCTCGTCAGGAAAATCGCAATTCAATATTTTTATGATTTTGCTACAGATTTGAGGTTCTAAGATACATATGAAGTGAGAGAAACTTGGTCTGATGGAGTTCACTCTCTCTTTTGTGTGGAAAAGACAAGACAAAGCACCTTGTTGGAGCCCAGCGCTGACCCCTGCAGGCGGGAGGGGGCAGGAGCCATAAATCAGCTTACCAAAACAAAGTGTCTGCTCTGCACAAACGGAGCGCTGCGGTGAAATATGGACGAGAAAAAGAACGAGCGAGGGCTTTATCTGAACGTAGGAGCGGTGGTGTGGGAACTGCACGGTCTACAGGAACTACAGGTATTATCAGGAGGTGCACACAGGCCTGTCACAACATAGTTTAAGCTCAAGTAAATGAGAATAATGAAACCAAACCATAAAGCAGCATTATCCAACCAAAAGTATTCAGAGTTTTGTTCAAATATATTAGCTGAAGTTCATAAATTCATTTGTGTCTATAATGAGTCAACCCACTACAGCTCAGATCTTATCAGCAAACGTAGGAGTACTGTGACTACAGATGGAGTACTCAAGTAAAAGTACAAAGTGGAGGTCCCGGAAAATACTCAAGCTAAAAAAGTGTTGCCTGGTATCAACAGTAGGGACGCACCAATATGATACCAGTATCGGATATCGGCCGCGATATTGAAAATTTGGATGGATCGGATATCAGTTCAGTCGATATCAGTTCAGTCGATATCCCATTTTGGTCTACAAACTGGTGTGATAAAACGATTTACTGGACAACGTTGGCATAGCAATATTTTTCAGAGTTGTTGTGTAGTTACTTTTCATAATAATAACAGTTACAAAGCTTATTTGGATAATTTTTACTATATAATGTACTTCCTTTAAACACAAACTGTGTATTTTCAGTCTCTTCTCTAGTGTGGGTGTGGAAATCTCTAATCCGCAGATGCTTAAAGCCAAAATATCGTCATCGGAACAGACAAAGCTGGATGGGAGTGTGCCTAATCAACAGATAGCGCAGGGTCTGAAAATTATCTCAAAACAAAGTTATTTTAATGCAAAATGGATCTAATTGTTTAAAGACATAAGATGCCCTTGGCCTTCAGTCAGTAAATACAGTAAATAGTCTGTTTACATCCAATAAAAGGCTCAATCAGGATATCAGGTGAACTGATCCAACCTGCACCGTAACTTTCACCAGGAATGTTCCGTGCACCTTTAGGTAAATATGAAACACATTCTTGTTTCTACTGGCACGAGTCGATAATATTTGATTTGCGTGACAATGAACTCTGGCACTTTCCTTTTGGTAATTTTTCAAACACGCCATTCCTGGTTTGTGTCATTTTACGATCAGACATCTGCTGCAAAACCTGCTGGACATAAACGAGCGGGAAAGGGGAGAAATGAGCTGGAGCCCGGCCAGACGTGTAAGAGAAGAAGAACTCGCTCTGTAAATCTGCACATGCACAAATGAAACGCACAGAGCTGCAGCTAAAGCCACCAACCAAACAGCACCATTGGAGAGGAAATCACTTTGTACGGCATTAAAAGGAACTGCATGTAAGATTTTGCCTTAATATTCCAGAAACATGACCTAACTGTGTCCCCAGATATGAGATAAACATGTTCAAATCAAATACAGATTTTACTGATCACTATTCTAATGCTGATTTATTCTTAATTACAAAAACATTGGACATGATGGTCCATTTATTTGTTATAATTTGGCCTCCCATCTGGGTTGCCAATTTCAAAGCTGAAATTCAGCTGAATTAAACCTAAAAGGACTCTTTCTGCTCTGAATGGTCACTATAAACCCCAGTGCCTGCAGCTAACCATAGATCAGTGCTAGTGCAGCTCAGTGAGGGAAGTCTGGAGGTTTTGAGCTTCCACATGAAGCCTGTCCAAATACTGAGAATCAGACAAACTTGGATGTGTCTCTATCTGCAGGTTAAAGCTCTGGGGAAACAGGTTGTTCAGTTCATTTGTGATTTTTAATAGAAAACTGTAAGAGCGCTGGCTTCATACAGTTCCTTTAAATATACAGTTGTGCTCATAAGTTTACCCTGACTGACTTTGACAGATTTCTTGGCCATCTTTCAGAGAATATGAAAGATAACACAAAAACTTTTCTTTCACTCATGGTTAGTGGTTGGGTGAAGCCTTTTATCATCAAACAACTGTGTTTCCTCTTTTTAAATCATAATGACAACAGAAACTACACAAATGACCCAATGAAGCTTGGAGTCTTTTGTGATAGTTGTGGATGAGGCTCTTTATTTCCTCTGATGGTAAATCTGCCCATTCTTCTTGGCAAAAGGCTCCAGTTCCTGTAAATTCTTGGGCTCTTGTCTGAACTGCATCTTGAGATCTGCCCAGAGGCTCAGTGATACTGAGGTCAGAAGAGACGAACACTCCAGAACCTTCACTTTATTCTGCTGGAGCCAGTGACAGCTCCACTTGCTTTTGGATCGTTATCATGTTGGAATATCCAAGTACGTCCCATGTGCAGCTTCTGGACCAAGAAATCATAAATTCTGCCAGGGTGTGTAAACTTATGAGCACAACTGTATCTATCTCCGTGCGGTCAAGCAGGTGAAGAAAGGTGAAAACACATGTAATTCAATAAATGCAAGATGTGTTTAATACCATACTGTTGAACATTCAAGACCAGCTGCACATAGCGTAGCTTTGTAAACATTTGCCCTGTGCCTCAGACCCTCTCAGAGCCGGTCATTAGCAGGAGCTGGAGAGACGAGGTGTGAAGTGTGTATTTCTTGGCCAAGGTTTAACGTTTGGTTTTATTGCGTCGATAACCTGTGAACAGTGAAGCCAGAGCTCTGAGTGCAAAACAGCCTAACTCAGGAGTGTGGAACCACCTCATAAAACCACCTCTGAACCTGTCTCAAATATCACTGTTATATTCCACTAATGCAGCTGTGGAAGGGAGAGAGGAGTGCTTTATAGTGGCATTAAAATAACGCGGGATTAAGACGTCTGTGGCGTAAGGGCACAGCTTTGGACTTTCAAGGTATTAGATTTCATCAGCGAAAATATGGCACATTTTTAAAAGGTGTGAATGGTCCATTACCTACATTCCACAGACAGCATTAAGCATTTACACGTACACGGATATTTTTAAAAACGAAGATTTCCCTCGCTCCGTTTTCCGAAATAACATCGCGCACACAGCATCGTTTTCCAAAAAATTTTGTTTAAATGAAGCCGCAAAAATACGCCGTCGAGCACCGTCATAACTACGCCAAGCCTCTAGGGGCCAGTGTAGGAAGAAGGAAAACGCTCTGCAGCCAATCAGAATCCTCATTTCGACAACAACAAATAGAGTCGCTTCCTGTTCCTTTCTAAACAACAAACATGGCTCCAGGTTCGTTTGTCTGGACAGATAGCGAAGTTGAATCTCCACTTTAGCCGGAGTTTTTAGAAAGATTCATTTTCAGAGGGTGAATTCTCCATTTGCGTGTAAAAAATGGGTACAAACAAAGGGAAATTTCTTTCCCTTCATTTTTAAAAATATCCGTGTGCGTGTAAACGGGGCCTTAAACTTCTTTACCTCTCAAATAACAACAACTTTATATAAATACAAATTCAAACATTATGAGTTTCTAGGCCAGTAAATAAATAGTACAATAACACATCAATTTATACGTCCAAGAGAATATTGGCTGAATCGATATTTGGAAGCAGATATGTGATCCAGCAAATTTTTCAGTATTAGCACCACATTCTCACGCTACGTTCAGACCGCAGCGTCAAAATCACTCCCAACACCTCTAGTTGTCAAAAGTTCAAATTTTTTTACTCCGCCGTTTGACTCCTGTGGCGTCAACACTCAGACACCATGTGGAAAATATTGAACTGCTTGGACACGTGTTACTTTGCGTGTTAAACCTGATGACACGTTAGGACAGTAATATTTAATACAGATGGGGGCGGCTAAAATGCAGATTTCGGTTGGAATACAGTGAGTTCTTGTGTTTAGTCACTGGTAGAAACATTTGTGAATTTACATTTTGGATATTTCATTTCAAAAGGTAAACATGCCTCTTGCGAAACCTTCCAAAGCAATGTCGCGTCTAGGGCACCAATACGTATCTGATAATCCATCCGAAATCTAAAAAGTGACATAGCGCGGCTTTAAAATAGTCCTGTTTCTGATCATCTTCTAAAACATGAGGATTTTGGTCCACACCTCAATGACCTATTAGCTCATTTTTATTTGTTTGCTAAAAGAGCCGTTCCTGGGGGCTTCGGTTCTCGCTGTACAAAAGGAAATATAAATCCCCCTGGAGTTCGAGGGAGTGGACCAAAATGCTGAAACACTGAACAGACCCTCGCCCCATGTCTGCCAATGTTTAACACAGATCCAAAACCTCCTGAGGTCTGTGCCAAGGGGAAATTCGTTTGGGATTAAGAGAAGCGAAAGCAGCATTTAAAAGACAACATCAGATTTAAAACTGTGCAAAAGCATCATATCTGCTAGTATTTTTGTTTTTTTTGTTCCTGTTTTATTAATTTTGGTGAAGTTTGTAGTTTCACTTCCTGGTTGGACACGTGCCGCAGATGTGACATACACAGATGTGATTTCATCCAACTGTTACCTAGCAACCATAATGTAAACAAGGGCCAAAACATGTCTAAACTGCACTAATAGTTATGATTAGACAAATAAAAATAAAAGATGCCTGTAAATTTGTTAAATGGAGGTTTAAAATTTTAGAAACCTGCTTTGCTTCTGTGTAAACTGAATTTCAGATCTTCAAAATCTTTTCTTCAACAGCAGTCAATCAAATTCAATTGTGTTTGTAATCATCAAGATTTTGAAAAAATTGCAAAATCATGGAATCTATAATCAGAATTACTCCTGATTTGCAAAGTGGATTATTGGGCAATTAAACAATGTAAATGTCTATAATTTCTCAAAAAATAGGATATGATGAGAATAAAAATGTAAAGATCTTTGTAAAGACGAGGAGTCTCTGGTCTGGCTTAGATTAAAATCAATTAAATCATAATCGTTGTGCATGCAGAAACATATTTTATTTTTCTGCCTTTTTTTTTTTCGCCAAGCCCTTCACCAAAGCAAGTCATAACAAAAAACATGAAAACCTGTCAAATGCATTTAAGTAAAAGCAGTGAGAACTTCATGCAGCCCTAGGTAAGAGAAAGAGAATAAGTGTAAGCATTGACATAAACACTGGTTCTGTCTCCTCTGGCTGCTCCTCCGCTGACAAAAGCACTTTAGCTCAAAGTCCACTCGGAGCTGGTGACTATAACCCTGAGTCGAAAGAACAATAACGACAAGACTGCTTCAAACTGGAAACTTAAACCTGCGAAGAGCACATCCAAAACCAAAAACTCTCAATTCAGTTCAATCCTCAGGTCCCTCGTTGGCCGACCCCACTGTGGTACTATAATGTGTACATGTCTGTGTCAATTAGAAGTAATCCTACTACTACTGCTACTACTACTTCCAACAAAGCAGTTCTCAAACTTCAGCCAGCCAGTTTCAATCAGAGCTCAGGCCAAAAGAAGTGGGCCTATTTAAGAACTCTGCCACAATGGAATAAATGTGGTCGGTTTGAAAAGTTGCAATGGTTTAACCTAAAATCTGCAGCGCTTTGGGTAATTTCATATGCTCTTCTTTGTACGCCAAATGCTCTCCCTGTGTGTCCATGGGGTCTTAGTCAGTGTAAAAGCTGCTAACCCTGTAGTTTAGACCCCTACAAACATGTTCTGAAATGTCTCTGTGTGTCAGATGCCCTCCCTGTGTCTCCATGGGGTCTTATTTTGTGTAAAAACGGCATCAACCCTGTAGTTCGGACCTCTACAAACATGTTCTGATTCTTAGATTAGTTTTAAATTCAGATTTCAGTCTTTTCTCAAGTGTTATTGCTCCTGGATGTGTAAAATGTGACCTGTCTACTGATTCTGGATTTTAAATAAAAACTACAATGCAAAAATGTCCATAACATCGTATTTGGACTCTTAGACACATAATTAAATTGGATTAATTTACACCATAGCCACGAGAAATCTAATAAAAGAAAACTGATTTCCAACAATGGCTGTATGATTTCCTCCCAATGGGACTCAAACCACTGACCCTGGAACAAGTGTGGCCAACTCCACTAAATACTGTTGCGTAATTTGTTTTTGTTTTCTGTTAAAGATGCACTTAACTTTTCTGTAAAAAAAAATTGAGCAAGTTACAAATCAGATCTATGGAGAGGCAACACCACAGTATTTTTTTTTATTTTAGGTAATTTTGAACAGTAAAATTAATCAATTAGACAAGCATAGGGTGACCAGAATTTCAAAATCAAAAACTGGGACACTCTTGGTTTGGGGTGATTTGGGGTAGTCACATTTTCTTTGTGTTTTGGTTATTTTTAAGCAGCTTTTCTGTATTTTACCAAAACAAATGACACTGTTTGCTTCTCTTTACTGTTGGCAGTGATCAAAGTGGCCAAAATAGTGACAACTGGGACATTTCCTGTATAAAACTGGGGACATCTGGTCATTCTAGACAAGCATGTGATGAACCCTCCGCTATAAAAATTACATCATGTACGTATTATGCACTATTCAAGCGAATGTTATCCTTGATATTTCTGGTTGAATTCCCAAGAATGAATGAAATAAAACAGAACTCCACTGTTTCTGAATAGAAAACTACAGGGTTAAAAACTCAGCAAATCGCATTACTAAACAAAGTCTTTTCAATGAAATATGGCCTGAAAACAATGACCTTAAACATTGATTTTCAGCCAATCCAAACTTGGCCGAGCGCACAGATGAGCTCACATCTGAGACTCTGCAGCAAACAGACAAATCAGCCTCAACACAGAACAGAGCGCTCCGAGGCTACAGCACTCGCTAACAAACACACGCTAACAAATACACACTAACAAATACACACTAACAAAGACATATGCTAGCCATAGAACTTTAATAAAATCTGGAAGATGAATCTAAGATGGCACCATATTGTTTTCAATGGCCTGTGCTCATTGGCACATTGTGATTCTATGGAAGATTTTTTCCTGGACTGCAGTACCTCACTCTACACGCTGTACACAACTCAATCTGTGGTCATCGATAGAGGGGACATGTCATCCAGCTCCTGGATGCTAACAGACATGCGCTAACAAATGCTAACAAACAGAAGCTAACAAAAACATATGCTAACAAAGACATATGCTAACAAACACAGGCTAACAAAAACATATGCTATCAAAGACATATGCTAACAAACAGGCTAACAAAAACATATGCTAACAAACACACAGGCTAACAAAAACATATGCTAACACTCTAACAAATCTGCAAGGAGGCCATCTTGGGGCTGGATTGCAATGAGAGGGTCAGGACGGTCAAAAAAATAGTTTTCAGATATCAAGACCATGAGCAAAAACAAAGTAACAAATGGGTCACAAATATTAAAATTCAAATCTGTCATAAATCTCCCAGAATTAAACCAGGACTAAACTATGTCCAAACAAGGTCTGAACCAAAGCTTTTAAGGACTAAAACCAGGACCAAAACCTGGACCAAATCGAACTAAACAAGGACTATACCAGGACCATAACAGGACTATACGAGGACTACACCAGGCTACAGGTCAGACCTGTTGAAAGGTGCCCACTCAAGAATCCATGTTTTATTTAAGAAAAAAAAAAGGATTTCATCCATCCATCTTCTCCCGCTTAATCCGACTGGGTCGCGGGGGCAGCTTGCTGCCCAATACTCATAGCATCTGACCCCCCCCATGAACCCCTCTGCGGGTGGTGAGCCCACAGGAGGGTGGACAACATGGTCCTTGATGTTAGTTCATAGGGGTGCGGGCATGTTTTGGGTTGATGGGGGAAACCGGAGCACCCGGAGGAAACCAATCCAGACACGGGGAGAACATGCAAACTCCACACAGAAAGGCCCGGGTGACCCAGGGATCGAACCCACAACCTTCTTGCTGTGAGGCCTGAGTGTTGCCACCGTGCCGCCGAAAAAGGATTTCAGACAAAACAAAAACAAAAAAAAACTCTGGAATAAATGCAAGTTCGATAAGTTAAATGTCATATGGTACAGGCAAAACAATCACGACTGGAATTTCCCCATTGTGAGATATTGTGGGACAAATACAGGTTCTCTTATCTCAGGTACCACAAAGGTTACACACTGCACCTTTAAACATTTCAGGAACAGGGAAACACATGAAGTAAAAGAGTAATTATTATTGTGGGTTTGTAATTAATACTAAACAATTACCCGGCCGTGTTAGATCTGCTGCTGTTTGGATACCGCATTCTTGGCACGGATCACTTCCTTAGTTACGGCTCTTTCCTTAGCAACCAGGAACGCGTGTCTTTTCTTCACATGCGAAACTTCACATGCCCGAGATGTGGAGCACTCAATGACATTTACTTGAGGAACTTTTTTAAAGAAATGGTACTTTTCTGAGTACTTTTCTAGCAGAATACTTTAATACTCTTCCAATTGTTAGTCTAGAAGTGACAAAAGCTTTATGCTGACAATATGAAATGATTTGAACATTTGTGTTTCTTGCAACGCTCCTTCAGACATTTTTGTATCTATTCTTTAAAAATATCAGATTTTTTTTTTTTTTTACATTTTTGTCCTTCCAGTTACATAAAATTTAAATTTTAAATCAGATGTTGCTCTCAACAGTTACTCTTTAAGTTACTTTTACTTGAGTCGTTTTCTCAAATACTTTTTTACTCTAATTTCTTGAACCACTACTTTGTACTTCTACTTGCGTAATATTATTTTGAAGTAACATTTCACTTGCTTGAGTAAAATTTTTGCTTGGTAAACAAAGACTAAAACCAGGTCTAAACCAGGACCAAACGATACCAGGACTATACCAGAACTCTGCCAGAATTAAAATGGACAATAGTACTTTTTACTAAATACGTTTTACTCTTGTTTGAGTAATTTCTTGAACCACTACTTGAGTAATAATATTATTTTGAAGTAAGATTAAGCTTACTTGAGTAACTTTTTTTGCTTGGTAAACAATGACTAAACCAGGACTACACAAGAACTACACCAGGACTACATCAGGATTACATGAGGACCAAACTTGGACTATACCAGGACTATACAAGGACCAAATACCAGAACTACACAGGACCAAATACCAGGACTACACTAGGACTACATCAGGATCAAACTTGGACTATACCTGGACTACACCAGAACCAAATACCAGAACTACACCAGGACTATGCCAGGACCAAATACAAGGACTATACCAGGACTATACCTGGACTACACCAGAACCAAATACCAGAACTACACCAGGACTATGCCAGGACCAAATACAAGGACTATACCAGGACTATACCAGGACTACACCAGGACCAAACTAGGACTATACCAGGACTACACCAGGGCCAAATACCAGGATTACACCAGGACTAAAGTACTTTTTACTAACTACTTTTTAGTCTTACTTGAGTCATTTCTTGGCCCACTACTTTGTACTTCTGCTTGAGGAATATTGCTCTTTCTTTTACATTGCTCTTGCTTAAGTACAATATTTACTCCTCCTCTCACTCTCACCTCTGTTCACAGCACAGACACAGCCTTTGAAACCCCCTCCCTTTCAAACCTCTCTGCGTTTTCTGTGGCGCTTTTGGGTGCCGGCCAGTTCAAATATGGCGGCGGCGTACAGAAGGGCGAGCCTGCCGTGGAGACAATGAGGCGTTTAAGTTTAAAATAAGAGCTCGCAAAGATCAGCGCTGATAAAGCCGCACACTCCTCTGCGGGGTTATTGTGCGTTTGTTTTTACAGCGTTATCTGCTCCTGGAGTGGGCACCGAACAATAAAATGTCTCTGAAAAAGTTTAGAATGTTCCAAAGGTTAAAGGAGACGTGTTTGGCTCTATTCAGGTTATTTTAAAATCTTAGGTATGACTTTTTAATAGAATGGAGTTTTGAGATTTTCGTAGAACTTAAAGGGACCGTGTTACGCAAAATGGTTATATTAGTGTTGTTACTCAAAAACAGACCTGGAGTTGTGTTTTGTTTCATTCACACGTTTGAGTAACCCATTATTATTAGTCTGTCTACAATTCCAAACTTCAAAATGCTCTGTTCCACCTTGTGATGTCATGAAGAGCTGGTTTACAAGCTCCTTTTTACTTTTTCCTCAGTAGAAATTGGCAATTCCAGGGCTGAAATCATCATCATTTTCACAATTTTCAGAGGCGAGAGTGGAGTTTTTCCCCAACAACTAGTAACCTAACAGCGTACTTCCTGATTCTCATGCTAGTTGCTGTTAGGTTAGTCACAGCAAAACTCCGCTCCGGTCTCTGAGAGTTGCCAAAAGTTCAATTTTTAAAACGGTAACCGTGTCTTTTTAAGTAACACAGTCTCTTCTGCGAATGACTAAATACCCCGTTATGGAGGAGGGCCTGTCATCTGCTTGTTGGTTTCCATGGAGATGTTGCTACTTTACCTGGAATGTTCCACAGTACGACATTAAACTTGTAAACTTGCATATGTGACTCATCTCTCACTGCTGCAGGTTTTTAAGCGCTTTTCACAATTTTCAGAGGCGAGAGTGGAGCTTTTTCGCAACAGCTAGTGTGCTAACAGCGTACTTCCTGATTCTCTCATAATACTATGCTTTATAATTACATTCAGACAGGGCACAATGGACTCTACAAAATCTCTGTACTAGGCTCAAATACATGGGAAAAAATTGTCTAAATGATTCCAGTGAAGGTGTATGGAGTTTAAAAACACAGTGGAGCACTTCCTGTATTACCACATGACATCACAAGGTGGAACTAAGCGTTTCTTAGCCTAAATATGCAGGGTTTGTGTGTAAAACATGTGCGAATGAAACAAAACACAACTCCAGGTATGTTTCTGACGAGGAAACATTATAACATAGATCAGAAAATAGGCCCTTTAAAGCTGCACTATGTAACTTTTCAGGTGGAGATTCCGACTCTGACACATGCTTGTTGTCATGAATGTTCCTCAGGATGGCATTAATCTTATCTATCTTGTTTCATATTACAGAAAAATGGCTTGAAAAACATTCTTACTGCGAGCGGGTTAACATCTCCTCCATTAAACAACACTAAGAAAACGAATAACATCGCCATGGAGACGAGCCCAAAAGTTACATAGTGCACTTTTAAAACAATACGCTTTGTCATACGAAAGATTGAGCATGTTGGCAAATTATGAACGTGTGTAGAATTGAAACGATGATGGACGATCAAATGATGGACTTTAAAAACACTGAGGAGCACTTCTGGATTACCACCTGATGATGTCACAAGGTGTAACAGAGTGTGCAGAGAGAGGTCGGTTTACTTAAACATGTCTGACAAGCTTTTGAGGGGGACACTAGACATTAGAACAGGGTTAAAGCCAAACTGCGGGACATTTCCTCACATTAGAGCAGTTAGTAGGAGGTATGGTCTTTAAAAACACGGAGGAGCTCGCATAGTTTCAGTAACTGTTTTAAGGAAAGGGGGATTACTGAAGAATGCTTGACTGAATGGAAAGATGAAGTATCTGTTTACATGTTTCTCCAAGACGAGGTTTCGTTTTTTAAATGAAAAGATCAGGAGAGGTTAGAGCTTTAAAGTTTGGTCAGCTGCGTGTTCTCTCTTTTCTTTTCCCTCTTCTTTTTTATTTGATCTTTCTTTCTCCTTCCGTCTTCTCTCTATCCTCTCTAAGACCGCTGTGATTTAATGTTGAAAATCTAAAAAGAAAAGTCTGTTCCTTAGTATTGAAATCCAGTTTGAAATTTTAGTATCGTGGTAACACTGTTCCCCTTCTCTTCTTTCTTTCTCCACTTCCTTCTCTTCCTCCTCGTTCTCACCCCATTTCTTTCAATCCTTTATTTTTCTATATCCTTATCATCTCCTTTCTCTCTCACCCTCTCCTGCCCTCTCTTCCCTCCCTCTTCTCTTCTCTCCCTCTTTTCTTCCTATCTCTTCTCTTCCCCTTTCTTCCTCCCTCTTCTCTCATCCCTCCCTCTTCTCTTCCCTCCCTCTCTTCTCCCCCCCTCCCTCTGTCCTCCCTCTTTCCAGTCAGAGTCAGACCCTTCCGGCTGTCGTTCAGTAAACAGTAAATGGAGGGAGGCTGTAATAAAGTGGAGCTTCTGTTAAGTCATTTCCCAACAGCACAGACTTCACCTGTCAATCATTCTCAGAGTCTAAATCCACAGGATCCACTGGCCTGAGTAAAACTGCACCCGTTTCTATTCTAACTGCCCCACTGTGTCTGAGCCACAAACTCCACTTCTGAACTACTTTCCATTTTGAAACAAGAAAAAACCTCAACAACCTCTAGGTGCATTTTTATACATAGCAACTTTTATTTTTTCTACTCCGTTCCACCTTGTGATGTCATGTGGTAATACAGGAAGTGCTCCACTGTGTTCTTAAAAACCTTCACTAGCATCATTCGGACAATTTTTCCCCATGTCCAGCCCAGTACAGATATATTATATATGCAGCTCTTGAGCTCAGAATAAATCCTCTGTGTCCCGTTCTGCACGTAATTATAAAGAATAATATTGTGAGAGAATCAGGATGTACGCTGTTAGCATACTAGTTGTTGCAAAAAAATAAAACAAAAAACACTCCTATGAAAATTGTGAAAAGTGCTTAAAACCTGCCGCAGTGAGAGATGAGTCACATATGCAAGTTTACAAGTTTAATGTTGTACTGTGGAACATTCCAGGCAAAGTAATAACATCTCCATGGAAACAACAGGCAGATAACAAGCCCTCTTCCATAAGGGGGTATTTTGTCATTCGCAGAAGAGACTGTTACTTAAACGCTGCATCTGATTTTTACCGTTTTAAAACTAGCACCTAGCAGAGTTTTGCTGTGACTAACCAAATGACAACTAGCATGCTAACGTGCATTTCCTGACACTTTTTTGATGAGGAAACTACATTAGAACAGTAATTAGAAAATAATATGTGTAATGATGATTATGAGTAATATGGCCCCTTAAAAGCTGCACTATGCAGCTTTTCTGGTGGACAGCCTGACTCTAACACATACTCGTCTCCATGGGAACACTATTACTTTATGAATGTTCCTCAGTATGGTATTAAACTTATCTGGCATTTATTCATTACAGTTTTTATTGCAAAACATGCCTTGAAAAACTCACATTCTTCTCACAATTTTCAGAGACCAAAGTGACGTTTTGTGACGAGAGTGAGCTAACAACAATTAGCATGCTAATGGGGATTTCCTGATTCTGGGACAGTCAAACACTTTGTAATAAGATACAGACAGTACAAGGGATTTATTTTGACGTCAAGAGCTGCTCATAACACATATCTGTACTGGAAGGTGGGTGCATTTCACTCAAATACGTGGAAAAAAACAGTACCGGGCCCATTAAAGAGGATGAAATAATGTTATGAAATTCCGGAAATGCGTGGTTTTCTTTGAATCGGCAGCGGAATGGCCTGAAGTGAGTGCAGTTTCAAACATCATCGCTCAAACATGATGTCACCTTGTGTGGGATAAAGTTTCACACTTTTCCTGGAGTCAAGCATAGAATCAGCAAGAGTCACGTGTAAACGGGGACTAAAGCAGGACTAAAGCGGGACCAAAACAGGACCAAAACAGGACCAAAACAGGACCAAAGCAGGACTAAAGCAAGACTAAAGCAAGACTAAAGCAAGACTAAAGCAGGACTAAAGCAGGACTAAAGCAGGACTAAAGCAGGACTAAAGCAGGACTAAAACAGGACTAAAGCAAGAATAAAGCAGGACTAAAACAGGACTAAAACAGGACTAAAGCAAGACTAAAACAGGACTAAAGCAGGACTAATGCAGGACTGAAGCAGGACTAAACCAAGACCAAATCAGGACAACTACGCAACAGTCACACAACATGTGTAAACAGGGGCTAAAGCAGGACTAAAGCAGGACTGAAGCAGGACTAAAGCAGGACCAAACCAGGACTAAACCAGGACTAAAACAAGACTAAATCAGGACAACTGGGCAACAGTCACACAACACATGTAAAGTGGGACTAAAGCAGGACTAAAGCAGGACCAAACCAGGACTAAACCATGGGGACTAAACCAGGAACCTAATCAGGACTAAATCAGGACCAACTCAGAACTAAATCAATCAAACCAGGTCTAAACCAGGACTAAACCAGGATTAAACCAGGACTAAACCAGCACTAGAAAAGGACCTACCCAGGAGTAAATCAAGAGTAAACCTTGAAAAAATCAGGACCAATGCAAGATCAAAGCAGGACTAAACCAGGACTAAAGCAGGCCTAGAAAAGGACCAACCCATGACTAAACCTGGACCAAAGCAAGACCAAACCAGGATCGAAACCAGGATACAAACAGGACTTAATGAAAACTAAACCAGGGCTGAATCAGGACTTAACAAAAACCAGACTCTGAACTACGTGTAGTAAAATGACTAAGTGATGCTGCTGAATCCTACGCGTCTCACCAGTTAGAATAATCAAACTGGAGAAGGGAATAACTGGTGGTTGTGAAAACAGGGATAGATCGGAGCAATGACATCTTGAATGGGAAGTTAGTTCATCTATTAGGGATGCCTTTGGCCTACTCTTAATATTTGATTAAAGCTGATGTAATGCCAAAAGCAACTCTAAAGTATTTAAATCTAAATCTATCTATCTTTGTCATTTCTGGGTCATTTCTGCTGATCAAACACACACAAATGGAGTAAATACAGTGTGTCAAATTCCTCCTCAGAAATAATCCACAAGTGAAGCACAAAAGATCAGTAAAATGACATAAACAAGGCCCGATATTTGGTCTCACTACATTCACGTTTCATTTTATTATGATATAGATTTTCTAACTCGAACTGATTTCTAACTGATATGGATTTTCTAACCGATTTCTAACTGATATAGATTTTCTAACTAACTGATTTCTAACTGATATAGATTTCTAATTCATCACAGTGCTCAAGCTGGGACTTTCAAGCCAGGGGGGCGTTCAAGCCGGAGAATAAAGATTTCTCATGTATGAATCACTCCAAATACAACGTCAAGAGGGTAAATGAGAAGGAAAATGACTCTAACATGGCTAAAAGTTCTGGAAAGTTCATTTTTCGTTAGAGTTCTCATTCCACAGTGCGGGAAAAGATGGAGGCTCTGAACTCTCTCGGTCGGTTTGCTCTTTGTCTGGACTTCTGGTTGGGTTTGGTTCTGGTGGTGACTCAGCCTCAGCTCACTGGACCCGTCTGCCCACCCACAGTCCTGCCCACCCAGGAGTCCCCACGGCCCCCCACACTCTGCTCTTCTTCTCCTCTTCCACAACTCTCATCCCTTCTTCTCATGTCTCCTCTCCTTCCTGATCTCTTAAAATAGGTTCTGTGTATTCCTCTTCCTCCTTTTCTCCCTTCTCCTCTCCCCTCTTCCTTCTCCTCTCTCCCCCTTTTCTCCTCCTCCTCTCTTCCCTTCTCCTCTCCCCTCTCCTCTTCTCTCCTCCTCCCATCTCTACTCTTTTTTCCTCCTGTTTCCTCTCCTCCTCTCCGTCCCTCTCTTCTCTCTCCTCCTCTCTTCCTCCCATATCTCCTCCCCCTTTTTCCTGCTTCCTCTCCTCCTCTCTCTTGGCCTAATCTCCTCCCTTCTCCTCTCCTCCTCTTCTCTCTCTCCTCCCCTCTTCCTCTCTCTCCTCCCCCGCTTCTTTCCCTCTCCTCCTCTTCTCTCCCTCCCCTCTTCTTCTCTCTCTCTCCTCCCCTCCCCTTCTCCTCTTGTCTCTCTCCTTTGTCCTCTTTTCATCTTCCTCCTCTCCTCCCTTCTCCTTTCATCTCCCCCTCTCTTATCCTCTCCTCGCTTCCTCTTTTTTCCTCTCCTCTTTCTCTCCTCTCTCCTCCTTTTTCCTCCTCTCCTTTTCCTCTTCCCTCCTCTCCCCCTCCCTCACCTCCTCTTCTCTCTCCCCCTCTCCCCCCTCCTCCCCTCCTCCTCTCCTCTCCTCTGGTGTGCTCCATTAAGTCTCTGTGTTTACATAAGGTCCAGTCTAAGCGTTCTTGCTCGATTGTTCTTTAGCGTCTTTATCTCCAAACATCCAGTGAAAAATGTTCCTCAGAGTCTCGCTAACGCTAAAATTACCCACTAACCATTTGAACGCTAACTTCAGAGCTAATGGTCCCCAGCTGTTTCCTGAGCGAATACAAACCAGGGCTAAACCAGGGCTAAACCAGGGCTAAACCAGGACTAAACCAGGTCTAAACCAGGTCTAAACCAGGCCTAAACCAGGCCTAAACCAGGACTAAACCAGGACTAAACCAGGACTAAACCAGGGCTAAACCAGGACTAAACCAGGGCTAAACCAGGCCTAAACCAGGCCTAAACCAGGCCTAAACCAGAACTTTACCAGAACTTTACCAGGACTAAACCAGGGCTAAACCAGGACTAAACCAGGACTAAACCAGGGCTAAACCAGGACTAAACCAGGGCTAAACCAGGACTAAACCAGGGCTAAACCAGGACTAAACTAGGAATAAACCAGGACTAAAACAGGCCTAAACCAGGCCTAAACCAGGCCTAAACCAGGCCTAAACCAGGGCTAAAACAGGACTAAAACAAGACTAAACCAGGCCTAAACCAGGCCTAATCTAGGCCTAAACCAGGGCTAAACCAGGGCTAAACCAGGGCTAAAACAGGACTAAACCAGGACTGAACCAGAACTTTACCAGGACTAAACCAGGACTAAACCAGGACAAAACTAGTGCTAAAACAGGACTAAACCAGCATTAAATCAGGATTACACTAGGACAAATCAGGTCTAAACCAGAACCAAACCAAGACTAGACCAGGGCCAAACCAAAGCCAAACCATGATTAAACTACCACTAGACCAGGTCCAAACCAGGTCCAAAGTTAATGTTACCTCTGCAAATATGAGCTGCCAGTGTCCAACCAGGAGGTAAAATTAAACCCTGCCTTTGTGTCACTGGGCAAGACACTTCGCCCGTTTGTCTGTATGAATAAAACAGTGTTCTATTGTGATTCTGGGGGATCCGTTTCCTTCAGCGCAGTCGGTGATAATGTGGCTCTTTAGCGCGAATGGTGTCAGTCGTGATAATCTCTGACCTCTGAGCGCTCAAAACAAACACCATTCCCACGAGGATTTGGAGATATGTGTGTTTCGGGGCAATTTTTAACTGCGGAGAGATACCAGTGAAAGATCTGTCATCCTAATGGGGCCAGTGCCAAAACCTTATCAACCAAAGAAAGTGAGTCAATGAGGAAGAATAATGTGGGATTCTCAGGTACTTGCTACAAAACATAAACAAAAGTGCAAACTGAAATGACACAATCGCAAAGAATGCAATTTTTAAAGTACCAGAATTAAAGTACCAGAAAAAAATGGGGACTAAACCAGGACTGAAGAATGGCTAAACCAGGACTAAACCAAGGCTAAACCAGGACTAAACCAAGGCTAAACCAGGGCTTAAGCAAGACTAAACCAGGACTAAACCAGGGCTAAACCAGAGCTAAACCAAGGCTAAACCAGGACTAAACCAGGGCTAAACCAGGACTAAACTGGGGCTAAACCGGGACTAAACCAGGATTAAACCAGGGCTAAACCAGGGCCAAACCGGGACTAAACCCGGATTAAACCGGGGCTAAACCAGGACTAAACTGGGGCTAAACCGGGACTAAACCAGGATTAAACCGGGGCTAAACCAGGACTAAACCGGGGCTAAACCAGGACTAAATTGGGGCTAAACCAGGACTAAACCAGGATTAAACCTGGACTAAACCAGGACTGAAGCAGGACTGAACCAGACTAAACCAGGACTAAACCAGGGCTAAACGGGAACTAAACCATGATTAAACCAGCACTACACCAGGGCTAAACCTGGAGTAAACTGGGGCTAAACCTGTACTAAACCGGGGCTAAACCAGGACTAAACTGGGGCTAAACCAGGACTCAACTAGGACTGAAGCAGGACTGAACCAGACTAAACCAGGACTAAACCAGGGCTAAACGGGGACTAAACCGGGATTAAACCAGGACTACACCGGGGTTAAACCTGGACTAAACTGAGGCTAAACCTGGACTAAACTGGGGCTAAACCAAGACGGATCATGCAGACTTGCAGACTGAAATGACACAAATCGCAAAGAATGCAATTTTTAAAGTATCATAATTTCCTCCACAAACAACAAAATCTCAAACAAAATCTGCATAAAAACTAACCGTGTAGTGTAGATCTGTGCATGATCTTCTATTAGTTTGTCGACTCATATTTCAGTCTTCTTGACAATTCTTCTGGATGTGCTTAAAATGTGAACAAATTGCAACTCTTAATCTATTTTTCCAAAAATGTTCAACCATACAACAAAATAACTAAAATTTCACAAAACAAGCGACCCCGACAATCCCAAATAAGAAGCAACTCATGACATGTATTTGTAAAGCTCCACTATGTAACTTTTCTGTCTCCTTGGAGATGTTATTGCTTTATAATGTTCCAGATCTGTAGAAAGGTGATAAGAGTGCAAGCTTTTCAGTGGAAACAACTGCAAGTGAAGAAATGCTTGATGGAAATACTGTATGTTTCGTGCCATACTGTGGAGAACATCCAGGCAAAACAATAGCATTTCCATGGAGACACGCAGGTGGCAGACCCCAACAGAAAAGTTACACAGTGAACCTTTAAAAATCTGTAATTACACTGCAAATTTCTCTGATCTGGCCAAGATTTTATAACGTATATCAGGTTATTCATCTTGTTTAAACATTTATTATCTACTTACTAGTTCTAAATTGGTTGGTACAGTCTTAAAAATGGCCACATATATCTTAAATTTAGGAAATACATGTTTAAAAGAAGCTACAATCCATTGAACATAGTTTTCCTCTGCAACACTTCACTTGTTTTTAGCTTCGGTGATACAGACTTCGCTTGATACTCGAGTTTGTTTATCTAAAACTTCATCCATGAACTTATTTCCAACTTGAGAACACCTACAGAGACTCCTTCATTCTAATCTAGAAGTGGTTTATTTTAAGAGAACTTGTCGAATAAAATGATCTTGCTGCATGGACAGATAATTTCACTCATTTAAGTCATTTTCTGATAGATTTACGTGCAGTGTAGTCTATCACTTTTGTATTTAGAGGAACGTATAGAAACAAATTGGATAAATGTACTATGCTCGTGAAAAGTATTGAAAAATCGGATACTAATTGATACTAAAATTAGTATTGAGTGTTTTTTATAATTAAACTGGAATCGGTATTGAGTATTGGAACCGTTTTTAAAAATGTAATATTGTGAAAACACTCAAATGTATTTGACTCGACAGATGTTGGATCACTGAATTAGAAATGAGTAAAACCAAAAGCTTTTAAACAAGACGTATTGTGCTTTTGAACAATGGTCCTATGACGTCTGGAATAAAAGGAGAATGCAGATTACTCACACATGCATGAATCACTCCAAATACAACTTCACATGGTAAACGAGAAGGGAAACAATTATAAAATGAAAAGTCCATTTCGCAGAACACGTCCACTTTAATTCCAAGTCCTGACCCACGCTGATTCTGATCTAAACAAAACGGTCCAAGCCTCTTCTTCTGGAGCTATAGTATTTCAGCACATGTTGGGGATTTCTCTGCCGTTTCCAGGGCGATTCTCAAAAAGGATTTTAGGTTTAGCAGTTGAATAAAAGAGGCCAGATCCCGCAGATGAGTCATGCTTTTGCGGTGACCTGGTTTCAAACACGTCCAAGAAGTTCACAGAGATGCAATAAAGAGGATTACTTTAATATAAATGCCATTTTCAAAGTTGTACAAGTCAGATCGTATGTAAACCATCAGAAAATAGCGCTATATATACGCCCTTTAACAGCCAATATTAGGCTTTTTTCTGACCTATGATATAATTTTGTCTCCTCATCAAAAACATGCCTGGAGTTCTGTTTTGTTTCATTCACAAGTGTAACCCACAAAACCTGCATATTTAGGAGTTCTCTCAAACAGAAGACACTCCACCTTGTGATGTCATGTGGTAATACAGAAAGTGCTCCAGTGTGTTTTTAAACTCCATACACCTTCACTAGAATTATTTGCATAATTTCAGGCCTGGAGATGCCATTCTCGACCGACCCAAAGGTAAAAGTAGCTGTTAACTTGAAAACGCCATATCACGTCATGACTTCTACGGATGTCCCGATCTGATATTCAGCATCGGTATTGGCTCTTTTATGAGTATCGGACAGTATTGGATTCAGTCACGTGATCAGACCAATCCAGTTTTACATCAGGCTGTAAATCAAAACACCACCATGTTGCTGCGTGGGACTTTTCCCTACAACAAAACGAGAGTCAAACAGCGATGTGCAACTGCTGCAAACAAATTGTTTCTCGTGGAGGAACCAGCAGAGCCACTTTAACATCACAAATTTCACTCGTCACTTACAAAAGAATCAACCGTCTTAAATTTCAAGTCCAAGAAAATAACAGAGAGGACTGTCGAATTCATTGCTTCAGACGATCAGCCGCTGCCTGTTGTGGAAAACATCCACTTTCGTCGTCTAATGGACTTTTTGGAGTCAAGGTATGAACTTCCTTCACAACACTACACAAAAAGGTATCAGATCTGTATCGGTATCGGAAAGAGAGCCCCTTAAAAAAAATCGGATTGGATCAGAAGCCAAACAATCAGGAAATGTCTAATGACTTCACAAGGGGGACCAGAGCATTTTGAGCTTTGGAGATGTAGACAAACTAATAATAAAAGTTTATTCAAGCACGTGTGAAAGAAACAAAACACATGTTTTTGAGAAGGTAACAACATTCTAACATGGATTAAAACTCACAAGAGTCCATTTTGTGTAATATAAGGCCTTTAAAATCATACATTTGTAAAAAGGTGCACCGTGTTCTCTGTCTAGAAAGCGGGCTCCAACATTTTTCCTCCAGTGAGCTACTTTTATAAAACAAAAATGCCAAAGATTTACCTAATTTAGCAGCCGCACAGAAATTATACATAAAAGCCTTGGCAAGCCTTAGAAGGGGAACAATTAGATGCAATTAGATAAAAAATAAACCACTATCCATTTATCCGTGCACAAAGTTAAAGTTGGAAACCTCTAGTCTAGAATGTTCCACAGTATAGCATTTTTGTTATTGCTCAAAAAAACCTTAACGGCGTCACCTTCTAATTCCCAAAGTGACAGATACATTTCCTGCCATTCTATACATATAACAGGTTCCAGGCACAGCAATAACATCTCCACGGACACGAGCGGGTGACGTGACGGACCCTCCCCCAGAAAAGTGACCTAATGTAGCTTTAAGACAGACAAAATCTCTGGCTTTATTTCTGCGTTAAAAGCCCCATGACCTCATATATCTAAAATGACCAGTTCTGCGTACGACTCTTCACACTGAGTTAGCACGAACGCTTTTGGGTTCAGTTTCAGTGACGTTAGCGTGGCATTGTGCCTTCGACAATTGTTCTTTGTTTTGCCTCCGCCACATGTTCGATTCAAACGTTCTTGTATAATATTAAAGGCGCACTGTGTAACTTTTTAGTCTGAGATCCGTAACCTGCTTGTTTCTATGGATTTGTCATTGCTGTCCATTTATTGCATTTATTCATGAACACGGGTTTTTATTGACTTAAAAACGTGCATTCTTACTGCTCACCTCTCCACAGATCTGACATGTAGCTTGTTGCTGTCGCCGTAGAGATAAAATAAGTGTAACATCTCCATGAAGAGAAGCAGGTGACGGACCCTCCACCAGAAAAGTTACACAGTGCACCTTTAGATTAGTTTAAATTAGTTTTATAGCTCAACAATCCCTAGAAAAACAGGTGTTCTGAATGTGCGGGGTCGCCTCTCCACAGATCTGACCTCTAACTTCGGTCTTCCTTGATAGACCCTCCACCAGAAAAGAAACACCTTTAAGTTCAAATTCACACCAGTTTATTTTTAAGGCTTCTATTTTCTTCTCCTCGTGTTGCAGAAAAAGTACCCGATCATGTCCAATAACCGTGGAGCTGAGCAGAGGTAGGCGAAACGCGTCATCACATTTGGCTTAAAAACAATTGGATGAAGGAGCCCTGGGAACGGTCTAATCGCTGGAGCTGCAGATGGTTTCATTGTTTCGCTGCAGCTCCATTTTCACACTCCCCTCGAACGGTAACACTTAAAGCTAAACGCTACACAAAGTTAGACAAAGTAACACTCCATTACAGACGCACTGTCCGGTGTGTATTCTGTCAGTGTTGTTTAGCTCTTGGCGCGACAGGTTTAAAGGTGCACTGTGGAACTTCATCTTTTGTCTCTGTGGAGATGTTTGTTAATGCTTATCCTGAAATGTTCCATACACCTTCACTAGAGTCATATGGATCATCTCAGCCCTGGAGCTGCTCTTCTGAAAAGATTAAAGGCAGCTGATAACAGCTACGGCCATGTTTATTTGAGACTTTTGAGACATAGTGTATTTCGCCTCTTTAAATGCGTAATGATTGTTAGAGATATTCCATGTTAGACATATTCCATCTCAGTCCTTGTTATCTTGCCCTTCATCATCAGATGAGTAATACTCCCTACAGCAGAAGACAGCACTATCACAATGTCGCTTGGTGCTGGGTCTGTACTGATGTAAATAAAACTTCTCCAGCCTCATGTCTCTTTAATTAATTCATTACTCGTTGCAGTTATATAGCACCTTTAATGACACCCAAAGCACTTTACAGTTCATTATTCATTCACTCCACACTCAGTGGTGGTAAACTACTATTGTATCCACAGCTGCCCTGGGGCAGACTGATGGAAGTGAAGCTGCCAATCTGCACCATCCAACCACCACCATCACTCACACTCCACTTTCATACTAGGCAATGTAGATGAAGTACAATTACTACCCAGGCCCGGCTTAGCTTCTGAGGTCTGATGGGATCAGGCTTTGAGAAGCCGGGATGGCTCTTCAACTCTCGAACTAATACAATTTGTTCTACAATCCCAGATAATTTGGATAGTTGTGATTTTCAGTTAGTATCACTATTGATGAAATGTGGTCAGAACAACTTTTATGTAAATACGCTGTTCAATGACTTCAGTACCTGCCTGAAGACTGCAGATGGAAAGTAGTCTGTAATTAAATCTTTTTATTTTTAGATCAATGTAATCTGTGCATGGCCCTTGGTTTAAATAGGCTGGATAAAAATCATAATAAAATTAAAAAGAATGCATTTTTCAAGGCATTATTAATTTTAAATAAATGAATATTCTTCATAAAAACTCTGCATGGCCCTATTCACATTCTCCTCTCTGTTTGGAAAGCTGCAGCGCTGAAGCTGACTCCACTTCCACATGATCTAACCCACATGTGACATGTGCCGCAAGAAGCTAACACCACGCTAACCCCATCTGTATCCATATGAGGGGCTAGCATCACGCTAACCCCAGCCACATCCATATGAGGGGCTAATGCTAACCCTGTCTACATCCATACATGCTTCTTACACCCCCGTAAGCCCTATACCTCCACACAGGCATCCTTCTGTCTTTACCCCGAATAAAAACCGAAAAAATCTGCTGCTCCAAAAGCTCATAAACTTTGACAGACACTAAAATGAAAGCGCATGGTCTGAAAACGTGTGCATATGTTTAAGACAGAGGAGGTCTGAGAGTTATGGTGTGGTTTTAGAGAAGCCAGACTAAATGCACTGCAGTTATGGTGACCAGACGGCCTTATTGGAGGTTTTCAGATCCTACAAAGAGAATCTGTCATACGGCCACGTGGGGGGCAAGAGACACTTTTCCTACTGATTACACTGGAATTTGACATGAAACATCCAAAAGGTAAATGCACAAATGTTGAACCTGGTCATTTCTATCAGTGACTAGACCCAAGAACTCACTATATTACAACAAAATCATCTGTATTAAATAATATTGGCTTCCCCGTTTTGAGCCCTATCCCAGTTTTATACAAGAAATGTCCCAGGCGTCCGTATTTTTGACCAGTCCACAATAAAAACAGGAATATATTGAAAAATGCACTTGGAAATTGTCAAAAGTCCAAAAAAGCACTCAGTTTCAGAGTCTGTACTGATTCACAAGTGAGTCTAGAATGAACCGAGTGCTTAGTAATGTTCTTAATTATGGGCTCTTTTCACAGTTTTATTTATACCAACCACTCCAACCCAGACTTTAGTTTAAACCAGGTCTAAACCAGGACTAAACCAGGACTAAACCAGGACTAAACCAGACATATAGGAGCCGCAGGAGTCTCTGGTTTACAGGTGTGAATAAGCCGTATTTAAAGTGTATTTATTTGCGTTCTCGCATCGCAGAGCTGTTCAGAGGTGTTGGTAAATGACTCGATGTGTGTGTCCCAGCTGCTGCAGAGGGGAGGTCATGTTTACTCTGTCAGTCCTCAAATACAGCTGCACCTATCGCCACGGCAACAAATAGAAGTTTTACTGCAAGATTTGTTTTAAAAGGTCCAGTGTATAACTTTACTTGTAGGGAAATCACCACATGGAGACGGTAAGGTATTAAACTCGACTATTAAATTCATCATCAAAATACAGGTGTTTTAGTTGTGGAAAATACAGTAAGAACATTTATTCACGTGAATGGGGTCATCACGCCACAGATCTGACCTGTAACAGCTTCTTCTTTTGGCTAAATCTGCAGGACTAAACCTGGACTAACCCAGGACTAAACCAGGACCAAACCAGAAGCAAAGCAGGGATAAAACAAGACCAAATCAGGACTAACCCAGGACTAACCCAGGATTAACCCAGGTCTGAATCAGGGCTGAACCTGGACTGAGCCAGGACTGAACCAGGACTGAACCAGGACTGAACCAGGTCTGAACCAGGTCTGAACCAGGATTAACTCAGGTCTGAACCAGGCCTGAACCAGGCCTGAACCAGGCCTGAACCAGGACTGAACCAGGACTGAACCAGGACTGAACCAGGACTGAACCAGGCCTGAACCAGGTCTCTGTTTGTCATTGCCATCCAAGCGGGCTGTTGATGGTAACAGCGAACAGTGGTACGTGTCAGACTTGGTTTTGGTTGGACGAGAGCACGAGAAACGTGAAGTGAACCAGGACCAGGAGAATTTTATCGTGAAATCAGATCTTTGGCATTTCTGGAACTGAGATGATGCAAGTCAGAGCATGAAAAGCCTTGTACAGTTAGAGAGTGTGCACAGACGCTCGAGCAGTAATACGATTAGACTTGTAGAAAACTGCAAGAGGACTACAAACTCAACTCAAATTATTACCCCCCAACCGAAAAGTTTGCATCTTTAATTATCTGTTGATAACAACCGACATAGCAACATAAAACCGATCCAAATGCGTTGTGTAGCTGTTATTTATCCAACAGAGCAGCTTTGTGTAAATAAAATTAAAATATGGGACTTTCTGAGGCCCATATGACCAGTAAATAGTCTCATTACATCATTGTATACTGTATGTCCAATCAGGATCAGGACCCTATAATTATCCCCCTGTGAGAACTAAACCTCCCTGTGTCTCCTTAGGGTCGTATTCTGTGTAAAAGCTGTGAACCCTGTAGTTTAGACCTCTACAACCATGGGCTGAAATGTCCCAGTGCTTCACGTGCCCTCCCTGTGTCCAGAGGTGGGAAAAGTACTGAAAAATTGTAATTAAGTAAAAATAAATTTACTTTGCTTAATTCCTACTCAAGTAAAAGTTAAAAAGGAACCATCTAAAAATCTACTTGAGTAAAAGTAAAAAAAGTACTTCATTTAATTATTTAAAAATGTAAACAAAAGGGATGAGTCATAAATCTAATCCAGCACAAGTTTTAATCAACTTTGAGGTGATTCAGACAAATTTTGCTCAGTGCAAACTTTGTACATTGTAACGACACTGAGCTCCTAACACTAACACTGAGCTCTTCCTTCTGTTTAGAAAACTTTATAGAACATAGAACTTTAACTGAATCACAAATTTAACAAATTAAACAGATGAACCATTTAGCAAATTCTGAATTATATGTTCCAACTCAGAACACTACAATAAAAAAGAAAATTAAACCAAAATCAAAGTCTAAAGCTAAATCAAAGCTAAATGAAAATGTAGCACACGTCGCACATGACGTCCATGAAGCCCTCGATCTCTGCTCAGCACCAGCATCATCCAAGCTGATCCACGAGGGACTGACGGTTCTGCACGTCACTGAACATTCTATAGTGAAAATTTCCTTTTATTTCTGGCAGATTGTTTTTTTTTTTGTTTTTTTTTGACATTTCATTTTTTTTCTCTATCCACCTGATTTTACTCAGTAACGAGGCTGTGTTCCAATGTAATGAAGTAAAATACTTGGGTCAAGAGGACTACAAACTGAATTCTTCTTCTTCTTCTTCTTCTTCTTCTTCTTCTTCTTCTTCTTCTTCTTCTTCTTCTTCTTCTTCTTCTTCTTCTTCTTATTATTATTATTGTTGTTCAGGATGCACAATCTAGCTTTTTCAGTGCTGATACCAATTCCGATACGTTTTAAAGGGCCCATGTTACACCACTTTCTGATCTATGTTCTAATGTTGTTTCCTCCTCGTAAACATACCTGGATTTTGTTTCATTCACACACGTTTAACACAAAAACACAAAATGTCATGCGAGTCAATTTTGTGTAATATAGGACATTTAAAGGCACATTGTGTAACTTTTCTGGTGGAGGGTCCGTCAAATGCTTGTCTCCATGGAGATGTTATTGTTTTGTCTGGTATTAAACCTTTCTGTCATCATGGAGACCAAACGAGGCCACTGACATTTTTTTTCTCTATCCATCTGATTTTACCCAGTAACAACAGCGGGCTCCAATGTAATGACGTAAAATACTTGGGTCAGAATGTACTCGAGTAAAGTAAAATGACCTATTTCAAAAACGACTTAATGTGAGCACATGTCATTTGTTCCTTTCCCCCTTGCCTGTCTCCATGGGGTCTTACTCTGTTTAAAATCAGTTTAAATCTTGTTTGCAGTTCAGATTTCCCTCTTCCCTTAAACACGGTTAAAAGCTTAATTCATTCTATTGCCAAAAGTTACACCACATTAACTCAGCGGGCTCGTTGTTTTGGACCATCTATCGACAAGTTAAAGCTGAAGACTGAAATGTGAAACTTAAGCACTAGTTTTGATCTGTGCAAAGTAAAAATACGACCGCAAATTGTACACGTGTGAAATGAAAAGTGAAAAGTGAGAGCGACATCATTTCATTTGTACGGGATTTTAAACCTGAAACAATCCAAGACCAAAAATATGCTTGGAACACAGAATTTCTCAATATACTTTCCACGATTTTGAAACCTAAGCACCAAATGTTTACGTTTTTTTCCAGCAGATCTTATTTTAAAATATACAGCGTGGTTTAGAGAACGTTATAATCAAGAAAGTTGGCTGTCGTCCTCGCCGTTAAAAAGTTCAAAGCTGATTATCAGCCATTAAAAATATTTGGATCTCGATGTGATTAAAACGCCTTTAATTGCACTACTTAAAAGAGGGGCTATTAGGCATTATTACTGACTTTTTGGAGCTTTCTACCATGTTATACAGCTGTTCCCTTATCAAAAACAGGCCTGAACTAGTTCTTAGACGTCATCCATGCATGTTTGAGTAATCTAGCGATCTCTCTGGGGCCATATTCAAACCTTAGTTATTCTGTAACTATTCTAATCCATAAATATACAAAAACGTGACACGAAACGACGCGCTGCAACTTCACAAACCTTCATTATCGGGATGCACGTTGATTGTTTTGTGCCAGTGCTCTGAAGGGGGAGTGACTTAGCATGAGGAGCAAAGGGATGGGGAACTTAAGAGCATCGAAAACAAAACCGAAACTAAATAAACAAACAAGTAAATACGTTGTTTTCGTTTAGTATCAAAGCGTTTTCAAATCAATAAATGGCAATATAGTGATCTAAATGTTATGTGTTAGCAGTTAATATCCCATAGTGTGGACTTTAAAAACACAGAGGAGCTTTATGTACAGATTCATAGTTAAAGAGAACCTGTGCAGCCTCATAAAACTGCTTCAGGTCTGTGTCACTGTGCAAGAATTCAGTCGCTGTCAGAGCCTGAAGCTAAAGGAAACCCAATACTCCGACGTGCTCACAGACCCCGAGCTAACACACGCTAACACACGCTAACCGGCTAACAGCAGGGGGTGATGGGTAAAAGTGCAGAGAAGCTCCCAGGGAAAACAGAAATGTGAGTGGGCGCCTGGGATGGAAACGTTTAGTAGAATTTAATCAAAAAGTAAATATTTTTAGTGAAGAAGAAGAAGATCAAGTCTGGAAGCGGTTTTGTCCAGTTCACCAATTTTAGAATCGATAAGTTTTGTGATTTATGTTTTAAAAAGCCCAAATTTACACTATTTTATGATCTATGTAATAATGTTGTTTCCTTATCACAGACCTGGAATTGTGTTTTGTTTCATTCACACGTTTAACATACAAACAAAACCTGCAGATTTAGTTCTTCTCTCAAACTGAAAACGCTCTGCTCCACCTCGTGATGTCATGTGGTGATACAGGAAGAGCCACACTTTGTTTTAAACTCCGTACACCTTCACTAGAATCATTTGGATGATATCAGCTCTAGAAGTGCGAATCCCTAATGAACGAAAAGGTAAAAGAAGCTGTTGCCTCATGACATCACAAGGTAAAACAGAGCATTTTGAGCTTTGGAGATGTATGGGGTAACCAGATTTTTACATCAAAAACTGGGACACTCTTGGTTTGTGCTGGTTGGCAATAATTAAACTGTGAAATAAGGGCGTAATTAAGGAAAAGTTCTACACTTGGCCCAACATGCGAGTCCATAAAGTCATATTTTCTTTATGTTTTGGTCATTTTTAAGCAGCTTTTCTGTATTTTACCAACACAAATGAAAGTTTAAGCCTCTAGGACATTTCTTGTATAAAACTGGGACAACTCACTAGTTTTGGATAAATAAATCCGCTGGGACAGGGGACACAGGGTTCAAAACTGGGACTGTCCCGGGTCAATAGGGACGTCTGGTCACCCTAGAGATGCACAGTAAATTTCCCAGAGTACATTTTACTCTAACTGAAGCAAATTTGACTCTAAAAAACTATATTTGGTCCCTATCTGAAAAAAAAAAATCAAATTTACTCTTGCAAAAAAGTAAATAACAGGAAATTTGACTTCATTTTGAGCACCCTAAATGATTAAATTATACTCTTATCTGCATTCTCCACCAAATAGAGTAATAAATGATCACTCAAACATGTGTGAATGAAACAAAACACAACTCCAGGTCTGTTTTTGATGAGGTAACAACATTATAACATGATTTGATGCTCGTAGAAGGTCAATTTAGTGCAATACAGGACCTTTCAGCATCGACACCTCCGCAAATGAGTATCTAGTTTCAAGTTTTCAATGCTTTTGACAACCCTACTCTAAACTAAACAGTGACACCCCCTCTTCCTCCTCCTCCTGCTCGTCTTCTATAGTGTCTCTGCCTGGTCCATGTGCTGCTATAGGCTCAGACCACACAGGGACGCTGGAATGTTTAACTACAGGACACACTGTCAAGGCCCCGCTCCGCTAAAAACAAAAGAGGAGGAAATATCCCTGACAGTGACAAAGAAATGATATCTCAGCTTTGTAAACACCGCGAAAAAGGTCTGAAAGAAAGAAACGGACAGACGGATATCGTATACAGAGGGATACGGTCTGGTCTTCGCTCCTTCTGCGCGTCTTGGTGGTTTTAGAGCTCAAAAATATCCAAGAAAAACAATCAATCTGACTGTGAGCGGGGTCGTCTCTCCGCAGATCTGACCTGTAACTTGGTCTGTGAAACATTCCAGAGCAATAACATCGTTGTGGAGAAAAGCATTTGACAGACCAGAAATGTTACACGATGCACCTTAGGTTTAATGTTTTGCTTACTGATTCTGCAGAAATTCCCCAAGTTTTTCAGTCTTTTGTGATTTTTTCCCCCCTTTTTCTTTCATTCCTCGTAAGCAGCCATGTTTGTTTTGACGCAGATGGATCATGCGCGTCTCTGAGCTTATCAGAACTTGAGGAAATGTTCTTGTAACCAGCACTGGAGCTGGAAAGGTTTATTATAATACTGTCTGTGACTCAATTAACCAACCTTTGTATGAAGAGCCTTTCAATATTTTCCTCTATTGTGCTGTTTTCTAAAGCAATAACTACCTGTCAAAAGTTTAGACACACCTTTTCTTTTTCAATGTATTTTTTTATGTGTACTACTGTAATAATAATAATAATAATACATTTTATTTATTAGGCGCCTTTCTGGACACCCAAGGTCGTCTTATAACAACATAAACAAATTAAGTTTGATTAAAACATACAGTTAACATCCACTTTCTACATTGTATATACACACTGAAGACTTCAAATATACAATGCAAGATATATGGAATTATGTAGTAAAGAAAAAAAAAAAAAGGTGCACTATGTAACTGAAATGTTCCACAGTAGAGCATTAAACATATCCCTAGGGTTGGGCGGTAATCCGGTAATCCAGTATATCGAGGTATTAAAAAGTAGCAGCGGTATCAGTCTCATTACCGTCATTAAAAAAATGTGCAGCGCATAAGGACCTAATATAATATTCTGCAGCATTTTGGTTTCAGCACAACACAAATGTTGACGGAGCTACGATCCTGCGTCAGGCCACAGATCCCACCACAGTCGCTTCGGTGTGATGTTGAGCCGAAAAGTTTGCGATGGAGATGTTTTTGTATAGTCAGTGTAGGACGCTCTATGCTCAGGCAAACACTCTTATGCGTAAGTTTGGCTCTTGTACGAATGATGTCAAGTTGTTATTGTTTAAATCATATTGTTCACCATTGTACAGAGCCCACCTCTGGGTTAATTACAAAAAAGCCAGTTTGCCAAGGCTACAGGTGCCACAATGACGCTTTGCGGGTGGTTTTGAGGAGGCCACGATGGACAAGTGTAACTGAGATGTTTGTTACTGCACGAGTGAACACGCTGCAAGCTGCACTAAGAACTTTAATGTACAGTTTTATCTACAGACTGAACAAACCGAACACTGAAATAATAATGTCACTCACAAATATGAGATTCAGTGCAGTACGATATCAGTCCAGTATGTGGAGACACTGGTGTGGCTGTTTTTTAAAAATATAAATGTTTGTTTTCTTTTGTCACTGTCCTTGTTTGACCATGAGTCCGGAAGATGAACTGAACTGATTTTATTGAACGCCGAGAGTCACCGAAAGTTCCCGCTCGAGGGCGAAGTCAGACTTTCACGGAGGAGACGGAAACTTCTCTGAGTGCCGAGAGTGTGGGTCTGTTAGATACAACATGCTGCAGTGGGAAATATCACAAGCCGTGGACTGTCGCCGTTTACTTTTTATTCCAGAATCTGCCTCTTCTGCGCTTTTCTTTTCTTGTCCTGACGTGTCCCAGATCATTAAATGGAGGGAGAAGTTTGGTTTGATCAGAACTTGTGCCTCATCTTCAAATATAACGCTGCTATTCTGTTTCTGAATGGTTTAGGTGCAACATACAAAATAATTCTTAAATTGTCACATTAATACTGTGTACCTCGGTAAAATGCTGAGAAGGTTTAATGGTATTAACATTTGGATACCGCCTACATATCCCCTCATGGGCATATGCTGGTGTTTGTTCAATTCTAGCTGTTTTTTAGCGCAAAAATGCCTTAAAAAAATATTATTGCCATGCGCAGGCTCGCTTCTCCATAGATCTGATCATTAACCTGTCTACATTATAATGACCAAGTTTATTTCGATACGGTGGAATAATCAAGGCAAAAAAAAACAACAGTAATTTGTCCATGGAGACCAACAGAAAAGTAGCACAGCGCACCTTTAAATCACTCAACCAAACTAAAACAAAACTCCACCCTTTGCTTTGTTGGCAGTGCTCAAACCCTTGGCTTTCTCTCAATGATCTTTTTAATGATGTCTCCTGAAATGCCAAAAGTGTAAGCAGTGACCAACAAATCAACCAATTTTGATTTGAGTGTATTTTTTGCCTTTCTACACTCCCTACATGTTCTTTCATAGTTTTGATGCCTTCAGTGAGAATCTATAATGTAAATAACCATGTAAATAAAGAAGAAACGCATTTAAAAACTCAAAAAGTGCGATCATGACAGCTCCACTTCCACACCCCAAAGCCCTCAGCGTTAACATCGAGCCCTCCATTATTGCAGCATTACGAGTCTTTATAAATATTTCTCCTGCTGCGGGAGGTCAGCCAGTCACGGCGGCGATAGCATCATCATCACAAATACAAAGTTAATTCACAAAAATAAGAATGAAATGAGGAAAATAAATGAGCGGAGGAGCGAAAACAGGCCTCGAACTGACCCTCTGTGAGTGAGGAGATGACAGGAGCAGGCAGGGGCAGACCACACAGACACAGAGGAGGTGAGCAACTGCACAAACACTGGCCAGACTGAGAGAGAATGGATGACTTTGCTTGGAATGTTCCACAGTTTGGCATTAAATGTCTTTATGCACAATAGTCAAGATTTTAGGTTTGAATTTCGAGAAAATATTGGGGAATTTTTTGTGTTTTTACAGTTTTACAAAAGCTACTAAAATCACAACTGCGCCCCGTTCATCTGTGTTGATGTTCCGAGTGCCTTTTTTTTCTTTTGATTGATAAAAATTGATTAAAATCGGACTTTCCACACAAACAATATCCTAGTTTGTCATTAGAAGGTCTGTGAAAATAAATGTGATTTTAATTGTGTCGGGCTCGGTCGGACTCGGACACAAATATCTTAATGCGTATCGGGCTGGGTTCAGATTCAATTACTACTTCTGTCGTCATGGAGACGAACCCTGGTCAAGTTACAGGTCAGATCTGTGGAGAGGCGCTCCCATGCACAGTCAGAATGCCTGTTTTTCTAGCGGTTTTGAGCTATAAAACCACCTGTAATTGAATAAATATATCCATCCATCTTCTCCCGCTTAATCCGGCTGGGTCGCGGGGGCAGCGTGCTGCCCAATACTCATAGCACCTGACCCATCCTCTGCAGGTGGTGAGCCCACAGGAGGGTGGACAACATGGTCCTTGATGTTAGTTCATAGGGGTGCGGGCATGTTTTGGGTTGATGGGGAAACCGGAGTACCCGGAGGAAACCCATCCAGACACGGGGAGGAACATGCAAACTCCACACAGAAAGGCCCGGGCGACCCGGGGATCGAACCCGCAACCTTCTTGCTGTGAGGCCTGAGTGTTGCCACTCAGCCACCGTGCCGCCATGAATAAATATACAGCTCTGGAAAAACGACCGTCACACATGTAGAGAAGCAGTGGTTTTTTTTTTTTTTTTTTTTTCCAGAGCTGAATAAATATACAGCTCTGGAAAAAAAAAAAAAAAAGACACCACTGCTTGTTTTTCTGAAATCAGCGTCTCTACATGTGTGACGGTCGTTTCATTCCAGCGTCTATTGAATTCAACACAAACACACCTCATTCTGCTTCATGAGGCACTGATGAGGAGAACCTGAACCAAACCTGATTTAAGGAGGAAAAGGAGAAAAAACACTGCATGAAAAAAAATAAAAATCAAGGTTATTCCACCAAATATTGATCTCTGAACTCTTCCTAAATTAAAACATTAGTATTGTGTTGTTTTAAAATTAATATGATATTGTTTTCTTTGCATTATTTGAGGTCTTTTTTTGTTATTTTGACCATTTGTCATTTTCTGCAAATAAATGCTCTAAATGACAATATTTTTATTTGGAATTTGGAAGAAATGTTGTCAGTAGTTTATAGAATGAAAAACAAATGTTCATTTTACTCAAACACAAACCTATAAGTAGTAAAATCAGAGAAAGTGATCATTTTGCAGTGGCCTCTTTTTTTAGATACAGCTGTTTAATGACATTTTAGGTTTAAAACAACCCAAATGAGAGTTATGTGAGGCTCATTCTGCTTTCTGATTGGATGATTAAACTAAACTACTAAATTAGAACATAAATAAATGCTCCTTTATCGCCAGTGTTTTTGTAATTAAGAGTAAATCAGGATTCGATTTGATATGTATAAAGGCTCTGTTTGATTTGAACATATTCACCTCATATCTGGGGGCACAGGTTGGTCATGTTTACGAAGAAGTGAAGAAGAAGAAGTCTAAATCTGCAAATACAACTGCATGTTCTATTATAGTGAAACCAGCTGAACGAGCACAACGGGTTTACTCACAGATAATTATTATTGTCTGTAAAATGTCTGCTTCAGGGTTTTCAGAAAGGAAGAAAAACAGGAAATCAAGTCATGTCAACAACTAAAAGACTAAAAGCTCAAATCAGCACGGGTTTATAGAGGTTTTGTCAAGAATTCTCCAGGCAAAATGTGACACTTCAGCGATTTTCAAGGTTTTAAAAATGAAAGAAAAACCGTGGTAAAAACAGGAGAAGACGCAGAACAAGCAAAAGCCTTTCTGATGAATGTAAAGTCATTAAGTAATTTCAGTGTTATCTCCAAAAAATGTCCAACTGAAGAGAATTTCAAGGTTTCTGATGAAAATAGAATGAAAAACAAATAAATAGAAATGAACAACAATTACAAGATCACGGTTTTTGGTCAGATTGTGTTAAACCAAAGCTCAGATTGAGTAGAGTAACAGAAACTTCAGACAGAGCAGTGCCTCCAGTTAGCTTCACATTCCCCTTTCTTTTCTTTGTCACACCTCTATCTGTGTATCTCTTATTTCTTGTTGAATGAACTTTTAAAATTGAAATATGTGAAGATTATAGCCAGTTTAAGTCTTTGGATGAGCTGATGTCCAAACAATCTCTCCTCCTCTTTCTCTTCTTCTCCATCAAATTATAAGGTTCGCTTTATTGCCCCCGTAGGGAAATTTGCCCTCTGCATTTGACCCATGCTTCAGTGTCTCTGGGACCCATCCGGGACCCTTGAGCTGGTCTTGGTCAGGACTTTTGAGCTGGAGGATTTGTCCTGTGGTGCATGTTTTGGGATGATGTGGGGATCGAACCTGGAACCTTCTTACTGTGAAGCGTGAGTGCTCGTCCAAGCCACCACGCCGTCCTCTCTCCTTCCTCTCTCTTCCTCCATCTCTTTCTACCTCTCTTCCTCCCTCTCTCACCCCCCCTTTCCTCTCTCTTCTCTTCTTTCCATTCTCCCTCTCTTTTCTTGCCTCTCTCCATCCTCTCTCCTCCTCTCTCTTCCTCTTTCTTTCACTCTCTTCCTCCCTCTCGCTCTCTTCCCCTCTCTCCCCCTCATCCCTCTTTCTCTCCCTCTCCTCCCCTCCTCTCTCTGCCTTCCTCTCTCCCTCTCATTTCCTCCCTCTCCCTCTCCTCTCTCATCCTTCCTTTGTCTCCACTGTTTCCTCTTCTCTCTTCCTCTCACTCTTCCTCCTTCTCTCTCTCCCACCCTCTTTACCTCTCTTCCTCCTCCCTCTCTCTCCCTCATCCTCCCTCTCTCTCTTCCTTCCTTTCGCTCTCTCTCTCTCCTCATTCTCTCTCCTCACCCTTCCTCTGTCTCTTTTACTCCCTCTCTTTTCCTCCTTCTCTCTCCTTCTTCCTCTCTCTCTTCCTTCCTCTGTCTCCCTCTCTCTTCCTTCCTCTCTCTCCCTCTCCCTCCCTCTTCTCTCCTCCTCCATCTCTCTGCCCTCTCCTCCCTCCTCTGTTCTTTCTCTGATTCCAATAGGACCAGTTTGCAGATTAAAAATAGCCTCTTGTCCTTCGCCTGAGATCGAGGGGGTTTCCCAAAAGCTCCACAGAGTCGGGCCCAGAGCTGCTGCTGTCACTGCACCACAGCAGATCAGAAACGACGCAGCAAAACACAAGATTAGAGCAGAAAATCCCCAAACATCAGGGAGGCCGCTGTAGAAGAACATCCGACAGCCATTTGCCTTGTGATTGTGATTCGAATTGCAATTCATGTTTTTTTTCTGCTCAAAGTTCATATTTAAAACCAAAAAAAATCGACAAAATGACAGATCTAAACTACACGGTTTGCCGTTTTTGTGCTGAATAAGACAGGAAATTTTGGTGTTTGTGGAGGAAATTATGGGACTTCGAAAATAGTTACATAGACTTTAGTGATTTTCTAATTGTGTCCATTCAAATTGTGATTTCGATTCTTTGCGATTAATCTTGTAGCCCTGAGAACAAGGTTCCTCCAGATTTGAAGGTGAACTGCGTAACATTTCTAGTGACAGGACAACCAGGTTACAGCGCTACATTACAGTTCAGATCTGTGGAGAGGCGCCCCAATAATTTCTATTCACAGAAGAAATTATTGTACAGGGTGTCTCAAATTTTTTTATATCAATTCGCAGGACAATATTTCAACAAAAATTGCCTAAATTAATCTTAAATTTTCACAGAATGTAAAGAAACAGATCAAGATTTTATATTTAATGTTTTATTTTTGTTCTGTTTTCAGGTTGAGCCGTTCACTCCCAAAGAGAAGTCATTTTGCGTCTTGCAATCTGCTCACCCAAGAGTCACCCAAGACTGTGCAGCGAATGACGGTTTGGCGTATCTTCCTTCAGGCTTTAAAAGCAGATGACAAGTGAAAATGTCAAGAATTCTGTGTTGATGCTGCAGAAACTTGAAGAAACAGCAAACCGTCATTTGAGGTATCTCAGTTTTCAAACTTGTTCTCCTTACTGACTTCTTGGAGGTTCGTAAGAGTTTTTCACAAACTTTCTCGACCTTCTCTTCTGATGTTCATGTTGGTCTACCAGATCCTTTAGCCCTGCAAAAGCACTTTCCTCTTTAAGTCCAGATTTGTTTGCCAGTTGCTTGTCAATTTTTCCTAATTTTGCATTGAAAGCTGCACAGTGTTGGGTGACAGTGTGCGAGCAGATTCCAAAAACATTAAATATAAAATCTTGATCTGTTTCTTTACATTCTGTGAAAATTTGAGGTTATTTCAACAATTATGAGCCTGCGAAATGATGTCAAATGTTTTGGGACACCCTGCATTTTTGAGCAATAGAAACATCCATGATGAATATAATGCTATGTTGATATGCTTAATGTCATAGAATGGAACATACCAGACAAAGCAATAACATCTCCTCCTTTCTGGTGGAGGAGATGTTATTAAACAAATTAATAAAATGGATTGTAATATTAAAGGCCCTGTACAGAATTTTCCCCATGTACCGGAGCTAAATGTGCCCCAGTGCAGATATATTGTATAAGGAGCCCCTTAGATCAAAATAAGCTGCATTACAGGTCAGATCTGTAGAGAGGCGAGCTTGCTAACAGTAAGAAGGCAGGTACTTTGCGTTATTTCCGAGCAATTAAACTTTTAAAACAGACCTCCCAACAGAAAAGTTACAGCAGCTTGAAAATCATGAATGGAGCTGACCCCTCTGTGCCACAGCTGGTTGTGAGCGACGCTGTACTTCTTGGGTGGCGGTTAATCATCTTTTTTGACCCCCTCACCCCCCTTCCCTCTCTCTTTCTCCCTCTCTCTCCACTCTCTCTTTCTCAGCATGACGGGCAGACTCTTTTCAAACAAGCCGCTTTGTATCTGACCCTAAATCACCACGACGACGCGCCACAGAGGCCTTCAACAGGGCAGAGAAAAGGGAAATTTACAGCCCGTCTTCCTTTCCTCTCCCCTCCTCTCATCCCATGTTTTTATAAATACCACGGCGCAAAAATGGCTGCTTTCACGCGTCTAGCCTTTAGTCTGGATTTTGGTTCGATTCGGTCTAGATTCCTCCTCAGATCGTGGTCAGGACCAAACAGAGCAGTGAGACTAAGGTGTAGGGATGTAAAAACAATGGAAATACTGTGATATCGTATTGTCAAAAGTCTCATAATAACATTGTGGGCCATCATAATATATCGACTTATATGTTTCTTCGCTAAATGAATAGTTATGGTGCAATAGAAGCTAAAAAAACAGAGGGAACTACATAGACCATGATCCTTTGCGCCGTTTCAGTGCAGACTACATGAAGAAAACAAGATATCGCAATAAATACCGTACCATGAGATAGAAATGGAGCAATAATATTGTTTATTATGATAAAAACGGTCAGCTATACATTTTATATAATCGCCCAACAAAGATAATCACCATTAAATCACCAGAATGTGCTGAAAAAAGCTACTTTCTTCATTGTTGCTTTCACTTTCACTAACAAAGTGCAAGGCTATAACAGTTGTTCATTTTATGGAATCTGTTCATAATATTCAAATTCTCAATATTCATATCCATAACTTCTTTAAACTGTCAGCAGCTTTCATAATTATCGTGTTATAATCGTTAATCACAGTTATTCTGGTCATGATAATCGTGATACCGAATTTCTATTTCGTTTCTTGCCTGTGAGATGCATATTGTGAAAATATAGTTCCAAAAAATGTGGATATTGTTACATCCCTACTAAGGTCTAAGAAAAAGAGTCAAGATCTGGGCCATGTCTCATTTCTCTTTCCTCGCTGCCTTCTCCTCGATTCTCCAATTTTCTGCTGTCAATCAAATACGTCATATTGAGCAGTGTCCCAAAGAAAAGCACGGAATGAAGGAGCAAACCTGAGGGAGGCTGCAGGAGCAGACCACTTTATTGGTCTCGGTGAGGAGTTTAGATCCTCTTTCTTCCCTGTGTCTCCTCTGTGGGCGGGACTTCCTCACCCATTTCCTTTAGAATCGAGGGGGAGGAGGCGAGGAAAGAGAAATCAGACCTGACCCTGGACTGGTGCAGTGTGAAAGCAAAGGATCAGATCAGCAGGAAGTGACACACGTTGAATCACGCACAGATGAGTGGACGTCTGTATCCGCTGTCGTCCCGTCTTGCTCATGTGTACTGCAGCTCCTCTGTAACAGTTACAGTATCGTATTAAACATATCTCCATGGAGACAAGCAGCTGATGCCACCATTCCTAGTTACAGGTCACATCTGTGGAGAGGCGACTATGCTCAGTAAGAATACATACTTTTAATGTAATCACTCCTCTGCACATAGACTGTATGTATAAATGGACATTAGGGTTGGGTGGTAATATGGTGTCCTGCGGTATCAAAAAGTAGCAACAGTATGAGTTTCATTACCGTCATTTGAATAAATCTGCATAAGGACCTAAAATCACAGCACCGACTTTCTACCATCCGCGCTCTCTCCTCTTTAAACGTTGTTATGCTCGGAGATTTCCATCCACACGCAGCGAGTAAGAAGAAAAAAACCTGAATGGCACTTGATGTGTGATGTTGAGCCCAAAAGTTTGTGATGGAGACGTTTTATTGAACGCTGAGAGTCAAGAGAGGACGGAAGAGGAGGAAGTTCCCGCTTGAGGGCGAAGTCAGACTTTCATGGAGGGGACAGTAAAGCCCAATTTATGATTTTGCATCAAAACGTGTTTGTGTCGACGTGCACCGCCTACGCACAGTGTCCGTGTTGACCGCCGTGAATCTCCGAAACGTTCATCAAAACGACGCAGACAGCAAGAGGAAGCAACGCAGACAATAAGGGCTGTGATTGGTCCTCTCCACCGCTCTACATTTCCGATGCTCCGCTCATTATAAACTTTGAGTAATAATTTCTTTAATGCAGCTTTGACACATTTGTTTACGTACAGAAATGAAACTTAAAACCACTTGGCTCATTTGCATACAGTATAAGTGCTGATAAAAACAGCTCGTGCACTGATGAAGATGTGATCGAACGCACTGCAAAGTTTGGCTTGATCAGAACTTGTGTCTCATCTTCAAATATAATGCTGCTCTTCTGTTTCTGAATGCTACAAAATAATTCTTAATAAGTCATGATATAAGTCATGGTATAATGCTGAGACGGTATCAAAATTTGGATACTGCCCAACCCTAACGGACATAGCTAGGAAATGACAGATGGGGGCGCTTCCAGCTCCATTGACTCAGTCTCCAGTTCACTTTGTATTGAAACATTGTCAACTCTCTGTAACTGCTGCAGTCAGCCTCGACATTCCTGATGTTTTTATTTTGCTATTTTGTCCGTGAATATATTCCTGTTCCTAATATGAACCTGGCTCTAAATTCGCTTCTATAACTGCTAGCCTCGTGAGCTTCATTTGACTGGATCTGAACACTATGGGTGACATCATACTCCCTTAGCCCACTTCTTTATACAGTCTACTAGAATGTGTACAGTATACTCTTTGGTCTCTGGTCATCTGGACACAATTTACTTGTAATAAAGTCCTTCCATTCTGTTGTTTAATTGTGCATTTCAGCGGGTCACTGAAGTTAAGTTATTACAATGAGTTGGAATGTACACATTTTGGGCGCATATGTATTTTGTATCGTAGAGATTTGCTTTAAAGCTCTTCCAAGGATCACACATGGCGTTCCGAAGCCGGACTTTTTCCACGGTGGAGCCAACAAAAACAGAAGGAGCGAAGAGAGACCCACACGGCCACTATATGAGGCCTTTACACCGTTATAAACTCCCTGGTCCCAATTCAGGATGGACTGTCTTAAAGGTGCACTGGGTAACTTTTCGGTTGGGGGTCCGCCACCTGCTTGTTTCTATGGATACGTCATTGCTCTGCCTGAAATGTTCTACGGTATGACTTTCAACAGCACTACATTACATTTATTCAGATACAGGTGGTTGTATAGCTCAAATATGGCCTAGAATCTGCTTTTGACGGGCCCACGACCAGAAAAGTTACACAATGCACCTTCTTCAACATCTCTGGAGCAAATTAAACCTATAAGCAACTTGTGGACTACACTAGAGCCTGAACGAATTAACGATTGAGATTATTAGTTTATGTGTTAAATGTCCTGTATTACACAAAATGCACTCTTGCGAACTTTAAACCATGTTATAATCCTATTAACCTCCTCAAAAACAGACCTGGAGTTGTGTTTTGTTTCATTCACACATTTGAATAATCCTTTATTATTAGTCTACATCCCCAAAGCTCAAAATGCTCTGTTCCTCCTTGTGATGTCATGAAGCGATAGTTTTCATGTTAACAGCTCCTTTTACCTTTTGTTCAATAGAGATTTGAAAATTCCTGATCTGAAATCATCCAAATTATTCTAGTGAATGTGTACGGCGTTTAAAAACACAGTGGAGCACTTCCTGTATCACCACATGACATCACAAGGTGGAACAATGTGTTTTCTGTTTAAGAGAACTGGTTTAAACGTGCGTGAATGAAACAAAACACAACTCCGGGCATGTTTTTTTTATATGTAAACATTATACGACAGATTAGAAAGTAACGTAACACGAACCCTTTAATAACGGGATCCTGTTCAAAGTTCATATTTGAAATGCATTCAGAAGAACTGACACAAAGACTGAAATATGAACTGACAAACTAATCCAAGAATCACATTACAATTACAATACCACTACTATACTCTAGGGCTGCAAGATTAAATCACATATTTGAATGGACGCAATTAGCGAATCACAAAGGCTGCAGTTTCGAAAGCGCCATCATTTCCTTCACAAACAGAATATTGTGTTTTATTCTGCATAAAAATAGCTAAACCTGTACTTAAGATTTGCACAAACATGTCCTTAAGTGTGATTCTTGGATTAGTTTGTCATTTCATCATTTTTGTCTCATTCTCAATCATTCTGGATGTGTTTAAAATGTGAACTTTCAACGAAATCCTACTATTTACATCGAAAATCAAATCGCAATTGCTTCTCAGAAAAAACACAATCCAATATTTTACCAAAACATGAAGCTGTATTATAAAGCGAACAAAAGCCGAACCAGCTACAGTATTCTAAGCACATTGAACCTCTTTCTATTGTGTCTCCTTTCTCCGGCCTCACTGCTCATGACAACAGCCTGAAAAGTTCCAGAGTGTTCCTTTAAAGCTGCACTGTAAAATGCTGCTGAATGCTTCTTCTTTGTCCTCCTCTTTGGTTCACAATCATTTTGTTTATGTTACATCAAAAAGCCTCAGAAACTTCATCTGAAGCTGCAAAACTCGACACAGATCAAAATAACTCCTGTTCGATTTAGAATATTACGCATGTTATTTTCCATTTATTTCAGTCCTGGTTTAGTCCTGGTTTAGTCTTAGTCCTTGTGTAGTCCTTGCTTAGTCCCGATACAGTCCTGGTACAGTCCTGGTTCAGTCGTGGCTCAGTCTTGGTTCAGTCCTGGTTTAGTCCTGGCTCAGTCCTGGCTCAGTCCTGGTTTAGTCCTGGCTCAGTCCTGGCTCAGTCCTTGGTTCAGTCCTTGGTTCAGTCCTGGTAAAGTTCAGGTAAAGTTCAGGTATAGACTAAACTAAACTCCGAACTAAACCAGGACTATTCCAAGACTAATTCCGTTCAAACCAAGATTTTTGGGACTAAACCAGGACTAAACCCAAACTAGAACAAACCAAACCTGCATCAGTACAAAACCAGGATCAAACCAGGACTAAACCAGGACTAAACATTCTGATTTCAAGCCATTTCAGTTAATATCAGGAGGCATTACTGGCACCTACGCTGTTAATTTCTGTGTTTACTTCCTGATTGGACCTGAGAAGGACTAGAGTACAGACTTGTGTGCACAAGGTAAGTAAGGAATAACTTTGGACCACTGCAAACCACGTGCCCATATAACACTATTTTCTCATCTACTGTATGTTATAATAAAGGATATCTTATCTTAATGTAGTTTCCTTATCACAAACATACCTGGAGTTTTGGTTTGTTTTATTCACACGTTATGCATAATGGAAGATCGGCCGTCATCAAAACATGCCTGAAGACATGTTAAATTTCATCCATGCGTGTTTGCGTAATTTAGCGATATTTAAACTCTCTCTTTTTTTATGGTTAGCTGAAAGCTTCTGTCAGATGCTCTAGGCCTATAGTATATCATAGTTTCATAACAATAATGAAAAGGTGTTGCAAAAACATGCTGGAACTTGACAGATCAGTACTGCAATGAATCGGGTGACAGTTTACATAAGAAAATATCAGTATTTTTTACTTTGGCAGATATGACACAACTGGAATAACAACAGTAAAATTGCATAATATGGGGCCGTTAACATGAATTATTCTGTTGCCGTTAAACAATGTCATCGTTAGAACTAAAAAGTCATTTAGGGCTGTGATTTATTCTGACAAGCTTTGTGATTGACACGTCGAGAAGAACTGACATGAAGACTGAAATCTGAACTGACAAACTAATACAAGAATCACATTTCAGAGCAGGTTTGTGCAGATGTAAACTACAGCAGATTCTATGCAGAATAAAACCGGAGATTTTGTTTGTGGAGGAAATTACGGTACTTCAAAAAATGCAGTAATTCGTGTTCAATTCATTTGAGACTTAAAGGTGCTTGTCTCCATGGAGATATTACCGTTTTGTCTTATCACAATCACAATGGAGACAGTTTAATGGTCAGATCTATGGAGAAGCAAGCCTGCACATGTTAAGAATTCATGTTTTTGAAGTTTTTTTTGCTATAAGACACCTGTAATTGAACAAATGCAAAGGAGATATGTTTAATGTGGAACATTCGAAGCAAAGAAATAACATCTGGACACAAGAAAGTAGCAGACACATCATCTTATATGTTGCACAGTGCACTTTTAATGATGATTAAAGTCGACTTTTGATTCGTAATCTTACTGTCCCTTTATAATTACTGGGGAATACCCGTCTGCCAGAAGGCTCATATCGTTTAGGGTTTGAATCATTATTATAGGCCAAATTATCCGGTGAAATGTACCCGGCTGCGGTCTGACTTCACACCGCAGCGCTTTAACCCCGAACGTCACGTCTCCTCCGGACAATAAACCAGTTCTGGAGCGGTTTTGTTGTCGTGGTTAAATACAGCGAGTTAAAACACGCATTGTTCCCATGCTGAAGGCGACGAGCACACGAAAACCGCCTGCAAACTTCCACAAATGCAATTAAAAAGGGACTAAACCAGGACATCTACACCAAACTGGGGCCAAACCAGAACAAAACCAGTACTGAAGCATGACTGAACCAGGCCTGGGGATTTCTAAAGGGGAGGCAAAATCTGGAGTGCTTTAGTGTACTAGAACCAGACTAAACCATGACTCCAACAGGACCAAACCAGGACCAAACCAGGACCAAACCAGGACCAAACCAGGACCAAACCAGGACCAAACCAGGACCAAACCAAATCTACAGCAAGTCCAAACCGAGATCTGCATGAACATGGCCAAAGCGAAAACGCACAAACTTCCACCAACACATGGGACTAAACCAGGACTAAACCAGGACCAAACCAGGACTAAACCAGGACTAGAACAGAACCAAGCCGAGTCTACACCAAGACCAAACCGGGACAAGCGTGAACACAGCCGAAGCGTGCAGAGCCAGCCGGAGTTGGCGTGCGTAACCGCGTCTTCTCACCTGGGATATGGACATGTTCAGGTAGACGAAGAGCCCCGTGGTGGAGGCGATCTGCAGGACGACCACCACGATCACGACCATCGCCACCCACATTCGGGACGGCGATTCCCGGCGTGGCCTGGGAGGAGGCCCGCCCGTAGGGACCATCATGTAGGTGGTGGACTCGCTGCTCACGGATCTGAAATAATCCTGGTGCTGTTGCTGCTGAGCGCTCGGAGTGTGCGCCATGGCATTCCCGACGCATGAGCGAACCACGGCGAAACGAAAACCGAACCGACCAAACTCCTCCAGTCCGAGTCAACACAGTCCCCACTCACAGTAGCGTCTCCATGGAACGTAAAGCTGTCGCATTTGGGAGCGTCACTGCGTAAAAGACATCGGGAGGGGAAAGTTTTGGGTGTGAGGAGTTAGCGAAGTTTGGGTCCGTCCATGGCTGCGGCGCTGTGAGGACTGGAGCTGAGAGAGGAGGCAGCGGGAGGAGTGGAGGAGCGGAGGGGGCCGGGTTAACCTCCTCATCACCCCGCGCAGGAGCAACCATGCGCCGCCTCCGGAGTTTACGAGCGCACGGGCGGGCGGACGGGACGGTGCGGCCTGAGGAGCGCAGGAGCGGCGGAGTCAAAACAACCACAGTTCACGAAGAAGCAATAAACACGAGCAGAGGGGGAAATGACACGTTATCAGGCGCAAACTGCAGCCACAGCACCGACGGAGAAAGAGAAAGGTCATGAGACTTTGGGTCAATTATTTATTTAAACCACCGCCTACACACTTTTACATACACGTGGTCAACTTAAGAGTGCCCTATGCAACTTTTTATATGAAGGGTTACCACATGCTTGTCTGCACGGAGATATATGACATTAAAGAGCCCATATTGCACTATTTTCTCTGTCTCTGTCTATCTACTGTATGTTAACATGTTCTTTCTACGTCACAAACAGACCTGGAGTTGTGTTTTGTTTCATTCACACATGTTTAACACACAAACACTGCAGATTTAAATTGAATTTTTCTCACAAACAAAAAACACTCCACGTTTTGATGTCATGTGGTAATACAGGAAGTGCTCCACTGTGTTTTTAAACTCCAAACTAATAATACATGTGTGAATGAAGTAAAACACAACTCCAGGCATGTTTTATTAGGTTATAATATGGCTTAAAGTTCACAAGAGTCAAATTTGCATAAAATGGGGCCTTTAAGCTTATCTATCTCAACTGAGACGAGCACATGATGCCTCCTAATCAAGTTATAGGTCAGATCTGTGGAAAGGCAATCTCACAGTCTCAGTCACAGCAAGAATGTATGTTTTACATGGTATTTCTGAGCTACAACATAATAATATTGTTTTATATGGCTATTTTCTACATTTTCTAACTTGTTTTACAGTTGCATGCACTGTTCATTCACTCCGTATTCCAATCACTATGAGCACACACACACACACACACACACACACACACACACACACACACGCAAACACACCATATTCACAGCAAAAAGTGGAGTGTCAAATTGACTCACACAGAATCAATTTGAACATTTTCTCTGGGTTTATATAAGTAACACTGGACCTGAGTTGTCTGTTTAACTCTGAAATCAAAAGTGCCTGGTTACCTCACGTCTCTGCAACTCTCTCCTGTATGGTCCCCCCAGAAAACTGTGCACAAACTCCTAACTCCTCCAAAACTCTGCAGCCCGGACCATCACCAGAGCACCCTTCACTCACCACATCCCCCCAGTCCTGCAGCAGCTTCACTGGCTCCATGTTCCCTACATCTTAAAATTCTTTCAAATCCTACTCCTCACATTCAAGTACATCCATAGCCTGGCTCCTCCCTATTTCACTGAACACCGTAAAAAAGGCCTATCAAAAAATAAGAAAAAAATACCAATTTTGAGGTAAAAATATTTTAAGTGAAATTATCTGCCAGTGCAGTAAGAAATTTTCACTTACCAAGTTTTCTTAAAACTAGACGAAATATGAATCTTGTTCTAAGCAGAAAACACTAGTTTCAAGTATTTATAATAATAATAATAATAATAATGCATCAGTTTTATATAGCACTTTTCAGGACATTCAAAGACGCTTTACAGAGCATTATTCATTCACTCCAGACCCGGTGGTGGTGCTACTATTGTAGCCACAGTTGCCCTGGGGCAGACTGATGGAAGCGAGGCTCCAATCTGCACCATCAGCCCCTCCGACCACCACCAACACTCACACACACACCACTTTCATACTAGGCAATGTGGGTGATGTTTCTTGCCTAAGGACACTAGGACAGTTTTTGTGACTGGTGCCCCACTGTGGCACCTGGAATTCCCAGTGGTCTCCCATCCAAGTACTAACCAGGCCCGGCCCTGTTTATGGAAAGATTTTTCAGCTTATTGGTTTGAGAAGGAAGTTAAAGAGGCTTAACCTGGCTTGATTTAATTTAAAAAGTGCTTAGAATAAGTTGTAACATCTAAATAAGATAAATCAGGATGGAATATCTTGAAACAAGTAAAAAAACTCATCTTATTAAGTAAAAAAAATCTTAAAATTGGTCTTTTAAGATGAATTTGCTTAATTCAAGTCAGTTTAAATATGCTAGAAAATCCTTGTTTGTAGTGAACTCCTTCATATCTCCACTCACTCACTCACTCACCCAGGTCCTCTCCCTCACAGCCCTCCTGCTCGTCTCAGCACCATGGACAGCAGGGCCTTCAGCCGCTCTGCTCCCCATCTGTGGAACGCACTCCCCCCTGACCTCCAGAACATTCAGTCAATACAAGTTTTCAAATCTCGACTTAAGATCCATCTTTTCAGAAAAGCCTACCCCACTTAATTCTCCATCTCCTTGCTAATCGTCCATTTTCATTTGTATCCCTTCGACTAATTTCTTTATCTTGTACTGTATATATAGCCTGTTTTTAGTTAATTGTCTTTGTATGGTGTCCTTGGGTGTCTAGAAAGGTAAATAACGGTTAATGGAGAGAAGCAGGTGACAGACCCTCCAGCATAAAAGCTACACGGTGCATCTTTAAGGGTCTTATATTACTCAAAATTGACTCTTGTAAGTTTTAAGCCAAGTTATAATGTTGTTACTTCATCATAAACATACCTGGAGTTGTGTTTTGTTTCATTCGCATGTTTGAGTAACCCTTTCTCCAAAGTTGAAACTACTTTTTTCATCACGGCTACCACTTATCTTTAGTTCAGCAGAGATTGGCAATTCCAGAGACATAACAAGGTACAAAAGTGTTTTCCATTTGAGGAAATAACTCAGCCTAAATATATCATAGTTTGTGTGTTTGTGTGAATGAAACAACACAACACTGAGTATGTTTGTGATGAGGAAACAACATTAAAACATAGATCCGAAAGTAGCATAACACAGGGCCATTAAAGGCAATACCCCAAAGTACAATACAATGTTTTTCTGTGTTAGGACAATATAACTGAGTGAGAGCTTTTGATTTGTTGACTTTTAGGGCGAGACTTTCAGCGCTCGTCTCTGTTTATTCAGTGTAAACTTTTATAACGCCGCTGCCTCGTGTTTGCGTCGGCCAGTTTAAACCCAAATATTTGCCCAACGCACTTCAGCCACTGTTAAATATTTGAATTTGAGATTTCCCAAACATAACAGCAGAGTTCAGATGGACTGTCTACACGCGACCGACCCAACAGTGAAAATGTGTGTTTAAAACGGTCTGTCCCGAAAAGAGCGAATGCATAAGTCACTCTGTGTTAGGTTTAGACAGTTTGGTGCAGATAAGGCCAAGGGATGAAATGTACTGGAAAGAATACTGAAAATGAACTTTGTTTAGAGTCCTGTTACTTTAAAGAAGGCATATTGTGCTTGTATCTGCTGTAGTTTTAATCTATGACACTGGTGGATGATTATGTTACACTTTGGACATTTTAAATCGCCCAGTTGGAGCTGATGTCGCCGTAAATGTCACTACAACAAAGAGCCGGTCCAGAATGAAGTAAGTACAGAGCAGGTGAAAATGGAATATAAATCAATAAAGTTTGCTCAAGCATGCATGAATCACTCTAAATCAGGGGTTTCCAACTATTTTCCTCCGGTGAGCTACCTTTACAAAACAAAAATACCAGAGCTACTCATTTTAGCAGCCGCAAGAAAGACAATTGTAAGAAAGAGGGAGAAAGAGAGTAAGCCATACGTATACCAAAACTGGAAAAAGACGTCTGCTCCACATCGATTATCAGTTTTAAGTGAGAATTCAGGTGGACTTTTGTGCAAAATTAAAGAAATTTAAAAATTCTGTTTCACGCTGATGATTCCGTGTTTTCCGTCCGTTTTCCGTGATCGCGTAAAATCACGAAGTTCTAAATAATACATGTACAATGGTAATAGACATGTAATTAAATGGACAGTTCATAATTTTGGACATAGGGCCTCATTTCCTCATGAACTAGAGTGTTGGAGAAAACTTGGAGAAGAGTGTGTGGAAAGACTTTTAAAAAAATATTCCATCCAGTCCTTGCATTTGGAGAGGTCGCTGGTGCTAGTCTTACCCACTCCACAGAGCACCTGAGGAAAACCTCTTATAAAGCCAGACTGTCCATGTGAATGTCTATGTCCATAGAATAATTTTAGAAGTAAAACCAACCTTTTGAAGGATTTATGTCTGAGCAGCAGTGGCGGACTGATATATAAGATAAGATAAGATAAGATAAGATAGGACTTTATTGATCTCACAGTGGAGAAATTCAACAGTCACAGTAGCTCCAGGACAGTTTAGTGCAAAAAAGGGGGGGAAAGTGTGATGCAATCAAGATAAACAATAATAAAAATACAACTAATAATAAAAATAATAATATAAAGTGAATAAGTATATGTAAAAAATTAACAAAGAGAATTGAAATATAAATACTATATATATAAAATAAAGAAAGTACAAAAACAGTGCAAGTTGTCACAGTCCAGTAGTGACACAGACATGGTTATTGCACAGAGGAGTTGTACAGTCTGACCGCAGTGGGGATGAATGATCTGCAGTAGCTCCTTCCTGCACTGAGGGAGTCTCAGACGGCCACTGAAGGAGCTGCCCAGCTCCTCCACAGTCTGGTGCAGGGGGTGAGAGATGTTGTCCATGATGGATGTTAGTTTGGACAACACTCTCCTCTCAGCCACCTCCTCCACAGAGTCCAGGGGACAGCCCAGGACAGAGCCAGCCCTCCTGACTAGCTTGTTCAGTCTTTTCCTGTCCCATTCAGTGCTGCCTGGGGCCCAGCAGACCACCGCGTAGAGGAGAGCAGAGGCTACCACAGAAACATAGAAAGTCCTGAGCGGGGGCCTGCATACGCCAAAGGACCTCAGTCTCCTCAGAAGGTGGAGGCGACTCTGGCCCTTCTTGTACAGGGCATTGGAATTATGGGACCAGTCCAGTTTATTGTTGAGGTGAACACCCAGGTACTTGAAGCTGTCCACAGTCTCAATGTCCTGCCCCTGGATGTTCACTGGTGCATGAAGGGGTGTCCTTCTCCTGAAGTCGATCACCATCTCTTTGGTCTTGCTGGTGTTAAGGCACAGGTGGTTGCGCCCACACCAGTCCACAAAGTCTTTGATGACCGAGCGGTACTCCAGCTCGTTCCCCTCAGACACACGGCCAACAATGGCTGAGTCGTCCGAGAACTTCTGGAGATGACAGGTGTCTGTGTTGTAGGTGAAATCCGAGGTGTATATGGTGAAGAGGAAGGGGGAGAGGACAGTTCCCTGGGGGACCCCGTGCTGCAGACCACCACCTCAGACTCACAGCCGCGCAGCCGCACATACTGCGGTCGGGCAGTCAGGTAGTCCATGGTCCAGGCAGCCAGGTGTTCGTCCACTCCGGTGTCCTCCAGCTTCCCCCTCAGCAGCGCTGGCCTGATGGTGTTGAAGGCACTGGAGAAGTCAAAGAACATGACTCTCACAGCGCTCCCGGCGGTCTCCAGGTGGGTGAGTGCCCTTGCAGCAGGTAGATGACAGCGTCCTCTACCCCGATGTTGGGCCGATAGGCAAACTGCAGCAGGTCCAGGTTGGGGCTCACCACGGAGCGGAGGTGGCTGAGGATCAGTCTCTCCAGGATCTTCATCAGGTGGGAGGTCAAGGCGACTGGTCTGTAGTGGGCTGGTTCCCTGGCGTGTGGTGTCTTTGGAACTGGAACCACACAGGAGGTCTTCCACAGGACAGGAACCTTCTCCAGGCTGAGGCTCAGGTTGAAGATGTGCCAGAGGACCTCACAGAGCTGGTCTGCACAGGTCCTCAGCAGCCTGGGGCAGATTCCATCTGGTCCAGCAGATTTCCTCTGTTTCAGTCGCCTCAGCTCTCTCCTCACCGGGTCCGGTGTGATGGAGAGGGGGGAGTGAGGGAGAGCCTGGTGTGGAGTGTGGGGGGTGGGGGGCAGAGGGGAGCTGGTGCTGAGATCAGTCCGTTTGAAGTGTGTGGGGGAGCGGGGGCCAGAAGATGAAGTCAGTCCGGGGAGGGGGCAAGTGTCTACTGGCCTGGAGAGGTGTGAAGAGGGGGGAGCTGGAAGAGGGGCAGGGGGGGTGGGGGGTGTGAATCAAACCTGTTGAAGTACACATTTAATTCATTAGCCCAGAGCTGGTCTCCATCAGCTGCCCCTCTGGCACTCTGTCCAAGTCCGGAGATGGTCTTCAGTCCTCTCCACACATCCCTGACGTTGTTCTGGGCCAGCTTCTCCTCCATCTTCTTCCCATGGTCCTTCTTGGCCTGCCGTATTCTCCTCTGGAGCTCCCGCTGGACCCTTCTCTGCTCCTCTCTATCTCCAGAGTTGAAAGCCCTCTTTTTCTGATTCAGGAGGCCTTTAAGCTCAGGAGTGACCCAGGGGTGGTTATTGGAGAAGCACCGTACCCTCCGTGTTGGCACAGTGCTCTCCACGCAGAAGTTGATATAGTCTGATGCAGTGGGTCAGGCCATCGATGTCCTCTCCATAAGAGCTGCTGAACATGTTCCAGTCTGTGGTCTGGAAACAGTCCCTCAGACTCTCACTGGCCTCTTCAGTCCACCGCTTCACTGACACCTTCTGCGCGGGTCCTCTTCGCACCTTTGGTGTGTATTGGGGGAGCAGATAGACGATGTTATGGTCCGAGCGGGGGGAGGGGGACAGAGGTGTATGCGTCCTTTGTATTTGCATACACCAGGTCAAGAGTCCTATTGTCCCGTGTGGGACACGTAACGTACTGCGTGAATGTGGGGAGAGTGGCGGAGAGAGAGGTGTGATTGAAGTCACCGTTGATCAGGAGTAGGGCGCGCGGATGGCACGTCTGCATCAGTCACGGTGCTGTGGAGCTGCTCACAGGCCGCCGCAGCGTCGGCCGAAGGCGGGATGTAAACATAGAACACAATCACATGTGAGAACTCCCTCGGGAGGTAGTAGGGCCGCATTCCCACTGCAAGCAGCTCTAGGTCCGGGGTGCACAGCTGTTGTTTCACGTGCACGTGTGCCGGGTGACACCAGCGCTCGCTCACATACACCGCCAGGCCGCCTCCCTTTTTCTTGCCGCTCCCCACGGTAGTACGGTCCGCGCGCCTCAGGGTGAATCCGTCCAGGGAGATTACATAGTCCGATGTATTCTCATTCAACCACGTCTCAGTGAAACACATCAGGCTGCAGTCCCGGTATTCTCTCTGCTGCCGGGTCAGCGCAGTGAGCTCCTCGCTCTTGTTGGAGATGGAGCGGACGTTTCCCATAATTACCAACAGTAAAAATGCTCTCCGTTTCTTGCGTCCACCTCTGCAGCGTCTTCTTTTCCTCCGTATGTCCACTGGAACGTCAGGTTTCTCAGCGTAGAGTAAAGAAGGGCCGCGTAGGGCGAGGAGGACCTGCCGCGCGTAAGTGGTGCGCTCCGAGCCGCGGTTGGATGAGTTCCCCGATGCAGATCCACAAAGTGCGAGAAACACTACAGTTAACAATAAAACTGTAGTCAAAGTAGGCTTCCCATGTGCAGAACTGCACAATTTTCCACCTACTGTACACAAAAAACGAAAAAGATGTCTATAAAAAACTAAAAAGAGAAAAAGAAGGAAAAGAGTGTTCGGAGCGTCAGTGACACGCAGCTGGTCACACAGCGCCATCTTGAAAGATATATGAGAAAATAGTCCCTCAACATGCAACGATTCATGTGATGCAAGGTTAGTTTTATTTCAAACATTATTCTATGGACGCAGATGTTCACATTGACAGTCTGGAGTTCTAATAGTTTGGCCTCAGGTGCTCTGTGGAGTGGGTAAGACTGTTTTTAGTGGCAGGACGACTATGGCCATTGACATGCACTAGCCTAGCACCAGCGACCTCTCCAAATACAAGGACTGGATGGAATATTTTAAAAGGTGTCTCCACACGTCTCCAACACTCTGGCTCACTAAGAAATGAGGCCCTATGTCCAAAATTCCAAACTGTCTCTGCATAGTGGCATAATTCAGAAATCCTTTGGCGAGCTACTTGGAAGGGGGTGGAGAGCTACTGGTAACTCCCGAGCTACAGGTTGGAGACACTTGCACTAAATAGAATTGAATGGAAAACAACTATAACATGGTTCAAAGCTCTAAAAAGTTGTAAAATAGGTCTTTTATGGGTGTGCTTATTTCCATGGAGATGTTATTGCTTCGCCTAAATGTTCCACAGTATGACAGTGGGCTTATTTAACTGGCTCCTCTTGCTTACCGTTCAAGAACCCAGTAAAATCACGCCCTCTTACTGTGAGTGTTCTTGCCGCTCAACAGTTCTGACCTCTAACTCGGCCTGGTGGTGTCATCTGCTTGTCTCCACGGAGATAGGTCGAGTTGATTGTCATACTGTGGAACATTCCATCCAGACAAAGCAATAACATCTCCATGGAGTAACATCTGTGGAGGAAAAGTGCATCTTTAACTTCAGATTTATAATTTGGGGATAAGGAAATTGGAAAGACAAAATGTTTCTGTTGGCGTTGTAGCATAGTAGTGTTTTTTCTAACTACAGCTTCTCAGAAAGTACTCAACTCTTTTTTTTAATCCAGTCTATCCAAAATATCTTACAAGATCATTTTTCTCAACTGTGCACTAAGTTGTGATGATTTTGTCTTGTCTTGTGGGATGAGATCTTGTCCCATCCTTATTAAATAATCCATAAAATCTGGTATTTTCAAAGAATAAACGCAAAAATTTGAAGAAATAAATCATATCTGAAGGAGCGGAGCTAGAAACACAAATCATTTCATGTTACACAATGTATTACTGAAGTAGAAGTACTGTTACACTGCGCAATATACTCAAGTAAAACTATTTGGAGTTATTTGAGTCCAATGAATCGAGGAGAGAAAAGGAGAGATTGGGGTCCAGTCCAACTTTCATAAAACTCACGTAGAACCTCGTAAAATTCTGGGCAAATCGACTCTGGAATTTCAGACTGAATTGAAATTAACAAATACAAAAGAAGCACTCAAACGTTTCACTTCAAATATTTATCCTTTCAAGGGCCGCCAGATCTAAACCAGGACTATAGCAAGACCAAACATGACTAAACTAGGACTAAACCAGGACCAAACCGTGACTAAACTAGGACTAAACCAGGACCAAACCAGGACTAAACCAGGGTAAACCAACCAGGACTACAACATACAGTAACAGGCCTATACCAGGACTTAATCAGGACTAAACCAGGATTAAACCAGGATTAAACCTTGATTAAATCAGGACTAAAACAACCAGGATTACAACAGGACTAAACCAGGACTAATCCAGGTCTTAACCAGGACTAAATTAGGACTAAACCAACCAGGATTACAACAGGGCTAAACCAGGACTAATCCAGGGATTAACCAGGACTAAATTAAGACTAAACCCACATAAACCAGGACTAAATCGGGACTACATCAGCACTACATCAGGACTAAACCAGAGTAAACCAGGACTACAACAGGATTAAACCAGGATCAAATCAGGACTAAACCAGGACTAGGCTAGGATTAAACCTGGACTAGACCAGGACTAAACCAGGACTAAATCAAGACTACAACAGGACTAAACCAGGACTAAATCAGGACTAAACCAACCAGGATTACAACAAGACTAAACCAGGACTAATCCAGGTCTTAACCAGGACTAAATTAGGACTAAACCCACATAAACCAGGACTAAATCAGGACTACATCAGCACTACATCAGGACTAAACCAGAGTAAACCAGAATCAAATCAGGACTAAACCAGGACTAGGCTAGGATTAAACCTGGACTAGACCAGGACTAAACCAGGACTAAATCAAGACTACAACAGGACTAAACCAGGACTAAACCAGGACTAAACCAACCAGGATTACAACAGGACTAAACCAGGACTAATCCAGGGATTAACCAGGACTAAATTAGGACTAAATCCACTTTAACCAGGACTAAATCAGGACTACATCAGCACTACATCAGGACTAAACCAGAGTAAACCAGGACTACAACAGGACTAAACCAGGATCAAATCAGGACTAAACCAGCACTAGACCAGGACTAAACCAGGACTATAACAGAACTAAACCAGGACTAGACCAGGACTAAACCAGGACTATAACTGAACTAAACCAGGATCAAATCAGGATTAAACCAGGACTAGACCAGGACTAAACCAGAACTATAACAGAACTAAACCAGGATCAAATCAGGATTAAACCAGGACTAGACCAGGACTAAACCAGGACTATAACAGAACTAAACCAGGATCAAATCAGGATTAAACCAGGACTAGACCAGGACTAAACCAGGACTATAACAGGACACTTCGCCTATAGACCCCAGACCAGGAGAGACCATCTGAACCATGTGTTTGGATAAATACAGTAAAAGTCGCCTCTCATTGAACCAAACCTTTGATAAGCACCTGAACCTTTTCTTTTACAGTCCCTGAGGCTCCAGTAAAAATAAAAATAAAAAAAGAGCTTTCATGTGATTTGACAGAAACTTCACACATCTCCAGTTACAAAGTTTCACGCTCTGCTCTTCACATTAAACCGTTTTCTGAGACGATAAATGACAGTTTTCTATCCTTGAAGAGAAGTTAACGGGTCTGAATCATAGACCGTATATCTTTATTCTTTTATACATATTATTTTATACAGTTTATGGTCTGAATGCACAATGATCCAAACTACAAAGCACAGACAGGAAGAAGAACCATGGTGGAGGAAGTACTGAAATTTTGATATTTAGTAAAAGTACAGATACTAGAACAAAAACAAAAAATAAACTCAATATTAAAATGAAAAGTATTACATTCAAAATACCTGTTTAAAAATGTGCTGTAGCTTATCCCATGCTGATTTTGAGATCTACAAAATAAAACTCGGAATGTAGTGATTTTGATAAAAAAAATTATGCAGAATTTTGTTCAGTAGAAACAATTAAATCATTTTTTCCCTGTGTTTTTATTTGTTTATCTATGAACACGTTAAAAATAAATCCCTAACCATTTCAGAAGGTGTCAAACATGAATAAAAAATACTTTCATTTTTCAGTACAGATATCAAAAATGTTCACTTAAGCAAAGTACTTTACTGCTGCCTCCATCGAATCTCATAATTTCCAGTTATATTGGAATACTCTTTGTGTAAGTGCTGCAGTGAGCCTCGTCATTCTGGTCTCTGTTCCTATTGCCCCGCTTTTTTGTTTTTATTTTGTTGTTTGACACTTCAAAAATTTGCGAATCATGTCCGTTCAAATTGTGATTTAGATTCGATTGTGGTTTCTGTCTTTATGTCAAGTTCCTTTTCTTTATTGTCTTCTAGGTCTAATTTAAACACCATTAAAGTCAGTCGTCTGTATTTTAATCCTCTAAAACTGCCTTTTCAATTTACAACTTCGTCAAACTGCTTTATTTCATCTAACTCCCACAAACCTGAAAAATGTGTTCTCAAAGCCAGAGACTGTAATTCAGACACTTTTGCCCTAGTTTAACTTTTGAAAGTAAAAACCATCAAAATGGCGTTGTTTTTTCCAATTGAAATCTCACAAATCCTTAACTGTGGTTTTCCAGATCAGAATTAGGTCAGTTCTAAAATTAAAAGTCCCATATTTACTCAAAACTTTACTCTTGTGAGCTTTAAGACATATTATAATGTTTTACCTCCTCAAAAACAGACCTGGAGTTGTGTTTTGTTTCATTCACATGTTTTCCTGCTTTATTAGTCTGTCTATCTCTGTTCCACCTGCTGATGTCATGAAGTGGTACTTTTGTAGTTAACAGCTACATTTTACTTTTAGTTCATAAGAAATGATCCAAATGATTCAAGCGAAGGTGTGTGGAGATGTGATGTTAAAAACACAAACCCTGTGTATTAATGCTCAGTTTCACTCTATTCCACCTTGTGATGTCATACAGGAAGTGCTCCACTGTATTTTTAAACTCCAGACACTTTTTTCCCTTCAATATACACAAGAGATATAACAAACGTGGCTGTGTTGCAATCAGTTACATGTTGGGATGAGGGAACAGAAATAGTAAATGATATAATAAAATAGTATAATACAGTATTAATCGAATAACAAAAAATGCATTTAGGAAAAAAGATCGTAACAAGGGGAATAGAGTTCATTCATTCTGAGTCCATAGAGTCTAAGGGAATTTCACACATGTAGGAAAACACTTTTTGAGCTTTTGGTCCTTTCATATGTTTCAAAGATTTTATATATAATTTTCAAATGAGTAAGGTTACGGGAACATTTCTGAATTTTACATTTGTGGATGTAAAATTTGGCAAGACTTTAAATTTACAGAGTTTGTTTGTTGAGTTTGTTTTGAAGGAGTACACCAAAAGTTATAACATCTGTATTTAGCAAGAAGAGGAAGGAAATATAGAATGTATCCAGTGTTGCATTTCAGACCAAAAAGGTTGGATTTTAATACAAAAGAAGAAAAGATGATCAGTGCTTTCAGTCTCTTTAAACTCCAGACACTGTCAATGGAATCATCAAATCCTGTTTTTGTACTTTCTTTATTTTATATATATAATATTTATATTTCAGTTCTTTTTCTAAATTTTGTACATATACTTATTCACTTTATATTATTATTTTTATTATTATTTCTCTTTTTATTATTGTTTATCTTGATTGCATCACACTTTTCCCCCCCTTTTTTGCACTAAACTGTCCTGGAGCTACTGTAACTGTTGAATTTCTCCACTGTGAGATCAATAAAGTCCTGTCTTATCTTATCTTATCTTATCTTATCCTCATGATTTCAGGCCTAGATTTGCCCATTTCTGCTGAACTAAAGGTAAAATGTAGCTTAACTACACTACACTTCATGACATCACAAGGTGGAACAGAGCTTTCTGAGCTTTGGAGATGTAGACAGACTGATAATAAAGAATTACTCAAACATGTGTGAATGAAAATACAACCTCAGGTATGTTTTTGAGGAGGTAACAATGTTCTAACATGGCTTGAAGCTCACAGCAGAAGATTTTTGGTAATAATTTTTGGCTTTAATACTGTGGAACATTCCAGGAAAAGTAATAATATCTCTTTAAGATTGAAAATTAACACGTATCCAGTCAACAAAACCAAAGACTCTAAGATATATACGTGAATTCTTTGCTGTCTGGGGGTCTGTTCTTGATTAGAGAAGATGATGCTTACAACATGCTAACAAAAGGTATTATAATGCAAATAACTTCAATATGTTTACTAGTGTATTCATTCGTCTCGCCTTTCTTCACCTCTGCCTAAGTCCAATCTCCTCTCCAGTGGGTTCCTCCTCCTCCTCTCGGCCGCATCCAACACCTGCGACTCCACAGACCCTCTCCAGATGTTAGTGTGACCTGTGACCTCCAGCCCTACCTACCCTCCGCAGTGGAAGTCCCGTTTGAATTCACACGTTGTCATTTTTCACCACCACAGCAGAGGAGGCAGCTTTGGGAGTTCTGCTTAAATAGAGCATTCCAGCTTGATGACGCAGCGCCCCCCGGAGGATAGTCCTTGGTGTAGTCCACATCTTTTTCCCATTCGGTGCTTCTATGAGTAACAAAAGGAGACAATACAGGCAAAAACTGTTACGTCCATGTATGTTTTCTTTTGTTTTGTGGTCAGTTGCATTGTTTTGATAAATGGCAGCTGATGTCATCAACCTTCCCTTGGGTTGTGAAGCTAACTGGAGCACTACTCTGTCTGAAGCTCAAATTAGACTTTATCTGAGCTTTATTTAACACATTTTGATGAGAAGGAGATGACTTAGTTGGAACTACAGACATAAAATTATAGTCACAAACTAACTAGCATCAGCCAACTCAAACTTCCTTGAGTTCTGAGACTGTCTGAAAAATAATGTTTCTAAATGTATTTATTTTTTCCTATTCATCTGCTGTCTCTCCCTCTCACTGTGCAAGTTACAATGTGTTTTAATTACGAAAGTTTTTTAGTTTAGACTGAATATTTCAAACATATTTTTTGCAATAAAATTTGTGAACATTATTTTCTTTTAAGGTATATTAAATATTGCACAAAACTGACTCTTCTGACCCTTAAAGCCATGTCATAATGTTGTGACCTCCTCAGAAACATACCTCAAGTTGTGTTTTGTTTCACTGACACGTTCGAGTAAACCTTTATTATTAATCAACATTATTTATCGACATCTCCAAAGCTCTAAATGCTCTTTTCCACCTTGTAAACTAAGTAACATGTTTACTTTAATTAAATGTCTGACGGTTACGTGACACTTTGGGGTGTTTGAAGAGTACACTGGCGCCCCCATCTGTCTCTGGGCGAAATAAACACTCATGCAAATTGGTTGTCACCGACCCGCCGCAGCTCTCAGGGCTCTGTTCTCGTTCTCGCGAGAGCCAAATTGCTTTATGGCACATCAACACACACAGGTATCCTAGCGACACACCCCATACTGGGGCTATCCACAGCTCAGTGCTAGATATTTATCTGGTGTTTATATGTGAGGCATCAGCCATGGCACAGCCAGCTAAGACACAGCGGAAACCTTTGTCTGAGGACGCCAGGAAAAGAAAGCGTGAATCGGACAGAGCCCGAGCTCACACAAGAGTCAATCTGGGGAAGGCGTTTGAGAAATGGAGAGAGCTCAAGGAAAGAGAAGGGCGCAAGACTGATGAAGATCTAGCCAGATTGTTATTGAACATGTAAGTTTCATATGCATTGCTCTATCATTGTCATAGTTATGCAATTTGAGTAATTGTTGGCTTTAGTACTGTTATCTTGATGCTATTATTAGCATGTTACATTTTCCATTGTGGCTATGAAACTGAACCATTAGACTGACACGATATGGACCAAAAAATATATCTCGATATCTTTACAGGAAAAATACAGCCCACCCAAACTACTGCAAAAACAAACAAACAAAAAAACAAATTTTATCTGATTAACTATTATTCATTTAGTTCTGCACTTAAACACTCTGCACCCCTTTCTGGACCCTCACCCACAGTTTGAGAACCTCTTCTTTAAGAGAACTTCCACTGGCACTTTACACAAAACTGCTTCAAAGTGAATAAAGTGTGTAGGATTTTTAAACCTGTATTTTCAAATTCCAAACTGGAGTTACTTTCTCTTGTTTTAAAGTGGTATTTAGCCTCTGCACATTTACCAAATCAAACGCACATTGTGACACAGGCTGCAGAGAGAAGCCCCGCACGCTCCCGCGCGCTCCCGCGCGCTCCCCCGCACGCCCCCGCGCGCTCCCGCACGCTCCCGCGCGCTCCCGCACGCCAGTATGAGTTTATTGGCGACAGCAGCGGCCTTAATGAAAAATGACCGCACTCAGTATTCAGAGTCTGAGACAAGACCGAGTCCAAATGCGCTCGAGTCCGAGACAAGACCAAGACAAAGCTCTCGCTTTAGCGGAGGAGGAAGTCCAGCGATGTGGGGGTGTCTACTGAGTGGTGGGGCAGGTGTGGGTCCTGCAGCGGGGCACTCCTCGTTTAAGGGGGCGTGGGTGTGTTTTGAAGCAGAGTTTGTTCGTATGAGTGATATCGGCCACACGTGGAGCTCGTACTGTACGCTGGGGTTGTGCGCGGCCGGAGGTGTCATGTGGTTGCGCTCGCTGGGAAAAGGGCATTTAGAAAGTTTAACTCGTCATGTTACGTCTGTGCGCAGCTCCTTATTGTGGCTGCAGAAGCACTCGCACAGATGCGCCTGTTTTGTTTTACACGTTCGCACACCGAAATATTTTCTCGCAAATGCAAGTGAAATGGACGCACAGTGGTCCTAGTCCTGGTTTAGTCCTAGTCCTGGTTTAGTCTGAGTCCAGCTCCGGGCTCCGCGGAGGAGCTCAGGGGACAAAAGCAGGAGGCGGAGGCGAGCGCAGCACAGAGAAGGCAAAACAAGCGAAGCGGCGAAACCAGAAGTAAACGTGAGCATTATAGCGATATATCGATGTCAGAATTCATATCGAGTTTCAAAAATATCTTGATATATTTTAAATATCGAGATATCGCCCACCCCTAATGTGATGTGACTATGGCTAACATGACGCCTGCATTAAACGGGATCATGCGTTTGCGTTGAGGCAGGTTTGTCATGTGGGGGTCACTTTTGTAATTGACAGACTGATGTTTCATCTGTGGAGTAATGTTAGATGTTTTAGCAGCTGCACGTGTTCTGTGTTTGTATTGTCAGTCAGTCTGTAAACGTAGCAATCATCTTGAAATCATCTGTTGCGTCTGCGTCTTGCATTAAAGATTGTCTGTAGGATGTTTTTTCAACATCCTGTTTTTTCAAATTGTGAATGAAAGTTTAAAATAGTATTATAGAGGTGCAGCAGCCTTGTAATTCTGATGACCAAACAAAAAAGAATGAAAGTCCATCAGCGGTGGCCGGGGTGAGGTTACTTAAATATCTATTGGCTGTTTGGTTGTTTATCAAACTCCTGCGTTTGTAGCGTAAAAGGCGCAGTTTACTCCACCAACGCAGCGGTTCTTAGCGCCTTTTTCCAACTGTAGCTTTCGCACATTTAGCACAAAGTTTGGTACAATGGCAGACAACAATCCACGACCAGTTAGCCGCAAAAGAAAGTCTGTTTTTGAGGTCGCAGAAAGAAAAAGACAAGGGGACAAGGAGCGAAGCCAAACGAAGGTGATCCTTGGAGATTCCTTCCAGCGGTGGCGCACTGAAGCAGACCAGGGGCCTAAAGACGGACGCGATGGTCGCTAAATTTCTTCTAGACACGTAACTTCAACAACCATTTATTCAGCAATTCTGAACACACCGGTGTCCTGACGAACTGTTCCACTTACGCGAAGCGTCCCACTGTAGCATGAAGTGACAGACATGTCTGCCGATCTGCGCTACCGTCAGAAAATCCTTCTTCCTTCCTTTTTTTTTCTGACTGTTTTAATTTTTTAGTCTAACTAGGACGCTCAAACATGACCCAAAAATAAAAGTCGATGCTGGATGTATGCAGGACATTCTGTCAGTAGAAATGAGCCCATCAGAATGTTTTTGTAACCATGTTCTGTTGTACAAATGAAGCTCATCTGAGTAAGATTTTACACATGTATTTACATTAGGTACACACAGTACGACCAAGGCAAAACATTTACACCACCTGTCTTCTTTGGGCCTGACAGCTCGCCTCATGCCAAAAAAGAGCTCTCCATTTAAATTAAATTAATTATGATACAAGAATTACACTTACATTAATTACTAATGTATTGCACTACATACCATTTATTATTAATGAGGATTTTAAGGAAACTACTGACCTCTCAGTGTGAACTTAGAGCCATACCTCCTCAGATTTGCCTTTTAGACTTGTCATAGACCTTTGGGTATGACCCGCAGAGGGGAAAACATGGACTTTGTAATTTTCTTCCATCCCTACAAAAGACAGTTGTGCATCAACTCTGTTCTGGTAGGGTCAGAAAAAACAGGTGTGTTTGCAGTGCTGCAGTGTAAGTCCTTTTTCTTGGTGCTCTTCAGTGCAGGGATTCCAGATTTGATCTATTTGATTGATAAATCAAGATTTTTTCCCCTCTTTATCTTGTATTGTCATGTGATCTATCAGTCATGTGATCTACGTGTAGAAATAAGAGGATGGCAGAGGCACTTTGATCTGCAGTATTTCAGTATACTTGAATTCAACATGTATAATGTATATGTATATTTTGTTGTTAATAATCATGTGTTTCATGTTGGTCACATGACCCCTATAAATAACTAGAACCACATGCTCACCTGGTTTTGACTCTAAACAGCAACATGGGGGCGCTTTGTTTTTTTTTATGTTGGTTACAGTTATGAGAACCTCACCTCTACTCAGAGCCCACAGGAACCCACAGCGAGCACTGGAACTGCATCTGAATCTGACACGTGAGTCCTGGTCCAGTCCTGTTGTCCTGCTTTAGTCCTGCTCTGGTCCTGCTTTAGTCCTGCTTTAGTCCTGGTTCAGTCCTGCTTTAGTCCTGCTTTAGTCCTGCTTTAGTCCTGCTCTAGTCCTGCTTTAGTCCTGCTTTAGTCCTGCTTTAGTCCTGCTTTAGTCCTGCTTTAGTCCTGCTTTAGACCTGCTTTAGTCCTGCTTTAGACCTGCTTTAGACCTGCTTTAGTCCTGCTTTAGACCTGCTTTAGACCTGCTTTAGTCCTGCTTTAGTCCTGCTTTAGACCTGCTTTAGACCTGCTTTAGTCCTGCTTTAGACCTGCTTTAGACCTGCTTTAGTCCTGCTTTGGACCTGCTTAGGACTTGCTTTAGTCCTGATTTAGACCTGCTAGTCCTGGTCTAGTTCCAAACTCCAAATAGTCTTGTACAGTTTGACCACAGACGAGGTTTGCACAACTGATCAAAATCAAATGGAATTTGTTATAATATATTTGTATTACACATATTTTAATCAGTTATAATGATCCACATTTTACTGAATGATCGAGTTATTGTTACTAAACACAGATGAAAACGATGGATACAGTAAAATATGATCTGTCTTGTGTTATGTGAAGTTGTGATTTTATTGTAAAACAAGTCAGAGAATTATATTAAATAATGAACCTTGTAAAACCTTGTTATGTTTGATGTTTTTTGTTCATTCAGACCAATCTACTGTGTAATAGTTATAATACTTGGATGTATTGATGTAACAGAACCACATATCATGTTTTATTTTGCAGAGTCGTGAAGCCTGAGCCCAGGCCTCCCTCTCCTCCCTCTGCTCCTGTGCTCAAGTGAGGCTTAAAGATGTTAAATGTGGAGATGTTACTGTATTTTAACGTAACCTTTTCATGTGTGGATCAGGTGCCCATTGTGTGGTTTTGTTCTACCTTCAAACGGAAATATTCTGGAGCCCCAAACTATGGAAGTCACAGTGAAGGTAAAACTGAGGGCCGAACCAGTCTGCCTTTGATTCGGACAAATGTACAATTCAATTTTCATTACTGATACTTAAGATACTGATACTGCAGCGGATGTCATGAAAATTTCCTGCGGGTGTGAAGCTGTCTGAAAGCACTGCTCTGTTAGAAGCTCTGTTACACAAGTTACACATGTCATGACCTGGCTCAGGGAAATGACAAAGGGACGCCAAACAACGAAATATACCAAAATTAATTAGATTTATTTAAATTAAGATGAATCAAATAAAGGAAATGATATAACAATGAGATGTGACTGTCTGTAACATCAGTAGTGTAAAGGGGTGAATGAGTGAGTGGTCATGGTGTATGAAGTGTTGTATAAGCAAAACTAAAATAAAAGGCTAACAAAGGGCTAAGGCGGTGCAGCGCAGGTGACGGCCTCGAGAGAGAGAGCGAGTGGCAGTAGGCGGGCCTTTAAATAGGTGCAGCACGACGGGCCCAGACGCACCACACACACCCAGGTCCGCCCTCAGCTTCACCTGCACAGAAATAAACAGACGCACAGACAGCGCCCACACACACACACCCACTTGTAGGAAGGGGTCGTGACACACATAACAGATGAGCTGATTTGTGCAAGTTTCTCTCAATCTAAATTACACTCTCACACTATCTAACATTAGCCAACAGTTTTTCAGTCACTTTTTTGTTGAAAATCACCTGAACGGGATCATTAATGCTCATTTCGACCACGGGCTCCTGAAACTGTCATTTTGTATTTTTTTTCTTTTTTTTTTTTGTGAGTTTTCAGACAGTACTTTTTTGCCTGTGTGTACTAATGTATGTATTGTGTCACCATGGTAAGACTTACTTAGACAAACTTTATTCATCCACAAGGGGAATGACTTGGTCACAGTAGCACACACTTCATGTATATTATAATAGCAAAGAGTAAAACATGTATAAAAAATGGTAATAAACCTCTAAATAAGTAGCAATAAAAACAGCAAGAGATCAGTGTAAATAAGACATAAATTATATAAATGTATGTCCAGTAAGTAAAACACAAATGTCATAATATAAATACAGTAGATCACAGTTATATACAAGAGGCCATAAGGAATCAGTGCAAAGATGATTTGATGATTGACAGGAGTACAGTTGTAGGGAGTATTATCTGTTACATAATGGTGAGTTGTACAGTTGTAGGGAGTATTATCTGTTACATAAGGGTGAGTTGTACAGTTGTAGGGAGTATTATCTGTTACATAAGGGTGAGTTGTACAGTTGTAGGGAGTATTATCTGTTACATAAGGGCACAGTTGTAGGGTGTATTATCTGTTACATAAGGGCACAGTTGTAGGGAGTATTATCTGTTACATAAGGGCACAGTTGTAGGGAGTATTATCTGTTACATAAGGGCACAGTTGTAGGGAGTATTATCTGTTACATAAGGGTGAGTTGTAGGGAGTATTATCTGTTACATAAGGGCACAGTTGTAGGGAGTATTATCTGTTACATAAGGGTGAGTTGTAGGGAGTATTATCTGTTACATAAGGTCACAGTTGTAGGGAGTATTATCTGTTACATAAGGGGACAGTTGTAGGGAGTATTATCTGTTACATAAGGGCACAGTTGTAGGGAGTATTATCTGTTACATAAGGGCACAGTTGTAGGGAGTATTATCTGTTACATAAGGGTGAGTTGTACAGTTGTAGGGAGTATTATCTGTTACATAAGGGTGAGTTGTAGGGAGTATTATCTGTTACATAAGGGAACAGTTGTAGGGAGTATTATCTGTTACATAAGGGCACAGTTGTAGGGAGTATTACCTGTTACATAAGGGTGAGTTGTAGGGAGTATTATCTGTTACATAAGGGCACAGTTGTAGGGAGTATTATCTGTTACATAAGGGCACAGTTGTAGGGAGTATTATCTGTTACATAAGGGTACAGTTGTAGGGAGTATTATCTGTTACATAAGGGCACAGTTGTAGGGAGTATTATCTGTTACATAAGGGCACAGTTGTAGGGAGTATTATCTGTTACATAAGGGTGAACAGTTGTAGGGAGTATTATCTGTTACATAAGGGAACAGTTGTAGGGAGTATTATCTGTTACATAAGGGTGAGTTGTAGGGAGTATTATCTGTTACATAAGGGCACAGTTGTAGGCAGTATTATCTGTTACATAAGGGTGAGTTGTACAGTTGTAGGGAGTATTATCTGTTACATAAGGGTGAGTTGTACAGTTGTAGGGAGTATTATCTGTTACATAAAGGCGAGTTGTACAGTTGTAGGGTGTATTATCTGTTACATAAGGGCACAGTTGTAGGGAGTATTATCTGTTACATAAGGGCACAGTTGTAGGGAGTATTATCTGTTACATAAGGGCACAGTTGTAGGGAGTATTATCTGTTACATAAGGGTGAGTTGTACAGTTGTAGGGAGTATTATCTGTTACACAGGGGTTGTAGGGAGTATAGCATGAATATCGTCCTGTATTTATCGCTGTTTGAGTGGAGTTATAGGAGCCTGTTGGAGAATTAACATTTCGCCATAGAGACGCATGTAGAACACCCACAGTGTGATGTAGCAGCAAAGGCTCAATACAGTTTATCCACACAGCTGGAGCCGTCAGAGGAGTCGATGAGCGGAGCAGAGGGAGTCGACCAGAGTGATGGAGAGACTGAAGAAGAAGAAGAAGAAGAAGAAGAGGAGGAGGAGGAGGAAGACGAGGAGGAAGGGGAGAGTGAGGGATCAGACATGGATGTGTGGGGCCAAATTCAAAGAACAAAAAGAAAGAACAAAAGAGAAAAGAGCGGAAACGAGACGGGTGAGGAACTCTGGATTAAACAAATGTATGAATCTTGATCATTTTCTGATCTATGTTATAATGTTTCCTCATCACACTCACACACCCAGAGTTGTGTTTTGTTTCTTCTCTCAAACTGAAAATACTCTGTTCTACCTTGTGATGTCATGTGGTAATACAGGAAGTGCTCCATCTTCTTTTTAAACTCCATACACATTCACTAGAAGCATTTGGATCATTTCAGCTCTTGAATTACCAATCACCAGTGAACTAAAGGTAAACGATATTTTAAAAACTACCACTACATGACATCACAAGGTGGAACAGAGCATTTTGAGCCTGGAGATGCAGAATAATAAAGGATTACTGAAAATGTAAATGAAACAAAACACAACTCCAGGTATGTTTTTGAGAAGGTAAGAACATTATAACACGTTTTAAAGCTCACAAGAGTCAATTTTGCGTAATTTAGGACCTTTAAAAATGACATTTTGAACAACATGATCATCTCTAACTGTATTTTTTCAGATCTGCAGAAGAAGCTTTGCACCGAGTGTGGAAAGTTTTACAAGACGAACCACAAATGTGATCACAAAGCCAAACCCTATGTGTGTAACATCTGCGGCCGAAGATTCATCTCGGAAGCGGCTCTCAAAATTCACAGCAACATCCACTTGGAAACCCACCGGTACCACTGCAAATACTGCTACGTCAGCTTCAGGGCTAAACCGGAGAAGGTAGCGCACGAGCTAATCCACCTGAAGCAAAAGGATCCGTTCAAATGCCCAGATTGCGCGTCGACATTTCCGACGTTTAAGAAAAGAGCCGTTCACAGAAAGCAACACAGCGAGAAGTATAGGTGTAAATTATGCGGGATTGGGTTTAGAGAAGAGAAGATGTTCCTGAGACATGTCGTGGTCCATACGGGAGAGAGGAGGTTCAAATGCTCCTTTTGCCAATGGAGTTTCAAACAGGAAAGTCATCTCAAATCACACATGCGCCTTCACACCGGAGAGAGGCCCTATCGCTGTAAACACTGTCACAAAGCGTTCAATCATAACGTGAGTCTGAAGAGCCATGTGCAAAAGTATCACCCAGAAGAGGAGAAGAAGAAGAAGGTGGAGGAGAAAGAAAAAGAAAGCGCAGAACTGAAAGAGGAGGGACGGATCACAGCGAAGCCCAAACGGAGAATGCCACCCACTGGTCGGCCAATCGGGAGACCAAAAAAGAACCCAGACAAAGAGAAGAAACCTACTGAAAGAAAAAAAAGACTAACGACACGGGACAGCGATGATGAAGAGAGCGAAGAGGAGTTTTCGTAGTCGCCACGTTGTCACGATACTAAAATTTAAAACTTAATACTAAGGTATAGACTTGATACACAATACCTCAATGATAATAATAAAGGCAAAAAACACCTTCTTTAGGCAATAGAATGCGATTTTCAATATTTAATCGTAATACTTTCTTTTACCTCCGTGAAGTTGCCCCCATCAAACACAAACCTACACAAAAACTATGTCAAGCCTTTGTGCTTCGTTTGTGCTGTTTTGTGCTGCAAAATGTTTCGTTTGTGCAATTCTGAATCTTAAGATATTTGCAGTTTTATTTTCAGCCAATGACATCATCCAGCCCCTCATTATTTCTGCGGTAATTATAGGACGTCATTTCCGCTCATATGCAAACTTCGCAAAACTAGTGAAGCTAAACGATCTCAGGCTGCGGAAAAGTCTGTAACAGTCTTTAGTAATTTGCTTTTGATTCATATTGTATATAATAATACAGACTTTTCCACAGGTTTAGATTGTTTATCGCCACTAGTTTTGCGAAGTTTGCAGATGAGCGGAAATGCCGTCCTATAATTACCGGAGAAATAATAATGAATCATTTTAGAAATAAACTCACACAAATGAAAATTGGCACAGCACAAAACAGCACAAATGAAATACAAATGTTTTCTATAATTTTCTGCCTGTTTTGAGGTTATTTCACATTTTGAGGGGCTGGATGACGTCATTGGGTGAAAATAAAACTGCAAATATTTTAAGAACCAGAATCACACAAACAAAACATTTTGCAGCACAAATGAAGCACATTTTGCATGTTTTAGTGCATTTTGAAGCTTCCTGGGGGCTGACCCCAATTTGACCTATAAAAGAATTGTTAATTTCTCCAAAACTAAAGAAGCACAAATGAAACTTTTTGCAGCACAAACGAAGCACAAACGATTGACATAGTTTTTGTGTAGGTTTGCGTTTGATGGGGGCCAACTTCATGCAGGTCTTTCTTTTCTATTTCCATGTGGCCTTATATTTCTTGGTTGTTCAGGCATGTTCCATGTGAGGTCTGTAGTGATCAGGTTTGTGGAGATGCAAGCCCGCTTTCAGGGATATGTGTTTTTTAGTTCAGTAAACAAAGCTAAAACGAAGCAAACAGGCTTTTATTGTTGTATATTTTCGGGCTAAAAAGTTCCATTCTGTGGCTTTAAAAAAAACAATTCAAGAGCTACACTTTTTCTTATGAGTCGATAATTGTCTTGAGAACAAAAACACGTGTTATCTCTTGCAACATTACTTGAAATGTTCCAGGCAAGTCTCATTCTGCCCTCTACTGAACAATCCGGGAACTGCAGCTGAAAATTGAACACAGTTTTAGGCATAGATTTTAGATTTTATCATATAAAAATGTATCTGCACTAAAATTAACTGAATACGAGGAGTAAGTCCGAAGTAAACACAATACTTTTGCTAAAACTTCAACACTTTTTTCTCTGTTTTTCTGTGTACAGTGTCCATTTTTCATAATGAACAGAAAAAAGGAAAAACATGCATCACAGCAATAAAGACGCGCTACCTGGCTGTATCCATGGAGATGTGATTGCGTTGCTTGGAAAGTTCCGCAGTATGACATTAAACTCTGCGATTCATATTTGCGTTTAAATCAGTTAGAGAGGTTTTATTGGTTTTATATGCCTTGAAACACATGAATTCTTACAGCGACTGTGGTCACCTCTCCGCAGATCTGACCTGGGAGTATCACTAATTGCCTCCGTGGAGATGGATAACGTAAATGCCGTATTGTGGAACATTTTAGACAACGCATCATCTCCATCGGACAGTTGACAGACTCCCCACCAGAAAAGTAGAGAAAAGTAGAAGAACTTTTTATTGATGTTTATCTAAAAACATTGGTCTATTTCTGTGTTTCTCAAACTGTGGAACACAAACTCCTTCAGATGTTACTTGGGCGGCTCTTCAGTTTGTGGATTCCCCCAATTTAGAGTTCTTTTTATCCACTTTTTGTCCTCCTTTGGCTTATTTCCTGTTTAGAACTACTGTGGCAATGGTGTAGTCCACTTTTAGGCCTGGTTTAGCCCTAGATTAGCCCCGTTATAGACCTGGTTTAGATCTGAAGGTGCAAACCCTTTCTTTGATGTAAAAAGTCCAAGAACCAGTGGCTTATCCAAAGGACTAGACCAGTTTCGCGCCATCCAGAGAACAGTTTATAATCGTTTTTGCCATTTGCGTCGCTAGCACCTCCAAACTCAAACTCTCTTTAACTTCTTCGCGAGCTAACTTCATGACATCCAAAGAGACCGTCTCTGCAAAAGTGATCACCTCCTCCTCCCACCTGGCGCTGTGCTCTACGGACTCTTCGGTGGTCAGTGAATCCATCAGTTGTTGCATCATCTCCACTTTGGACTGGTCAAACTCTGAGCGATCCTGTTCATCTTTCGGCGTTGGGGGCGGAGGAGACGGCGTGAACTCTTTGGCCAGTCCTCCTTTAAGTTTTCTGGTGAAACTTTGTCGATTTTTCACCATTTCTGGCACCATAGGGGTGGGGGGAGGCGCATCGGGGTAGTCCAGGGACCCCAGATTCGGCAGTCCAGATTGGGGTAAAGTTGGATAGATTTGCCCCGATGTCTGGTCGTTTTTGCTTGTTTCTTGTTGGTGCGAAGTTGAGTTCCTTTGAGCGACTTCTCTCAATGCTGTTTCAATCACGTTCAGTGCTAGCGTTTGTGCATGGTTCTCCTTAAAATCCTCAATGTTTTGGATTTCCATTTCGATTGACTGGATTATCGCGCTTGCCATGTTATGCGCAAATTTTTCAATGGTCCCTTTGTGCGGTGGGGTTTTCATGGGGTCCGCCTGGTCTTCTGTGGTGGACATCTTGGATCCCTCTGTATCCAAACCTATGGAAAACAGATCATAATTTGTGAGTGATTTGAAACAATGGAGACATTTTTTGCAGTCCAGAGTCCAGTTTTGGTTTGAATTGTTGCCTTGTTCCTAAAGTTTGTCCAAAGTTTTACAGCAGAATGACTTTCCAGCAACACAGTGAGTAAAACAATTCCCAAACGTGGTACAATAATTTTGAGAGGATGCCATTTGTGAACTTGATGACCAGATTAAAGAGGAGGTATTGCACTTCTGTGGGGTATTAAAGGTCCTACTACCTGCCGAAGCTTTCCATGGGGTACGTGACTGCTGAATATAACAGAAATCTACACTGACATCTTTTTAGACAAATTATAATACACAAATTAATGGGCAATTTATAAAAGGAAAAAAGAAAGAATACAACAACATCTAGATGAAAAAAACTGAGCCATTTTCTCAGTTTTCCCAGATTTTATTGAGTTACTATCACCAACAGAGCCCAAAGGAACCCGCATGTTTCCAATCGTCTGCTGGTTTTGTGGCGTAAGCGTGAATGGAGCCTAATACGCAAAATTAACTCTTCTGAGCTTTAAAGGGACAGCCTGGAATTTTGGACCTCATTTCTGTGTTGGAGTGTTGGAAACATGTGGAGACACTTTTTTAAATATTACATCCAGTCCTTGTATTTGAAGAGGTTGCTGGTGCTAGGCTAGTGCATGTCAATGGCCATAGATGTCCTGCCACTAAAAACAGTCTTACCCACTCCACAGAGCACCCGAAGCAAAACTATTATAGCACCAGACTGTCCATGTAAATGTTTGTATCAATAGAATAATGTTTGAAATAAAAACAACCTTCGATCGCATGAATCGTCACACTGAGGGACTATTTTCTCCGATATCAGTCTGCTGCTGCCGAGCTTTCTATCAGGAAGTACAACTCGCTGCTGCTGCTCAGACATAAATCCTTCAAATGCGAGGTTGGTTTTACTTCTAAAATTATTCTATCATCACAGACATTCACATGGACAGTCTGGAGTTCTAATAGTTTTGCCTCGGGTGCACTGTGGACTGTTTTTAGTGGCAGGACAAGTATGGCCATTGACATGCACTAGCCTAGCACCAGCAACCTCTCCAAATACAAGGACTGGATGGAATATTTAAACTCCACACGTCTCCAACACTCTGGCTCACTAGGAAATGAGGCCCTATGTCCAATATTCCATTCTCTCCCTTTAAGCCACGTTAATATGTTGTTACCTCCTCAAAAACAGACGTGGAGTTGTGTTTTTTTTATTTCATTCACACATGTTTGAGTAACCCTTTATTATTAGTCTATCTACATCTCCAAAGATCAAAACGCTCTGTTCCACTTTGTGATGTCCTGAAGCAGTTGTTTTCAAGTTAACAGCTTCTTTTACCTTTAATTCAGTCGAGATGGTCAATTCCAGGGCTGAAATCATCCAAAGGTTTCTAGTGAAGGTGTATGGAGTTTAAAAACACAGTGGAGAACTCAGTAAATATGCAGGATTTGTGTGTCAAGCATTTGTGAATGAAACAAAACACAACTCCAGGTATGTTTGAGATGAGTACGCAAAAGCAACAGTGTAACATAGATCAGAATATGACGTTATATGGGCCTTTCTGCTAACACATAACATATTTAAATCACCATGGTGCCTTTTTTGAGAAACTGCTGCACGTCACATCAGGTTTGTGAAGTTGTTGTGTACAGTTTTGTATCATGTTTTTGTATATTTATGGGAAATGGCCCTGTGGGAGCCTGGGTGATGTGGGCTTGTGGGCGGAGCCTTGTACATGTTCATACTGCTAAAAGGGTTGAAATAGAGATTGCAATTACTCAGACATGCATGGATGACTTTTAAAACCACTTCAGCTATGTTTTTGATGAGGTTATAACATGATAGAAGCTAAAAAAAACCTGTCGAAATAGAGGAAGATAAAAACTGTAGAAAGCGAAAGTTGAGGTTAGAACCACATTCTCTTTATTAGTTTTACAGGAAGTTGAAATAAAACACTTGAGAAACCTGCCTGCAAAGTCTCCATGTTTAGATATATGTATGTAAAGGTGAATGCTTGTAACCATGGAGACAGAATGCGGCGCTATATAACATTAATATCTATATTGCAAATTTTAAAGAGGTGGCATGATGCAAAATTGACTTTCTAGAGCTTTCGTCCATGTTATAATGTTCCCTCATCAAAAAAAAAAAAAATGCCTGAAGAGGTTTTAGACGTCATTCTTGCACGTTTGAGCAATCTAGCGATCTCTTCTAGGCCTTATTCAAACCCTTTTTACGTTTAGCTGTAAGATTCTGTCCACAAGCCAAACCAAAAGCAGGATACAAAACATGCACACACAAAATACACTACAACTTCACAAACCTGGCGCGATTTAGTTGTGATAGCGCTCTGAAGGGGAAGTGACTTAGCACAGGGAGCAAGGTAAATAAAAGGTAACATGGTGATCTAATAATTCAAATAAATAAATAACTAACAGCACCTTTGTTTTGTTAAATGAAGGTTTAAACTGTTTGAGAAATACCTTCCCCGTGCGTAAATTGTCTCAAATTTAAGTCAGCGCTACTTCCTCTATTTTTTTGGACTTTTCTTCTCAATTTTTTTCCACAAACTGCCACTTAACTGACGTAAAACTATGATAAATATTGACCACAGATACTATCCCACCAAACCAGGTCAGACGTAGAAAAACAGGAAAACCTGACACTGAAGGACGGGGTCAAGTGAAGAGGAAAGATTATAACATTTTTTTTTTTTTTTACCTTTAATGTGCTGTGTGTGTTTTTCTTTTGTTTTCGAGTCCTTGCACCTGCACAGACTCATCTCAAAGGCATGTACTTTTATCAAAATTATAATGTTTTTGGCAAATTTACTGTCCTTGATAAAATTCCCCCTGTTGTTTTCATGTTGGTTCAGCATGTTCTAAATTTGTTTTGCTCAAATCATGTATTTTTATGACGAGAAGGTTTCAATTGTGCATAAAAATGGAAAAAAACAACAACATATATTTATTTTTGTACTTTTTTGTGAAGGAGGATCTGTCACCATGGAGATTTTATGCTTAGAATGTTCCACCATTGCCATTAAATAGGTCTTGGCTTGAATTTTTTCAGTTATTAGGTAAAGATACATTGGAAAGATCGCCTCAACACGGATCTTACCTGTAACTTGTCTTAATGGCTCGCCTGCTTGTCTCCATGGAGATAGAAACATTTAATGCCACACCGAGGAACATTCTAGGCAAAGCAATAACATGGAGACGGACAATAGGCCAGAAAAGTTATACACCACTTTGAGGTTACATTGTGTTACTGTTATATTAAAGCCACACTACGGAGCTTTCTGGAAATGGCACGTCACCTGCCTGATTCCCTGGAAATAGAAAGTTAAAACCACACTTTAGACAGACACGTTTTAAGCCATACTGTGGAATATTATAGCCAAAGGAACAACATTTCCATGGAAACAGGAAAACAGCCCTTCTACAGGTCAAATATGAGTCAGGTTTATGGAGATGCAAGCCCACTCTGAGTGAGGACGTTTTTTTGTTTTGTTTTTTAGTGCAATAAAAACAACCAACATGAAAAAAACAACAACATGCTTTTATTTTAGTCTATTTTAGTCTAAAAAGTTACATAGAATGGCTTTAAATTGTGGTAAAATCTACAGAAGATCTTCCATTTTGCAAACCCAGTGGAGTCACACGTACAGAATATTTAAAAATAAAAGCCTATTTAAAACTCAAAAGAAACATGAGGCCCAGGGCTGAGAGAACTTCGACTGGAACCAGGCCAAAACCAACAAACCACAATCCAAGAAATACTTTAAAACATTTACAAAGTTTCACATGATTATAAAAATACAAGTTTGGGACAGAAATAAAAACATATTTGATCAAGTTGATTAAAATTAGACTCACCGTGAGAGTAGAGTGATCGGTGTGCACAGCTAAATGTTTCTGATGCAAATGAGCGAACGCGGAAACGTCAAAACCACTTCCTGTGAACTGCAAACTCTCTACTGTATCATGTCAGTCTGTTAAAGCTGCACAGGGTCACTTTTCTGGCGAGAGGGTCAGCCATGTACTCGTCTCCATGGAGATAGCGTGGCTTTCTCTGTAATCATCACAGTACTCTGGCATTAAAGTTATTTACCTTCACAGAGACACACAGGTGAGAAGTTACAGGTCAGGTCTGTGGAGAGGCGAACCCACTCACATTAAGAATTTATGTTTATGCTGCTTGTCTCCATGGAGATATGATTGGCAATTGCATTAAACATATCTATCTGTCATTTGTTTAATTGCGATCGTTTTTATTGCTCAAAAATAGCTTGGAAAACATGCGCTCTCGCTGTAAGCAGGGTCGTCTCTCCACAGATCTGACCTATACCTTGGTCTGGCAGCGTCACCTGTCTCCATGGAAATAGATAAGTTTAATATCATACTGTGGAACATTCCAGACAAAGCAAAAACATCTTCATGGAGACAAACAGGTGGCAGACCCTCCACACTTACATAGTGCACCTTTAATGCCACACTGCAAGACATTCCTGACAAAGTTATAATATCTCCATGGAGACAAGGTGAAAACGTGAAAACTTGTCACTGTGAACAAAATAGTGTGTATTCCATGTACACATTCAGAGTGACACTGTTTAGGCCAGCGAGCTCCTTCAGCTCATATAGAAAGCTCTTCAGTCTGTGGGTTTTAGATTTAATCCACTTTTTTGCCCTCCTTTGGATAATTTCTTGTTTAAAACTATAGGAGAAATGATGTAGAGCACTTTTAGTCCTAGATTAGACCTGGGATAATCCTGTTATAGACCTGGTTTAGATCTGGTGATACTCAAAAAGACAATCTTGGCTGTATTTGGTGTGGAAGGTTTGAGAGACACTGGACTAGACCATTGTCATTTGGCTCCATCTTGTGGCAAATGTGTGTATGTGTTTTGTTGGCTTTTTTTTTTTTTGGTCTTATCAGTCCATCCAAAAATATGAACTGACAAACTAATGCAAGAGTCACATTTCAGAAACATGCTCGTACAGATCTAAACTACAGAGTTAGCAGTTTAAAAGGATTAGAGAGGGTACTTATTTTGTCTGTGGAGGAATGTGGCAACATACTTCAAATACCGCAGCCTTTGTGATGTGCCAAATGTAATTATTTGATGCCAGGTAGAGCTCTTTCTGCGAAACAAAAATACCAGTGAGACAATCAGCTGTGTGTGCCTCCCCCTCCACGCCACCCGGACCAAAACATCAATAAACCGGACTGAGCTCCTATTGGACGGAACGGGTTTGAAAAATGGTGCGAAGGCGCGTTTGATTTAACGCTTAGAACAACGCGCAGGCATTTATTTTCTCCATTTCTTTTTTTTTTTTTTTTGATAAATAAATTAAATAAATACGAGCGAAATATTTTAATTTCAATAAGTGATATTTAAATTTGTTATGTGTGTTTAAGTGTGAAAAGTTAGCATAGAGTTCGTTCAGTTCTGCGGGATGGGCGGGTTTGTGGTTTGAACCGTGTTTAAACGCTTTATTCCAAAATATTACCGCTTAAAATAGTAAAATATAACACACAGATTGACATTCGACCTCTAAATAAGAATCTAATGAAGTTAAAGTTAGATAAATGTTGGATTTCTTTGTCACCGGGCACAATTGTAACATAAAACAAACGCCCCCCCGGACAACGGCATCCCTAGCAGCGCTCTGATTGGTCGAGAGCGCTCAAATTCCAGTCATTCAAATCTGCAAAGCGGAGGAGGACTCTTTTTCGTTTTTCTGTTTCAAAACTCGACAAAGGTGGGTTTTAAACGCTATTAACCGAATTGCACACGGATTTACTAAAAGAGGTGAACACACGAAGAGGAGCAAGACGGTTTTGTGCAGGTAAACGCGTCAAATCGCGCGTCATTTCTCATTCACGTGTTGGAATCCTATCCATAACTACGCGACAATTTAGCTTTTCGCGGTTTGTTATGCCCACATTTCAGCCAAAAACTAGCTAAAACTTACAAAAGCAGATGGCAAACCCTTTGTATTGCATTGCTAGCATGTGCATGAAGCTATATTGTTGCGTTTTGCTTTGCAGATTGGTGGAAAAAACGAGACAACATGCCGTTTTCAAGGGGGAAGAAGCCAACGGTGTCTGCAGCGAGTAGACTGCCCAAACTGAGCACAAGATCGGACGAAAACCTGGTAATTCTAGTTCTAGATTTTAATATCAGATTTTATTCACATTTAGCACCACTGTTTGCATATGTTGGTGAGTTTTTGTTGTGCGTGTTTGTTCACTTTACATATGGACCAATGAAGCAACCTCAGCTGTAGATGGATGGACATTTGCATGGTTTTAAATGGGACCAAGGGTTACATTGTCTCAGCACAATGCCTGCAAAATGTAAAATAATTGTTAGTTTCTTTAATTTATAGCAACTTATCATTCAGAAACTACACTATAAACTAAAAACATACTGTTGTCTCCTGCATTGGCATTGATTGATTGATTTATTTTATCAGAAAACTATTAAACTTACAAAGTCCAAGCTTTGCATGACAAAGTCAAAATTTCAGTATAATTTTTTGTATTTTCTTTGACTATTACCTATGGGCGAAGTATTTTGGTTTAGAAATCTGGTCAGCTGACTGCACTTTGTTCATGTTGCTGTCGAATCTTGGTATGGTACTGTGGTAGAAAAATGTGTTTTGGTTATGATGTTTGAAATTTTTAAAAATATTTCTACTAGAATATATTTTTTGGCATAGAAACTGTTACATCTGTACTGTTACAATTAATGTAAATAGACCTGAGTATGTTTGTTTTTAAACCAACTTAGAAAGGCTGCATAATTTTTTAGATTTTTTTTTCTCAGAAATATTGCAATTTCCATTATATTTGCGATATGTTTAAAAAGTAAGATTCTTTGCACATTGTAAACAAAACGCTGAACTAATACAAAAATCCCATGCATTTTAGAACATGTTTGTAGATGTGTAAACTACAGATCCAACCATATTTCTCTATGCAAAGTGGTGATTGCATTTTCAATTAAATCATTTTTGTATTTTATAGGAAACATTTATAAATTTGAGTCATTGCCCAGCCCTCTGTTATTGTCTGTCAGGGTTAGTATTTTTTGTGATATTACAGTGTTTTTGCTGTTGTTTCAGGAGGAGGGGTTACAGGTCAAAAGGTCGTCCTCTCCGCCCAACGGAGCGCCCAAAAAGAGGACGGCATTCATCGACATCACAAATGTAAGCTTTAAATGCATGTTTTGAAAGTTTAGATAAGATATTGGATGAATACAGTACAGTGCTGTGTGGTGCAGTTTTAGCTTCAGGCGCCAGTTTGTTTGTGGAGAAAGGAAACACTGAGGATTAGGTTCGGTTTTCAATATATTTTTTGTGTATTTGAAAAAGAAATTGTAGAAGTTCTGTTTTACTTATACTTTGCAGCTGATGCCATCAACATTCCCAGGGGGTGTGAGGCTAACTAGAGGCACTGCTTTATCTGAGGCTTGTTGACTCTTTTATCTGAGCTTTATTTTAACACAATCTAACCAAAAAAAGCCGGTTTAGTTGGAATTAAACCGTTGCTTTGATTTATTCTGTTAAACTAGTCTCTCGCACTTCAAATTACAGTCATAATCTTGCTAGTATTGTAACAGTTTGTCACTGTCATTTTGTTGGAAATGGCTCCAAAAAGCTCCAAAACAGGACCTTGAATGCTCATATTAATCACAGGCTCCTGAAAATGTGCTGTTTAAATCCATTTTGTATTTTTTCTTGAGATTCCAGACGATTGTAAAACTTTTTGTACATGTTCGTTTAAATGTGCATTATGTCACCTTCAATATTACACCTTAGAGATGCTTAGAACATCCCCAGCACGATGTCACTGCGACATATCAATATGGACTACCGATAAAATGGGAGTTGGAGCTGCGAATAGTCGATTTAATCGCTGGTATATTTATGACGTAAAAATTCACTGTAAATCTTCAGTTGTTTATAAAACTTAGGTTTGGCTCTATTGTATTTTCAGTTGGGTTTATTTTGGCAACATTTCTTGTTATTCTGCCTTATTTAAAGACAGTAGGTCGGCCTAATGGCATTTTTGTATGATGTTCTAGCCAGTAAAGAAAGTGCTGTAAGTAAACTACCGTTATCAGCCTTTAGCGATAAATGTGTGCACGCTGCAGTAATTAATGATATGCTAAATGCCGATGATTCACACCTCTATTCACATCTTATTTACATATCAGTGCGTGTCAAGTAACATATATACGGCCACTATAGTCACTTTACGGATGCTAACAGAAGAGGAAACAGCCTGTTTATGTGTGGGAGCTACAGCAGCTAATCGCTAACCAATGAGAAAGAACCAAAACAAGCTTCAAAACCAACACATTTCCAACACTCAGCCTCACACAGGCTCCTCTCAGATCACAAGTCTGCATTAAGAACTGTCCTTTTAATCCAGACTCAAACCAATCCGTAAAAAGAAGAGAATCTCAGTGTTGCGCATATGGATCTATGGCTGCGGCTGTAAACAAACGCACATGGTGATGCGTTCAGGAGCAGGATGGACAAAGACAAATGACTCCTCAGATAAATCCTGAGACGGCGCCACATATGAGGACATTTAGCTGTCTGTAAATTGGATTAAATGGGCAGAATATAGAGAGTCGGAGCTTTATAACAAGGTAAAACGTGTCCACGTGGAATACTGGCCCATATTGGCAAGATTTTGGCCGATAGCCGATATGTTTCCAAGAGTCTATATTGGTCGGGCCTAGGGGTGGGCGATATCTCGATATTTAAAATATATCGAGATATTTTTGAAACTCGATATGAATTCTGACATATCGATATATCGCTATAATGCTTATGTTTACTTCTGGTTTCGCCGCTTCGCTTGTTTTGCCTTCTCTGTGCCGCGCTCGCCTCCGCCTCCTGCTTTTGTCCCCCGAGCTCCTCCGCGGAGCCCAGAGCTGGCCGTGGACTAAACCAGGACTAGGACTAAACCAGGACTAAACCAGGACTAAACGCGGCCTCAAAGCCCGGGGCTCGGCCGCGGACTAAACCAGGACTAGCACTAGGGCTCTGCAGTGCGCCCATTTCACTTGCATTTGCGAGCAAATATTTCGTCGTGCGAACGTGGAAAACGAAACAGGCGCATCTGTGCGAGTGTTTCTGCAGCCACAATAAGGAGCTGTGCACAGACGTAACGTGACGAGTTAAACTTTCTAAATGCACGTTTCCCAGCGCGAGCGCAACCACATGACACCTCCGACCGCGCACGAGCCCAGCGTACGAGCTCCGCGTGTGGCAGATATCACTATACGAACAAACTCTGCTTCAAAACACACCCACGCCCCCTTAACCGAGGAGCGCCCCGCAGCAGGACCCACACCTGTCCCACCCACTCACAGACACCCGCGTGCCGCTGGACAAAGCGAGAGCTTTGGTTTTTGTCTTGGTCTTGTCTCGGACTCGAGCGCATTTGGACTCGGTCTTGTCATGGACTCAAGGTCTGAATACTGAGTGCGGTCATTTTTCATTAAGGCCGCTGCTGTCGCCAATAAACTCATACCGGTGTGCGGGAGCGTGCGGGGCTTCTCTCTGCAGCCTGTGCCAAATGCCAAATAAATCCGTTTGTCACAATGTGCGTTTGATTTGGTAAATGTGCAGAGGCTAAATACCACTTTAAAACAAGAGAATGTAACTCCAGTTTGGAATTTGAAAATACAGGTTTAAAAATCCTACACACTTTAGTCACTTTGAAGCAGTTTTTGTCAGTGGAAGTTCTCTTTAAGAAGAGGTTCTTAAACTGTGGGTGAGGGTCCAAAAAGGGGTGCAGAGTGTTTCAGTGCAGTACTAAATGAATATTAATCAGATAAAATTTGTTTTTTTGTTTTTGCAGTAGTTTGGGGGGGGCTGTATTTTTTCCTGTAAAGATATCGAGATATATATCGTATATCGAGATATAGCAAAATATATCGAGATATATTTTTTGGTCCATATCGCCCAGCCCTAGTCGGGCCCTACCAAAAACCTTTCTCTTAACCTCAGCTGTTTCCTGGGTCTCTTGTCCACACTGAGCTGTGAATGTCTCTGCACTGTACTGTGAAACAGGCCTCACTTTAGCCGAGTGTCGCTAAAACATGAAATCACTCCCTTCACTGTTAGACTGATGTACTGCACCTCTGTGAGAGTCTGAGTTGGCACTTTCATGTCTGTGTTGACACTGTAATTATGCCAAAGTGCCAAAGTAATCTGCACTGAAAGTAGAGATGGTCCAATAATAGATTCTTTTGAGACACTTAATCCATTATAATCACTTCACTCTCGCTCAGCGTCATGGCGACTATTTGAATCTGAAGTGTAGCAGAACAAGCTGAAAAAAAACAACAAATCACACTTTTGTTGAATCCAGTTGAGAGAAAAGCACAGACATACAGTATTCCCTGTCCACAAATGTACAAAGCACTTACCTTCTGCATGTTTTTCACAAACTAATATTGATGTTAAAATAGGCTGTAGTATGTCTGCCGATGTCTGTTTTGGTTTTAACCTACAGTGGAAATCCTTCAAGATGGATTTTCAAATATCACGAGAATCTATCTTGTAGCACCAGGTTACTAGTTTGCATCTCCAAAGTCTGGCTGAGAGTGGGACAAAAAAAAAGAAGTATAAAATAACTTTCCTCTGCTCGTGCTCTGTTCCAGGCTCATAAAGTGGGGATCAGTCTTCCCGGGAGAAAAAGGGAGGCCACAAAGAAGATCGTGAAGAAGTCTGTGGTCGCCTCCAGCTCCGTGTCGGCCAAGAACCGGGTCAACCTCACCAAGTAAGAACATGGTTATCTACTGAATTTCACCACTGAACTGAACAGTCAAAATTGAGTACAGCACCTTTAACCTGTGACTGTTTCTGTGGCATAGGTCCTCCTCTGTGAGCTCTGAGGAGTCTTCTGTCGAGATCGAAAAGACTGAAGAGGTCAAGCAGGAAGTGCACGAGGTCAAGCAGGAAGTGCACGAGGTCAAGCAGGAATTGCAAGAGGTCAAGCAGGAATTGCAAGAGGTCAAGCAGGAAGTCCAGGAGGATGCAGTGGCTCCAGTTAAAAAGCTGGAGTCTGATGCTACGCCCCCTACTGTCCAAAAAATCCCAGCACACCTCCAGAGACAGCAGGTGAAACACTGAATTATATAAAAAATGACAATAAATAATGTGCTAAAATCTTCCATTTTATGATGTCATGTAGTGGTAGTTTTCAATTTAATAGCTACGATTTAGTTGAGTAAAAATGGCAAATTCTAGGCTGAAATCATCCAAATTATTCTGCTGAAGGTGTATATAGTTTATTTTTACTGCTAACACATGGCGTATTTAGATCACCGTGTTACTGTTCATTGTTTTGAAATGCTATATTGAGCGAAAACCCCGTGTACAATTTAAAATAATTTTGTCTTTTTTCAGATCCCAGCTGAGTTTGACATAGACGCGGAGAACAAGGACGAGTGTGTCATGTGTCCAGAATATGCCAAAGACATCTTCGACTACCTCAAACAGAGAGAGGTCGCTCACACTTCAACAAACTCTCAAACTAAAAACAAACAAATTAAAACTAGATCTGATTTAAGTTGGTTTTGTCCCACAGGAGAAGTTTGTGCTGCCGAACTACATGTCCCTGCAGTCCAGTCTGAACCCCGAGATGAGAGCCATCCTCATAGACTGGCTCGTCGAAGTTCAGGTCAGGGACATTGTGTTTGGTTATTTAAAGGTGTAACATGCAACTTTTCTGGTGGGAGGTGTTATTGTTTTGCCTGGACTGTTCCACAGCACATCCTTAAACTTCTTTCTTCCATATTTTCAGTTGGAGGGGCTCAAAAATAACCTGAATAAAGATTTAAATGCTCAAAAACTTTTCATATTCATCATTCTCAACATTCATTTTTCATATTCACATATGAAAAATGAAATTACGTTTCTCACTCTCAATCAAAGCTAAATTAAATAATACTAATAAAATGAAAAAAGTTGAAAGTTCTTTAGGGAGACAGCCTGGTGGTTTGAGAGGGGAGAGAGTTCATCATCCTAACAGCCTGGTGGATGAAGCTGTTAGTAAGTCTGATGGTGCAGGAATGGAGGCTCTTATACCTGAGGCTGAGCAGATTGTGTGTGGGGCGACTTGCATCATTCACAACTGTGATGGCTTTGCGGGCGAGGCGGGTGGTGTATATGCCCTGCACGGAGTGGAGTGGTTCACCAGTGATCTTCCTGGCTGTATTCACTCTGAGCTGTTGTGGTCAGTGCAGCTTCAGCCCTGCACAGTGATGCAGCTGGAAAGGATGCTCTCAGTGTGTTCATGAGGGTGGTGAGGCACTTGCCTGCTTGAGTTTCTGCAGGAAGTAGGCGCTGCTGGACTGTTGGTGGTCCAGGAGAGGTCTTCACTGATGCACCCCCAGGAATTTTGTGCTGTTCCCTCTCTCCACAGCAGCACCGTCGATGGCCAGAGGTGGATGTTGAGCGTGGCCTCTCTGGAAGCCGACAACAATCTCCTCAGAATAACGCATTCTTACATCAGAGTTTATTGTCATACTGTGGAACATTCCAGGCAAATCAATAACACCTCAAAGGAGACAAACAGGTGACGCGCCTGTGTGAAAAAAAGAAAATTACTGGATTTGGCTGTTGTTTCAAGTAAATTTGCTCCCAGCACTAAAACAGTCTTTCTGATGCTAATGCTGCTAAGTTTTATCTTTACCAAAGTCTTTGTTCATTTATATGTAAATCTCTGGTTTGTTTAAACTCCAGGTGGGCTCTGAATGACTGGAGGCTTAGAGAATACAGACCTAATTCTTTAAAGGATGGCTCAAATGCACAACACATTTTCTTATTTGCAACCACATTCCCTGGGAGTATGACGCCGACCTAACCAGGACCATGAACGCTCGCTCTGATCACAGGCCCTTAAAAATGCTCTTCTTTTCTATACTTTCAGGAAAACTTTGAGTTGTATCATGAGACCCTGTACCTGGCCGTGAAGATGACTGACCACTATCTGTCCAAGACCTCCGTGCACAGGGAGATGCTCCAGCTGGTCGGCTCCACTGCCATGCTCATCGCCTCCAAGTTTGAGGTCAGGGTTTAAGATTGCGGTGGAAATATTTGGGGCACTTATTACGCAAGAGTGTGTTTTATCCTTCAAACACTACTGAAAAGCTTTGCATGAATACAAGTTCAAACATTAAGAGACGTTCTTGGCCTGATAATAGTATAATTACATCCGATTAAAGGTCTGCTTAACCAATACCACGGAACGGGAATTTTTTTCAGTATCAGCGCCCATGTTTGATACTTGTATTCTTATTGGTGCCTCCTGGAGTTTGAGATGAAATGCTTTGGATTCTTGGATCAGTTTAGCAGTTTAGATTTCAATCTTCTCTCAGACTGAAATGAACACATATCTCCTAAAATAGTTTGACTTTCCTCTGTCCTAAAGCCTCAAACTGTGCGTTGGTGCTCGTGGTCGTGTTTACAGGAGCGCAGCCCGCCGTGCATGGACGACTTCCTGTATATCTGCGACGACGCGTACAAGAGGGAGGAGCTCATCTCCATGGAGGGCAGCATTCTTCAGACGCTCAACTTCGACATCAACATCCCCATCCCCTATCGCTTCCTCCGCCGCTACGCCAAGGTACCACTGGTGTTATTACGTTTGGGCGGGATATGTGTTCAGTGCTGAAGTTCGTGAATGATTCCTGTCTGCAGTGTGTGAACGCGGCCATGGACACTCTGACTCTGGCGCGATACTTCTGTGAGATGAGTCTTCTGGAGATGGACCTGGTGGTGGAGCGTGGGTCTCTGTTGGCTTCAGCCTGTCTGCTGCTGGCTCTGCTCACCAAAGACCTGGGCGGATGGGTACGATTAAACACACACTTTTACGTAACGCGGGTTTCATTTATTTCATTTATGTGTGACTGAAATGTTAGGTAACATCATGATTTCAATTTTCACTAAAAATCTTGACTAGTTTTGTCTATTCTTTATTTTGATGAAGCCTATAATTTTACTTCCTGGTTGGGTATGAGCAGCAGATATGGCATTGACTGTATGTCATAACTGTCGCCTAGTAACCATACTGTAAACAAGGGCCAAAACTGGTCCAAATCAGGCAATAGTTTTGATTAAACTAGGGTGACCATATTTTCAAAATAAAAAACTGGAACACTCTTGGTTCGTGCTGGTTGGTAATAATAAAACTGTAAATCAAGTATGTAATTAAGGAAAATTATTATGCATACGGCCCATTCAGGACTAACATGAATCAGTATAGTCACATTTTCTTTGTGTTTTGGTTATTTATTAGCAGCTTTTCTATATTTTACCTAAACAAATGACAATTTATGCCTCTTTTTACCTTTGGCATTTGTCAGAGTGGTCAAAAATAGGGACACCAGGGACATTTCTTGCATAAAACTGGGACAAATCACTGGTTTTGGATAAATCTGCTGGGACAGGGGACACAGGGCTCAAAACTGGGACTGTCCCGGGTAAATAGGGGCGTCTGGTCACCCTAGATTAAACCTATTTAAAAATGTCACACAGTGACCGTGTTGTGTTTTTCTCACAAAAATACTCATTTCACTTTGACATCCCAAGTACAGGTACAGTCTGACATAAGATATGACCTGCACACACTTAAGAGACTAAACAAACTGATTTGAAATGACTCACGCTGACCTCACTGTTGTGTCCAGACTCCATGTTTGCAGTTCCACTCCGGCTACGACCTCTGTGACCTCAGCCCTGTGGTCAGAAAACTCTACTTTAGTCTGTCTGCGCCTCCGGACGACCGGCTCAAAGCCATACGCAACAAGTACTCACACAAGTATGTATAAAAGTACTACATATACGCAACAAGTACTCACACAAGTATGTATAAAAGTACTACATATACGCAACAAGTACTCACACAAGTATGTATAAAAGTACTACATATACGCAACAAGTACTCACACAAGTATGTATAAAAGTACTACATATACGCAACAAGTACTCACACAAGTATGTATAAAAGTACTACATATACGCAACAAGTACTCACACAAGTATGTATAAAAGTACTACATATACGCAACAAGTACTCACACAAGTATGTATAAAAGTACTACATATACGCAACAAGTACTCACACAAGTATGTATAAAAGTACTACATATACGCAACAAGTACTCACACAAGTATGTATAAAAGTACTACATATACGCAACAAGTACTCACACAAGTATGTATAAAAGTACTACATATACGCAACAAGTACTCACACAAGTACTACATATACGCAACAAGTACTCGCACAAGTATGTATAAAAGTACTACATATACAAGTATGTATAAAAGTACTACATATACGCAACAAGTACTCGCACAAGTATGTATAAAAGTACTACATATACGCAACAAGTACTGCACAAGTATGTATAAAAGTACTACATATACGCAACAAGTACTCACACAAGTATGTATAAAAGTACTACATATACGCAACAAGTACTCACACAAGTATGTATAAAAGTACTACATATACGCAACAAGTACTCACACAAGTATGTATAAAAGTACTACATATACGCAACAAGTACTCACACAAGTATGTATAAAAGTACTACATATACGCAACAAGTACTCGCACAAGTATGTATAAAAGTACTACATATACGCAACAAGTACTCGCACAAGTATGTATAAAAGTACTACATATACGCAACAAGTACTAGCACAAGTATGTATAAAAGTACTACATATACGCAACAAGTACTCACAAGTATGTATAAAAGTACTACATATACGCAACAAGTACTCACACAAGTATGTATAAAAGTACTACATATACGCAACAAGTACTCACACAAGTATGTATAAAAGTACTACATATACGCAACAAGTACTCACACAAGTATGTATAAAAGTACTACATATACGCAACAAGTACTCACACAAGTATGTATAAAAGTACTACATATACGCAACAAGTACTCACACAAGTATGTATAAAAGTACTACATATACGCAACAAGTACTCACAAGTATGTATAAAAGTACTACATATACGCAACAAGTACTCACACAAGTATGTATAAAAGTACTACATATACGCAACAAGTACTCACACAAGTATGTATAAAAGTACTACATATACGCAACAAGTACTCACACTAGGCCTGTCACGATTGTTACTGTATCGACTTATCTTTTTTACTTTTTTTACTTGGGTTATCCTGCTTTAGTGCTGTCAGTGACATTAAGTAGTTTCAGTATTACCATTTATCACATCAATATATTTCTAAATGAATACGTTAATGAATCAGTGGATTTATACAGGGTCTTTCAAGACCCCCAAAGCGCTTTACAGAGCAGCATTGTTTGACTCCACACTGTGTTGAGTTACTATTGTAGGCACAGCTGCCCAGGCACAGGCTGAAGCGAGGCTGCCAATCTGCAGCATCAGCCCCTCCCCCAGCACCAGCACTCACGCACCACTTTAATAATAGGCAATGTGAGTCTTGCCTAAGGACACAACAGTTTTTGCTCTGGCGCCCCCCTGTGGTGGGAATACCAGGTGCCTGTTTCCCATCCATGTACTACCCAGGATTCTTAGCTTCTGAGATCTGAGAAGATCAGGCTTTGACAAACCGGTATGAACACAAATGTTTGATCGTGACAGCCCTAACTCACATGTTTGTGTAATATTGAACCTTTTTAAAAGTAAATAAAAAAAAAAATTCCCATCATTTTCTCTTGTTAAAACCTTAAATTCTTGTGTTCCAGGGTGTTTTTTGAAGTGGCAAAGTTGCCACTGGTGGACCTGGACGTGCTGGAAAATGCTTTGTTGACAAAAGAGAAAATAGAAGAACCGATCTGAGATTAAACCTGCGCTCATCTGTAAATACTGTGAATACGTTTTATATTTATACATTTTATGCGTCTTTTACTCAAAATAAATCTGTATTTCCCTTGAGACAGAAGTGTTCAAACATGGGCATTGTTTTCATGTTTTTGCCAGTACGTTTTAGCATTTTTATTTAGTTATTAATGTGATTTTTAAACCTTTTAATAATCCAAATTAAAGAAAACCCCTGGTGTGTGTAAATAGTGAAGAATTGTAATTCCAGTGTTCATTATCACAGTTTCGGAGCTGATTGTACTCAGAAATGAAGTTGTTGCCCATGTGTTTTATAGAGTCTGTTTGTTAATAGCCAAAAATGTATTTTCAAACCTTGTACAGTTTATCATGTCAATTCAGTATTTGTACAAAAGACGACAAAATCAGAAGCTGTTTTAAAATGCTGTCGTGCATACTCTTAAAATAAAGTCTTTTGATAAAAAAAATTAACTACTTTTTATTCTGTTTTTAGGTTATTAACTTATGCTTATAGGTGACATTTTGAGGACCTTGCACTCCAGTGGAAAGGAGACTTCTAGAGAGATTTCTAAATTGCTATGGCAACGGTGCTGCTTTTTCATCATACATTTTCACCTTATGGAGTATTAGATGGCAACCAAGAGCCTATAATTACTCTAACTATGGGAGATGTATTGTTGTGGAAGGAAATATCTAAAATGGAAACCCCCAACATTGAAGTTTGTTTGTTTGGGTTTGGCTCCAGAAACTGGTCATGTTAATCTTATGGCTTCAAGTCCTTTCACCTGACAACAAACTCGTTTTTAGAACTGACTAATGATACCTCAATGCGGAGCTATTGTGAAGAATAATAACCATGTTTATTTATACATCTGGAACATACTAATCGTGTGCCTCATAATCACAGATATTAACCGTAAACCAGGTCTATAAATCTGCAATCTGAAAGAAGAAGTCTAACCTTTCCTTCAACTCAGTTTAAGCTGTAGGGATTGTTCGGCGTGTTGTTTTTTAATGAATTTTGCTTAAAAATTGAATTCATTCACCAATACCGATATTGGGGCAGATAATGAAAAATGAAGTAAAATTTGCTGGATTTGTATTGGTTCCGTGATATTGTTTAAGTCATTATCATGGGCCTGTAGTTGGATGTAATGAAATAATTTTAGCCTCGAAAGTCTCAATGTTTGCACCTTTATTCATTTAAAAGCCCCATATTACGCTATGTTCTATGTTATAATGCTGTTTCCTCATCACAAACATACTTGGAGTTGTGTTTGTTTCATTCACACGTTTAACATGGCAGTGGCTCAGGTGGTGGAACGTTTGTCCACTGACCCACAGGTCGCTGGTGTGATTCCAGCTCCCACAGATGAAGCTGTCGTCATGTCCTTGGGCAAGACACAACCCACCTCGCCCCCAGTGTCTGTGTACACTGGTGTATGAATATGTGTGTGAATGGGTGAGTGGTTCTTTGTTGTAAAGCGCTTTGAGTACCTTGAAAGGTAGAAAAGCGCTATAAAAAAGTGACCATTTAACACACAGATCCTCCATGTTTAGGCTGAGTTCTTCTCTCAAACAGAAACCACTCTGTTCCACCTTGCAATGTCATGTGGTGAGACCAGAAACGCTCTATTGTTTCTTTTTTTAGAATCATTTCAGTTTCCTGGCACAGGGAAGGAGGTTGCCACTCAGGATTTTAATTGTACATGGAACACATTACCAGTATTGTTTAAAAATAACAAAAAGTTGTTTCAAAAAAAGTTAAAACTGTTCCTTTTCACACAATGGTTAGTTATTGCTTATGTAGATATTATTGGTTTTAATTGTTATTGATGAATTGATTTATTACTTCTTACTACTTGTTTACTACACACTGAGCTTTCATGTCTTGTGGTTGTGTGTGTGTGTGCGCATGTGTTTCATGTATTATACAAAATGTATCTAATGAATTTGAGGAGACCCCAGGAAGAATAGCTATTGAGATTTCAGTAGCTAATTGGGATCTTAATAAATTAAACTAAACCACATGGGTCCATCCATCCACTCCCAAAGCAGAATGTTTCCACCTCCATGCTTGACGGTGGGGATGGTGTTCTTGCATTGGTCTTCCTCCAAACACAGTGAGTTGAGTTAATGCCGAAGAACTTGATTTTGGTCTCATCTGACCACAGCACCTTCTCCCAATCCCTCTTTAAATCATTCATTGGCAAACGTCAGGCGGGTCTGGTCTGCACATGTGCCGTCTTAACCAGGGGGACCTTGAGCACTGCAGGATTTGACTCCATCCATCCATCCATCTATCTTCTCCCGCTTAATCCAGCTGGGTCGCGGGGGCAGTTTGCGGCATAAAGTGTTACCAATGTTTTTCTTAGTGACCGTGGTCCCAGCTGCCTTTGAGATCATTGACCAGCTCCTCCCGTGTAGTTCTAGGCTGATTTCTCACTGTTTTCATGAGCATTGAAACCCCATGAAGTGAGATTTTGTGTAGAGCCCGAGACTGTGGTCAACTGATGGTCATTTTGTATTTCTTAAATTAAATACATTCTTAAATGTCTCCTTCACACCAGCTTCTAGCTTATGGTTTTGTAGCCCGTTCCAGCTTTGTGCAGGTCTACAGTCTTATCCCTGACATCCTCTGACATCCTCTTTGGTCTTTCCATGTTGGAGAGTTTGGAGTCTGATGGACTGATTCTGTGAACAAGAGTTTTTTATACAGGTGACTAATTAAACAGGAGTCTAATTCAGGTGATGAGTTGATTAGGAGTGTCTCACTGATCTGTGGGAGTCAGAACTCTAAATGGTTGTTAGGGGATCAAATGCTTATTTCACACAATAAAGTCAATTAATATATTTTCTATAATGTGATTTTCTGGATTTTCTTTTTAATATTCTTTCTCTCAATGTTAAATTAAATCTAACATTAAAATTATAGACTTCATTTCTTTGTCAGTGGGAAAACCTACAAAATCAGCAAATACTTATTTCCATGGAGACCAAAACAGACCAAGTTACAGGTCAGATCTGTGGACTGGAAACCCTGCTCACAGTCAGTTTTTCTAAGTATTTTTGAGCTATAAAACCACCTGTAACTGAATCAATGTAAAGTAGAGCTGTTTAATGTCATACTGTGGAACATTCCAGGCAGAGCAATGACATTTCCATACAAACAAGGAGGTGACGGACCCTCCACCAGAAAAGTTACACAATGCACCTTTAATATCGGGTATTGACAGATTTTAAGTGCCTAGGACAGGTTGGACTACACAAGGAGGGCATCTGACACACAGGGAGGGCATCTGACACACAGGGACATTTAGGTCTCACTCTGAACAGGTGCTTTTGAGATGAGCTAACCATGACTTATAAATAGTGTCTTTAATTTGATAATGATTTCCCGGTGTGAATGTGTTTGTTGTTTTCTTTTGTAGAGGTTTACTCATCCTTATGTCAGGAAGTTTGACCGTGTTATGGTTGAGGTGTGGCATGAACAGAAATCCAGTTAAGAGGTGTCGCACTTGTAGAGTGACATGTCAACACTTCACCCTCTTTAATTACAGACATTTACAGTCATCACAAAGGTTAAGTGCGTAAAGCTCTGACATGGATCTGCTAAAAGCTGTCATCTGTAATTAGAGCTTCAGGCCCAGCCCTGATGTGTTTCAGTCTCACATATCATCACTACAGGATGTTTCTAGAGCCCCTGCAGTTCTCATCACACAATCCCAGCATGCACCTCCAAACTGACAGTGATCGTGCTGAGAATTTCCATAGAAACTAATGGCATCCGCTGTAAAGTTTCACAAACATCTCCAAGGATCTTTTTCGGTGCTAAAGGAAAGTTAAAGGTAAACCACATGTCCAGATATTGAGTTAAGGAAAAATCTCCTAGATCTATTGTCCAGTGCCAGGGAAGGGTCACTCATGTCTAATCTGATTAGTTTTAAAAGAAATAATTTTCTTTGATTTCATTTAAAAACCAAACAACTCCAAAAGCAGGCTCGGTGCCATTCATTACCACTAATCCACCACTGCCAGCATGGCGTCCCTGTCAGATTCAGGGTGCAGGAGCTTATTCACACAGGATTAGCTTTACCAAGGGACATCTGCAAAATTTCTGTGTTTTTTGTGTACATTCACATGGGATAAGCAAAGTTGGACTGATAAACACTCTGAAGCAAGACAAAAACTTTCAAGTTAGTCCTGAGTTGCCACAACAACAGGATTGTACTTCTGGGTCAAGTCTGTACCACAGTTTGTTTTATGTTTTTTACTTTTCATTGTCAACATCTACCTATGTCATCAACATGGAAAACTTCATCTAAAATGCAGAGACAATTCACATGTAAGAAACACTGACAGCCTAAAGAGAGAGAATTTACCTAATTTAGGCTGTGATTTGCTTCTAATCAATCAATCAATCAATCAATAATCGCTTTATTTATCCCCAAGGGGCAATTAAAAGGCATAGAGGGTTGCAGTGTACAATACAACAATATAAAATTCCACATAATAAATAAGCCACACACATACATTCATTCAGACATATGAGCGCATGTATAAAGTGCTCTGATGTTGCAGAGCTGAGGAAGGGACGGCTTAGCGTTCAGGAGCCGGACAACTGAAGGAACAAAGGCAGATTTCCTCCTCTGAGTCCTACAGAGAACACAGCACATTACTCTCTACTCGGCCAGCCATATCGCACAGCAGTCTTTGTGATCAAAGATTTAATATCTTAAAATATTCTCCTCGTGTCTGTGGTGAGTGCTTTTTGTCATGTTTAAAAAACTTTTAAGACTAAAAAATCCTATAGTGTGTGGCGTTCTTTACAGTTCTGACTCATTTATCTCATTTTAACTGGTCAAATCATGACTCACTGTGTAATTTAGGATTTCAACTTTCAACTTTCTTATTGTCCCAAAGGGAAACTGGTGTGCAGCAGTGTCAGATATACAGTACACATGCTTGCCACCTCCTTCATGTTTGGGCAAAACATGAAGGAGGTGAATATAAAATGTCTTGAATGTGTGGTCAGTTTGACTGTGAAATAATCAAAAGTGTGCACTGTGCAGTGAGTGGAGTGTGCAGTATTCTGTAGTTTGTCCTTTTTGTGACCCCAGCTCTTTGACACAACAGAAAGTCTTTAATTGGCTGTGTTTAGTGTATCATGCCTCATTAATATCCACTGTCCCAGTCAAATAAACATACAGTACAATGCAGTAGTACACTTAATCACACTTTATTCTGATAACAGCTTCAGAGATAAAAGATGACCTGATCTGGGGCTTTCTAAGGCGCCGCCCTGGAGGGAGGAGGTTAAACTGCTCAGAGGCTCAGGACTCTCCTTTATGTTTTGGGCTTTACAAAACACCCTTCTGGTAGATGATACTAGATGTCATGCAGCTAGGACCCCTGTAAGCCTATAACAATAAGCATATATCATATTAATGCCCTTGTTTACGTTTTGGTTGCTAGGTAACAGTCATGACATTTACATCTATTTTCTACATCTGCTGCCAGTAACTAACCAGGAGGTAAATACAATTTATTACCATTATTTTTTTTTTTATGACAAAAAGTAGACAATTTATTTTGTAAAATTAAAAAATAAATGTATCATAGTTATAAATTATAAAACAGAGTTTTAAATCTAATGCTATTAATTATATTTTAATGAAATTTGAAGTCTAACCTGTCACATGCAGTCAACAAAGGACACAAAGCACTATTACATTTGTAATGGTTTTTAATATTTGAAAAACAATAAATTCATAGTATAAATAACATTCAAATAATAGTAATTCAGAACACTGAGTTAAAGACACACTGTGCAACTTTTCTGTTAGGGGTTCTCATGCTTGTCTCCATTGTGATGATCTTATTGCTTTATCTTTAATGTCCCACAGTGTGGCATTACATTTACCTGCCTACCTTGAAAACCACTGTGAGTGGGGTCAAGACAAGTTTAATGCCTTACTGTGAAACATGCCAGACAAAGCAATACCTTCTCCGTAGAGACGAGCAGATGGCAGATCCAACAGCAGAAATGTTCCACAGTGCACCTAGAGGTAGAGCTCGCCCGGTACTTCAAGAACACATAATTCATGAAACAAAGACTCGATGATATGTATCACAGAGCTTCAAGAGAAAAGAATCACAGTGGGGAAAACAGTAATTTAAAACAAAACACAACAACAAAACGGAATGAATAAAAGTGCACTACTTAAAGCCATAATATGTAACTTTCTTGATGTGGCATATCATACCTGCATGAGCCCATGGAAAGAGGCAGTGCCATACTGTGGAATATTGTGACAAAAGGAACAACATTTCCATGGAAACAAACGAGAAGCCTGCCTAATAAGAGTCATGTTTGTGGAGATGCAAGCCCATTTACAGTAAGGATGCATATGTACATGAAAGAAACATCCTTGTATTTTTGTTTGTATATTGGCTAAAAAGTTACGTACGGGAGGTTTACATTTTCTGGTGAACTGCCCATTGTCTTCATAGAATACCTTCATTATTTTTCACAGTATGACATTAAACTTCATGGAAATAAGCGTTGGTACTAGGGCCTGACCGATACATCAGGATTTATCTGAGGAGTCATTTGTCTGTGTGACCTGAACGCATCGCCATGTACGTTTGTTTACAGCCGCAGCCGTAGAGCTGTGTACGCACATATACGGTCTATGTGTGTGCAACACTGAGATTCTCTTCTTTTTACGGATGATTGGTTTGAGTCTGGATTAAAAGGACAGTTCTTAGTGCAGACTTGTGATCTGAGAGGAGCCTGAGTGAGGCTGAGTGTTGGAAATGTGTCGGTTTTGAAGCTTGTTTTGGTTCTTTCTCATTGGTTAGCGATTAGCTGCTGTAGCTCACACACATAAACAAGCTGTTTTCTCTTCTATTAGCGTCTGTAAAGTGACTATAGTGGCGTATATATGTTGCTGGACACGCATTGATATGTAAATGAGCTGTGAATAGAAGTGTGAATTATTGGCATTTAGCATTTCATTAATAACCACAGCGCACACGCATTTACCGCTAAAAGCTAATAGCGGTAGTTTACTTACAGTACTTTCTTTACAGGCTAAAATATCATACAAAAATGTCATTAGGCTGACCTACTGTCTTTAAATGTGACGTAAAGAGGCAGAAGAACAATAAATGTCACCTAAATAAACCCAATGGAAAATCCAACAGGGCCAAAATTAAGTTTTATAAACAATTGAAGATTTACAGTGAATTTTTACGTCATAAATATATCGCGATTATATCAGCTATTGGCAGCGCCAACTCCAATTTTATCTGTATCATATTGACTGCAACAAACTCCATATCGGTCAGGCCCTAGTTGGCACATTCTCCCACCAGAAAAGTTCCACAGTAATACTATACGATATAGTAATACTAATAGCCATAACACGGTTGTTTTAAATTAGTCACCACCATAGACTGTATAAAGAAGTGGCCAAAGGGAGTGTGACTTCACCCATAGCATTCAGCTCCAGTCAAATGAAGCTTATTAAGGCAGGCAGATATAGGAGCGAGTTTGGAGTTCCATACTAAAAGTTGGATTTTATTTATGGGCAAAATGGCGAAATATAAACACTAGGACCATACAGCGTGAATTAATACGAACATTTTAAGACCAAAATGCCAAGGCTCCTTTCAGCAGTCACAGAGAGAGGGGAGGCCATTTTTCATTGTAAAGTTGCTGGCTCAAAATGCATATGACAGGTTTTCATCTTTCTCTAATTACGACTTGGTTTAATGGAATAGTACCAATGATCAATATTTATGATAGTTTTACATCAGTTAAAGATGCATTGTGTAACTTTTCTGGTGGAGGGCTCTTTAAACGCTTTTCTCCATGGAGATGTTATTCTTTTGCCTGGAATGTTTCACAGTGTGTTATTAAGCTTTTTTATCCTCATGGAGTCCAAACCAGACCAAGTTACAGGCCTGATCTGTGGATAGGCGACCCCATTAACATGCCTGTTTTTATGTATTTTTGAGCTGTAAAAAATTTAATAAATGTAAAGTAGAGCTGTTTAATGTCATACTGTGGAACATTCCAGGCAGAGCAATGACATATCCAACCAAAAAGTTACATATTGCACTTTTAAGTGTTTGTGGGGAAAAAGTAAAACAGACAAGTAAAAAAAAATAAAAAATAAATAAAAAATAAAAAACAGGAAGTAGCGGTGAGTTCTAAAACAAAATAGCTTTACCTGTCACAAAACACAAAAGTCCATAGATGCATTCTGTTTTAAATGATTTGAATTATCCAAGTACAATGATTAGTATTAGACTAAAGCAAACCGAAAGCATATGAGTAAAATGGGGATTTGTTTTGGCACAGCTGCCGGATGCTGAAGGAGTAATGGAAGTAGAAGAAGTAGTAGAAGTAGGTGGTGCAGTAATAGTAGTAGTAGGTGGTTCAGTAGTAGTGGTAGTAGTGGTAGTAGGGGTAGTAGGTGGTTTTGTAGTAGTAGTAGATGGTTTAGTAGTAGTAGTAGTTGTGGTGGTAGTAGACGGTTTTGTAGTAGTAGTAGTAGTAGTAGTAGTAGTAGTAGTAGATGGTTTTGTAGTAGTAGTAGATGGTTTAGTAGTAGTAGTAGTTGTGCTGGTTGTAGTAGTAGTAGATGGTTTTGTAGTAGTAGTAGATGGTTTAGTAGTTGTAGTAGTTGTAGTAGTAGTAGATGGTTTTGTAGTAGTAGTAGATGGTTTAGTAGTTGTAGTAGTTGTAGTAGTAGTAGATGGTTTTGTAGTAGTAGTAGATGGTTTAGTAGTTGTAGTAGTTGTGGTGGTAGTAGATGGTTTTGTTGTAGTAGTAGTAGTAGTAGGTGGTTTAGTAGTAGTAGTAGTTGGTGATGTAGTAGTTGTAGTAGTAGTAGTAGGTGGTGTAGTAGTAGTTGTAGTAGTAGTAGGCAGTTTGGTAGTTGTTGTAGTAGTAGTTGGTGTTGTTGTAGTAGTAGTGGCAGTAGTAGGTGGTTTAGTAGTTGTAATTGGTGGTGTCGTAGTAGTAGTAGGTGGTTTAATAATAGTAATCGTGTAGTAATAATAATAATGGTAGTTTAGTAGTAATTGTAATAATAATTGGTGGTGTCGTAATAGTAATTGTTGTAATAGTAATTGTAATTAGCGGTGTCGTAATAATAATTGTAATAGTAATGAAATGATGCAATAGTAATAATAATAGGTAGTGCAATAATAATAGGTAGTACAATAATAGTAATAATAAGTGGTACAATAATAATAATAATGAGTAGTACAATAATAATAATAATAAGTAGTGCAATAATAATAATAGGTAATGCAATAATAATAATAATAAATGATACAATAATAATAATAATAAGTAGTACAATAATAATAATAGTAAGTAGTGTAATAATAATAAGTAGTACAATAATAATAATTAATGATGCAATAATAATAATAATAAGTAGTGCAATAATAATAATAAGTAGTAGTGCAATAATAATAATAATAATAAGTAGTACAATAATAATAATAAGTAGTACAATAATAATAATAAGTAGTGCAATAATAATAATAATAAGTAGTACAATAATAATAATAATAAGTAGTACAATAATAATAATTAATGATACAATAATAATAATAAGTGATGTAGTACAATAATAATAGTAAGTGATACAATAATAATAATAAGTAGTACAATAATAATAATAATAAGTAGTGTAATAATAGTAATGAAGTAGTACAATAATAATAATAACTGGTACTGCAATAATACTAATAAGGTAATACACTAATAATAATAATAAGTAGTACAATAATAATAATAAGTAGTGCAATAATAATTGGTACTGCAATAATAATAATAAGTAGTACAATAATAATAATAAGTGTAATAATAGGTAGTACAATAATAATAATAACTGGTAGTGCAATAATAATAATAATAAGTAGTGCAATAATAATAATAAGTGGTAGTACAATAATAATAATAAGTAGCGCAATAATGATAAGTAGTGCAATAATAATAATAATAATAATAATAAGTAGTGCAATAATAATAATAAGTAGTGCAATAATAGTAATAATAATAATAATAATAATAATAATAGTAGTGCAATAATAAAATAATAAGTAGTACAATAATAATAAGTAGTACAATAATAAAAGTAATAAGTAGTGCAATAATAATAATAATAAGTAGTGCAATAATAATAATAAGTAGTACAATAATAATAGGTAGTGCAATAATGAAAAATAATAAGTAGTGTAATAATAATAATGGTAATACAATAATAATAATAATAAGTAGTGCAATAATAATAATAATTTGGTAGTACAATAATAATAATAAGTAGTACAGTAGTAATAATAATAGGTAGTGCAATAATAATAATAAGTAGTGCAATAGTAGTAAGTAGTGCAATAATAATAATAGTAGTAGGTAGTACAATAATAGTAATGAAGTAGTGCAATAATAATAATAGGTAGTGCAACAATAATAATGGTAAGTGATACAATAATAATAATAATAAGTGATACAATAATAATAATAATAAATGATACAATAATAATAATAAGTAGTACAATAATAATCGTAATAAGTAGTACAATAATAATAATAATAAGTAGTGCAATAATAATAATAATAATAAGTAGTACAATAACAATAATAATAATAAGTAGTACAATAATAATAATAAGTAGTGCAATAATAATAATAATAATAGGTAGTGCAATAATAATCGTAGTAATAAGTAGTACAATAATAATAATAGGTAGTGCAATAATAATAATAATAGTAAGTGGTGCAATAACAATAATAATAGTAGGTGGTGCAGTAGTAGTAGTAGTAGGTGGTGCAGTAGTAGTAGGTGGTGCAGTAGTAGTAGTAGGTGGTGCAGTAGTAGTAGTAGTAGGTGGTGCAGTAGTAGTAGTAGGTGGTGCAGTAGTAGTAGTAGTAGTAGGTGGTGCAGTAGTAGTAGTAGGTGGTGCAGTAGTAGTAGTAGGTGGTGCAGTAGTAGTAGTAGTAGGTGGTGCAGTAGTAGTAGTAGGTGGTGCAGTAGTAGTAGTAGTAGGTGGTGCAGTAGTAGTAGTAGGTGGTGCAGTAGTAGTAATCCCACAGTTGTAGTTCAGGTCCCCAGGCGAACTGAAGGACACAAACCCAGGCAGGTTCTGTGAGTCCGGGCTCACGATGCCCTGGATCCAGCTCTGGAAGTGCAGGACCTCGGTGTAGATGGTGGGTTTGTTTGATCGGGCACAGCCGTTGCCCGCGCTCACGATCCCGATCTGGATCCAAATACCGCCCTGCTTCACCACCAGGGGGCCCCCTGAGTCACCCTGTGAGCAGAGAGAGGTACCTGTGTTACCCCGGGATTTGGGTAAGTTTAGATGGTAAATACAGGTTTTTATTTACGTAAAGGTGCACTGGGCAACCTTTCTGGTGGAGGGCCTGCTGCCTACTTGTCTCCGTGGAGATGTTATTGCTTTGCCTGGAATGTTCCATGGTATGACCTTAAACATGCAGTATCCCTCTAGCATTCATTCATTAAAGGTGTTTCTGTTGCTCAAAAATACAATAATTCCTTCTGTGAATAAGGGCAACTCTCCACAGATCTGAAATGTAATGTAGTGTAGTTTGGTGACGCTAACAGTCTTTTGTTGATGCTAACGGTCCGTCAGTGATGTGGACAGTCCGTTAGTGATGTGGACAGTCTGTTAGTGATGTGTACAGTCCGTTAGTGATTTGGACAGTCCGTTAGTGATGTTTACAGTCCGTTAGTGATGTGGACAGTCCGTTAGTGATGTGTACAGTCCGTTAGTGATGTTTACAGTCCGTTAGTGATGTGGACAGTCCGTTAGTGATGTTTACAGTCCGTTAGTGATGTGTACAGTCCGTTAGTGATGTTTACAGTCCGTTAGTGATGTGGACAGTCCGTTAGTGATGTGTACAGTCCCTTAGTGATGTGGACAGTCCCTTAGTGATGTGTACAGTCCATTAGTGATGTTGACAGTCCGTTAGTGATGTGATCTGTCCATTGGTGCACTTACGCTGCAGGTGCCCTTGCCTCCTGATGCAAAGCCGGCACAGATGACCTCTGGCGCGAAATTGAAGTCATTCAGTTTGTTACACTGATTGTCTGACACCACCGGGACACACACCTCCTGAAGCGTGGTTGGAAATGTCCCCCCTGTGCAAAGAAAGGAAGTTGTTTGTCTGTGAGACAGCTTAGAAGCCATATCCAAATGGGGTATTACTCCTCTCCAGCATATTATTTGCTAAATGTTAACACATAGCATATTTAGATTAGCAGGTTACCATTCATCACTTTGAAAAAGCTATATTTGCTGTAAACAACATATAGCCTCTATTCACGCTTATGTCACAAACCAGGAAGTTGTTTGTAAAGATGCGATGACAACTTCCGGTGTAGTTCCCGACACTGGGCTCACCGACCGACTGCGATCAAACCCACTGAAGTAAATGTGATAAATGTGATTATTGGTAAGCTGAAGACTGCATATGTATGTTAGGAATCATCTTGAATTTGGCATCCTCGTCTCTTCTAATCACATGTACCCAGTGCGCTCGGAGTTGTACGTCAGTGGGGAAATGATGAAAACTGAGGTGTGGCTGGAATTGTTCATTAGCTGAATATAACAGAACACTACAATGACATGGAGATGAAGAAAACTGGGACATGTTCTCATTTTTCCTAGATTTTTGTCAGACTTACTACTACTACGGAAGTTGTCATGGCACGTTTCCAAACGTCTTCCTGGTTTGTGACGTAAGCGTGAAAAGAGCCTTTTAACTTTAGTTTATTTGAATCTCTGGATAACCTCTCCCTTTGTTTGATCACCTACCCTATCACAGCACAATCAGCGTGCTTCCTGCTAATACTCACTGCACATCGTGTCAGGTTTGTGAAGTCGTAGTGTATTGTTTTGTGTCATACAAAACGGCCATGCAGGATCATAATTCAATCATGTTGTGATCTGGGATGTCACATGAAGACTTGTAGTTCCCTCACCTTCTGCCTGCAGCCCCCAGCCCGCCACCCATGAGCTCTGCCTTGGTTGGATGGTGGTGCTGTTCTGGGCGAGACACAGCGGTTGGATGTAGTTGGAGTAGGACACGGGGCTGGTCAGCTTGAGTAGAGCGATGTCGTTATTAAAAGATCCGAGAGAGTTGTACTGAGGGTGGAGCTCCTCCTGCACCACCATCCTTATCACCTCGTTGGGATTGGGACCAGACAGTGTCTGGCGTCCCAAATACACATTTGTCAGGTTTGTTACCCTGGAAAACAAAATGTGAAAACAATTCTAATTTATTTCAGTCTTGGTCTTTAGCGTTACCGTCAGTAAATAGATTGTGCGACCCAACCCTGAGGGCATGATGCTAACTGTAGGCTCTGCTCTGTCTGAGGCTTTATTAGACTTTAATCTGTGCATTGTTTTAACATAATCTGACCAGAAAGAACTGACTTGTCTCTCACATATTAAAAAAACAGTCACAAACTAGTTAGCATTAACCAATGTTTTTTCAGTTACTCACCCTCACCATTTTTGTTGAAACTCAAACTCCTAAATAGGACCCTGAATGCCTCTATAGATCACAGGCTCCTGAAAATGTTTAAATCCATTGTGTATTTTTTTATTGAGTGTTCAGACAATTTTAAAACTTTTTTCAGTGTTTGCTAATATGTGCATTGGGTCACCACGGTAACTCCTAAACATTCAACCATTACAGATACACGTAGAACACCTCCAGCATGACGTCACTGCACAGTATGAATAGAAAAAGGCCCTTACATTCCCACAAGGCAGTGGGCGGCGGTCAGGACCCACTCATTGTTAATCAGGGACCCTCCACAGGCGAACCTCGACCCTGTGGAGTTGGTCGTGATGAGATAAATCTGCCAGGGCCAGTTTCCTGGTGGAGCATCTGTCCCGCCCACAATCCTCGTGTTCAACGCTGCTCTGCCACAAGCTAAACAGAAGATGCAGCTTAAACAATAGAAAAAAAATGTGGTTTAACACAACCATCAAACGTGTAATTAGAAGTGCAACGTGTAATTATCATACAATAAAATATAAACAGATTCCCGGCACAAAGGGGAGGGTATTGACTTGGTTTGTTATGTTCTTATGTAGGTTAATAAAGTAGAAGGTTTGGCAGACTAATAATAAAGGGTTATTCAAACGAAACTAAACAGGTATGTTTTTGAGAAAGTAATAACATTATAACCTGTCTTAAAGCTCACAAGAGTTGATGTTGTGTAATATAGGACCATTAAAGGAACTGTACTGTATGTACCTGTACTCCTATGATTTTTAAAATGTTTCTACAATCACAACCAAACCTGTGTCCCTAGAACTTTAACCTGCAGATAGAGGACACATCCATATGCAGGATTATTAGTGGTTCCTAGAGTGTCTAAAAGTACAGTGGGGGAAAGAGCCTTCAGTTATCAAGCTCATGTGTTATGGAATCAACTCCCTGTTCATGTTAAACAGGCACCCACAGTCTCTTTATTTAAGACCAGGCTTAAAACCTTCCTCTTCGGAATATCTTATGACCAGGTTACTTAGTTGATGTCACTAAGATAAGCGGCTGCAGGAGATAACAAGCTGGGGGAAATGTGGCAACCTGAGCACTGTCCTCTGTTTCCTCCTATTTTCTCATCAGCATCACTTACTATGGTCTCATCTGTAGTTTGTTCATTGCTATTCACATGTTGTCCCCTGTCCCACTCCCCCTGTGGAGTGTAACTCTTTCAGACGCCTGATGGCAGCTGGACCCCTCTCCTCCTCCTCGCCCGACCTCCCCTCCTCGCCTGGCTCCTCCCCGGCTCCTTCCCCACCTGGGTAGCTGTGGCCATACTGAACTGGCCCACGGGCCTGCACATCTATAGTCTGTCCGTCCATGGGAGTGGATCTCTCCTTCACTGTAGTTCTCCCCGAGGTTTCTTCTTTTTCCCAGGACCCTGGGTTTTTTGGAGTTTTTCCTTGCTGAGAAGGAGGGTCTAAGGACAGGGGATGACTGGACGATGTTTCATTTGCTGCTTTACATGAATGTTGTTTATTTCTGTTTTGATATGTCTGTGTGTATGTTTTGCTCATCCAAATCTTGGAACGCCCTTAGAGGCAACTGTTGTTGTGATTTTGGGCGCTACAAAAATAAATTGAATTGAATAGAATATTTGTTTCATTCTCAGTATATGCCAAATTATTTTAGTAAATACAAATAGACCATCATGTCCAATAATAATAATAATAATAATAATAATGCATCAGTTTTATATAGCGCTTTTCTGGACACTCAAAGACGCTTTACAGAGCATTATTCATTCACTCCAGACCCGGTGGTGGTAAGCTACTATTGTAGCTACAGCTGCCCTGGGGCAGACTGACGGAAGCGAGGCTGCCAATCTGCGCCATCGGCCCCTCCGACCACCACCAACACTCACACACACACCACTTTCATACTAGGCAATGTGGGTGAAGTGTCTTGCCTAAGGACACAACAGCAGTTTTTGCCACTGGTGCCCCACTGTGGCACCTGGAATTCCCAGTGGTCAATGCTGTTGTAATTAGGAATAAACCAGCATAAGAAGTGTTATCAGTAAAATCTGTATTTGATTTGAACATGTTTACCTCGTATCTGGGGACACAGAAATCAAAATCTTACCTGCAGTTCCTTTCAATTAAACATAATAATTACAAATAATAATAATTACAAATAGAGTGTGCTCAAGCTCTTTCTGTAGTTTTAGGGAATAATAATTAAAAGTAACCATACACTAAATCAGTAATCATAAAATAATGTAAATAATGACAGTTAATTAATGATTTAAAATGTGATATGATAGTTTCTTACCTTGTGTGTGAGAACCTGAATTAAAAAGAAAAGATCCACAAAAATATGGGTAAGTATTTGATGAAATAGCCACAACATATTACACAGTTTACTTTAAGGTACTTTAAGAGAAGACACTAGAGGCATTTTTTTCTATTTTTTTGTTTGTTGGTTTGTTTTGTTGGTATGTTTTGGTCAGCTTTCACATGGAAACAAGGAAATGGTCTACTTGGCGCTAAAATATGTTTTAATATTCAGTTTAATCAACTTCATTCACAGATTTATATGGGACATTGTAACTTCTCCCCATGGCAACTCATTTGACCAAAACAGTTAAGATCTTTATATTTAAGTTTTACAATTCCATTCCCGTTTGGTCATTTCTTAGTTTTCAAATTGTACTTCGTGGGTCGAAATCATGAATCACACTTGGGAATTCCGTATGTGTTACCTAGCAACCATGTTCCACACTGGGCCAAAGCTCCTTAATATTTGACAAATAAAATGATAAGAAAATACCTTTATTTTGTTGAAATCCTATTTAAAATATCAGAAAAAATGTGTTTTATTTGTATAATGTGTGTACATTGATCGTGTCTCCCAATGTGATGCCGTCAATATAGAACTCTTATAGTCTCTACTCTTACAGTACTGTACTTACTTTTCAACATATTTTTCAACATTTCTAAACAAATGCTTTCTTGATTGGTATAAAACTATCACTTATTTATTTTTACAACAGGTATCATAGCACCAAAATAAATCACAATTAGAAAATCCTTATTTATCGAGGACAGTCCCAGTTTGGAGCCGTGTCCTCCGTCCCAGCAGTTATACAAAACCAGTGATTTGTCTCAGTTTTATACAAGAAATGTTTCTGGTGTCCCTTTTCTATGTTTTAAATATAGAAAAACATGCTTGAAATTGAAGAAGTCCCTGATATTATATAGCTCTCTGACCCACGAGTCGAGAATGGACAATGTTATGTGCTCTTTTAACCTATCTAATTTTATTTATATCACCCATCCCGACCCGCTGTGTTCCAGTTTTGAATTTTTAAAAATCTGGTCACCCTAACGTACATACACCAAACTGCGGAGTCTTGTACTTAACAAGATTTTGATTAAATGTACAGGAGAATTTTGTGATACCTAATGCCAAGTCTGATTTATTCATGTTTAAAGTCAAAGTTTCAAACGAGAGTCATTACTCAAATATTAAATAATAATAATAACAATAATTATATATATATATATATACACACACATATATATATATACATATATACATATATACATACATACACATGTAATGTTTTTATATAAAACATATTTTTTATATAAAAACTACATGATTTTTTTTTTACTTATGTGACTAAACTACATCAGAAGTTTCACACTGATATCTCTAAATTAAATACTTTTTTTCTATTCATCAGCTGTGTGTCACCATAATTGTATTCACCAATAATAATAATAATAATAATAATAATAATAATAATAATAATAATAATAATAATAATAATAATGTAAGCTTAAGAATAAGAATAGATTTAAAAATGAGAAAATACAAGGATAAATTGAAATAAACTCGCCTGTGATTAAAGTGAAGAGAAGTATTGTGAGGTGCAGCATTCTGTCCATTCTGAACATTGTGTAGTGCTAAGTGTGTGGAGCGAGGCTCTTCTGTGATCAGCTCCACCCAGACCTAACCCTCCTTATGATTGACATTATTATTGTTTACAGGTTTAGCAGCTTCTTCGCGTATGTTTACTCCCTATGACACATTTATGTGCAGAAGTCCGGGTGATTAAGAGATCGCAATTGGGATGTGACATAATTAGCAAATTGACATAATTAAAAAGCGTAAAAGCTGTACTCCATTTTGTTACTTAAAGGGACATTGTGTAACTTTTTGGTAGTGCAAATTTGAATTGATAGTTTATCGCTTATCTGTTTTTCTTTGTATACCTGTTGTTTGCTCAGACTACATAAATAAACTACAAACTACATAAATATGTTGGAAATATGTTAGAAATAAACCTCTCAGCTGGTCTCAAACTATGGTTAAAATATTTTCTTCGTTTTTGTTTTTGCAGTGTGGTGGAAATAAACGATAGTAAAAATAGCTGCATTACTACAATAGATCGTCATAGAATATTGTTGGGGATTTTTAAACCTGTAATTATAATTGAGTGTAATTGTGAGCTTGTAATTGTACTCATTGTATTTAAATGGTACAGAAGGTACTGTTATTGTGGAAGTCCCTTTGTGGCACATTCATTTTCATTGAATTTTTATTGTTTGTTTCAACTGTGCACAAGTATGCATGTACAAAACAATCCAAAAACACAAATTAAAAGGTGGTAGTAGTAGTAGGAGTAGTAGTAGTAGTTGTTGTTGTTGTTGTTATCGTTATCAAAAGTATTGAAAATGAGATACTAATCAATACTAAAACTAGTCTTCAAACTAGATACTCACTTGAGCAGGTATTAATTCTAAAAATAAAATCACTGTAATGATAGTAGTAACAGTTATAATTGTTGCTATTTTGTATTAGTAGTAGTAGTAGTGGTAGTAGTGACCCTCTAATACAGTAATAGTGGTACTTCAGTATCTGTACTCAGGGCCGGCCCCCCCATTAGGCAACATAGGCAAATGCTAAGGGCGCCGCCGCTCCACTAGGGGGCGCCGAGCGCAAAAATCGGCGATGGGGGATAAAATCCTCCACTGTCTAAAACATCGTCACTATGAACTGTTTGATTTCTTGTGAGTATCTGTACTCTGGCAGTATTTTTTTTTTTTTTTTTTGCAATCCAAGGGGCGCCACCTGAAATCTTGCCTAGGGTGTCAAAATGGTTAGGGCCAGGCCTGTCTGTACTGTTTATTGTTTATTGTTTATTAGATCCCCATTAGCTTCAGCAGTATACTGCATCAGCTACTCTTCCTGGGGTCCATTTATTTGCAGTATTACAGTATTACTGTGACCTTTGGTATATGCTGCGTAGTAAATCACGACAATAAGATAACTGTTGAGAGATTTCACTTTGTTGTTGGTAGGACCATGCGTGTTTGAAACAATCTAGCAGTTGGTGGTAGTAGGTCATAATAGTATTAGTAGTAGTAGTAGGAGTAGCAGTAGTAGTCATGATAGTATTATTCCTGCAGTAGTGACTGTTATCAGTCATGTCTCCAGTTGATGTAAATGTCACAAACACTGGAGGATCATCCTCTCCCACCACGGTCTGAATCCAGTCTTGGAACTTTGAAATATCCGTCAGAATTCCGGGTTTTCCAGGTCGGGCACATCCCTCCGAGGCGCTCACGATGCCAGCCTGCACCCAAACACTGTCCTGCTTCACCACCACGGGGCCCCCAGAGTCACCCTGCAAGGAGAGATAGAGAAACAGGGGGCACTGTTCAAGGTAAAAGTCCAATCAAAGGTCAGTTCACAAGTGAAATGGTGGATACTGGAACTGAAGGTGCTATATTACACAACACTGACTGTGAGTGTGAGCACTAAGCCATGTTAGAATGTTGTATCCTCATCAAAAACAGACCATGTTTGAGTAATCCTGTATTATTAGGCTGTCTGTATCTCCAAAGCTGAAACCTTGTGAAGTTTATTTATTTATTTATTTATTTATTTGATATGGACATAACAATTGCATTGGACAAACCAGATACATTGTTTCAAGTGTTATAGCACAAGTGCTAATTTACAACATAATAAAACATTAAGAGTTAATAATACAATAAAACGTTAAATTATGCATTTTCATGTGTACAGCAAATTTACAAAATTTTCAAATGTAAAAAGATTATGTTTATGGATGATGTCACAATGATGCACAATAAGAGAGATGAGAAAATATCATAGCGTGTAAATATAACAGAGCAGCTTGATGAGACAGTTCTCTTCTAATGAAAGCAAAGCAGCTCAAATTTGATTTGATCTTTTTACACACATTCTTTCCCTGGCTTTGGAACTTTAAATTGCTGTCAATAATGATTCCTAGATATTTTGTCTCTTTGACCTCTTCAATTATTTCATCATTTATGTAAACTTTAAATGGGCTGTTTAACGCTTGTGTTCTAGAGAAATGCATGGCAATAGTTTTCTTAACGTTTAAGGTTAGATGAGATTGCTCAAGCCAGGTGGAGATGTGGAGCAAAGCCTGTGTCAACTGCTGCCCTGCCTGAGTGGAGTTTTTCAGCAGACACGTGGATAACAGTGTCATCTGCATAGAGCTGGCAGTTAACACCTTTGCAGCAGTCGGGAAGGTCATTAATATACATCGAAAACAAAAGCGGCCCTAACACCGAACCTTGTGGCACCCCCATATTGTTAAGGCGAAGGCCAGATTTAACCCCATTCACCTTAACACATTGCTGCCTGCCCTCAAGATATGTTTTAAACCAGAGTAATGCATTAGGGGACATTTTAAAGGCTGGAGTTTGTTTAATAAAACGCTATGATCCACAGTGTCAAAGGCTTTTTTGAGGTCCAAAAAGACTGCACCAACAACTTGGCCTTTATCTAGGCAGCTCTTAATTTTTTCCAGCAGAAAACAATTTGCTGTTTCTGTACTGTACTTTTGCCTGAACCCAAATTGTTGAGGGTGCAGCAGTTGGTTAGACTCCAGATGTTCCATGAGTTGTTCAGCAATGGCCTTTTCAAGAACTTTAGACACAACAGGCAAGATGGCAATTGGCCTGTAGTTGTTAGGTGTGTCTTTTTCGCCTGACTTGTGGATCGGTGTTACAACAGCGGTTTTCCAGCACTGTGGGAATGTGTTTGAATGAATAGAAAGATTTACTAGATGTGTAATGGGTTCTAATAATGTGTCTTGGTGTTTTTTAATCAGGGCTGCATTAAGATCATGAATGTCATTTGACATTGAATTACTCATGTTTGAGATTATCTTTTTGACTTTGTCAGAAGACACTTCTTTTATTCTAAACAGATCAGTATTATCTCGATTTGTGTCTTCAGTACATGACACAACATTTTTGAATTTATCCGCCAATTCGTGTAACGGAGTCAATAAAAAGTTATTAAAAAACATCTGCTATTAATTCATTGTTGTTTGTAATATTTCCATGCACTTTGAGACAGTCTATTTTGGTGCGTTTTTTCTTGGCAGGATTAGTTAAACTGTTTAATTGTTGCCACAATTTGGCACTACTTCCATTGGCCTCTTCTATTTTTTTGGTGAAGAAATTTGTTTTTGCTTTACGCAGTGCACTTATTACTTGATTTCTGAGACCAGTGTAGATCAGATGATCAGTTACATTTTTAGTCTTTAAGGACTTTTTAAGTGCAAGATCACGGTTTTTCATGACTTGCCAAATTTCACCATTGAACCAGGGAAGAGAATGTTTTTTTGGTCTACTAGTCCAAGTTTTAGTGTATTTTCTTACTAGATCATTCAGTGTATTGACAAATTTTGTAGCACTTTTGTTTAGATCAAACTCTTCAGTGACACTGTCCCAATTTATTTGGCCTAATTCCTGATCAAAATCATTTATGTTTGCTTTTGGAATCCCTGTCATTTTAGTTTTAGATTCTATGTTATTAAGATAGAGAAAACGCTTTTTATTAAGTTTCCTTACAACTAGAGTCATGTTATGATCAGAGAGCCCTGTAATTAAATTATATGTTTTTGTTACCCTTTCCGGTCTATTTGTAAAGATCAAATCAATCAGAGTTTCGCTGTGTCTTGTAATTCGAGTAGGTTTTTCTATTAGTTGTTTATACTTAAGTTTGTCTACTGCAGATTTTAGTTTCATTTTGCATTTTTTTTCCTGCCAATTGATGTTAAAATCTCCTAAAAGTATACATTCTGTACCATCATCAATACTTGAAAGACAGCTTTTAAATTCATTATAAAAATTAACACCATATGAGGGTGGGTTGTAAAAAACAATAATTTTAAATTTCATGTTGGGAGACAGTGAAACTTGCAAGCCAAGACATTCCAGTTTCACATTTATATTGATCACTTCACATTTAAAATGATCTCTAATATATATTAGAACACCCCCACCCCTTCCTTGATCCCTGTCTCTCCTATAGCACTTGTATCCTGGAATTTCTATCAGGTCTGTTGGAGTATGTCGATTCAGCCAACTTTCAGAGATGCACAAAAAATCCAAGTTTGAATCTATTAACAAATTATGTATTTGATCTATTTTGGGAAGTATGCTTCTTATGTTAATATGTCCTCCCAACATGCCCTTTGGTTTGGTCTTAGGATTCCAAATAACTTGTGCGTGGTTTACTGTTTGGAAAAACTTGAACTGTCTCTGCTTAAGTGTCGCACCGTTTGGAGTTTTGTCCCGTGCGGGACACCGTCTTTGTTTACATCCAGCATCTGTGGATGGTGCGCCGCGGCCCACGTGAGCGCTGTTGTTCTCCGGTGTTTGGGAGTTGTGCGGGTCACAGTTCACAGAAATAGACGAAACGGAGACACAGGTTGTTAACTGTTCCGTTTGTGATGGAAGAGGGAGCGCTAAACGGCACAGTCCGATGTTCGAGTCTGTTGTTGAAGTTGGGAACTGGGGCTCCGGCATGGAATCACTATGCTGTTCAGTGACCCCGCAGATGGACGTATGGAATGTTTTAGCACCGTCGGACTCCGCCGAGGCCCGCGCAACACTGCCCACTTGCAAAACTCCGCCGCTGCTCGCCTCGCACCTCCCGGGAAGCTCCGCAGCCGCAGAGCCGCCACGACTGCCACCGACACAAGGACAGCAACTGTCTTTCAGAAACATCAACTGGGTGAGTTTGTGAGGCGCTGGTGTTTTAGTAGACAAGTGAGATAGCGTCAGAGTTTCAGCTGTTGTCGAGCCACTTTGCTGTACTATTGACTCCGGTTCAGGATGAAAAGGCCCGGGATTAAGATGTACGTCTCCCGACAACAGTAGCAGCAGCAGCAAAGTTTGGGCCATTATCCGTGGATGTATCTGGTGCTTTATAACTTTGTGTTTATTCAGTGAACGGGAGTCCACTGTGTTGACAGTCACAACATGGGAGAGGATAGCAGTATATCCAAATCCAAAGAAGTGTAGTGTAGCGTTTTGGTGCAAAATACCCATAGGATCCATAGCCCAGTCCAAATCGCTTTTCTTTGTGAGGCTGCTTGGAGGTGTAGCGCAGGTGAGCAAAAAAGGTAGCTGCATCATGACACAGCAAGCGATGGCAAGGATGGGCAGGTAATGGGCTGACACATCTTTCACACACTTGCCACGGTTTTGTTTGATGTTATATTTTGTGACACCATACCGTTTCTTACATGAAAACCTTACAAATGCATTCACAAGAAAGTGTATTATAAAAACAGCAAGGTTGTTACCAGACTTGTGCTCGTGAGTGGAGCCTTCCAAACCACTCACGGCAGCCGCCATCTTCCAAGTTAAAGTTACCTTTTAGCTTTTGTTCAGAGAGATTAGCTGAAATCATTCAGATGCTTCTAATGCAGGTGTATGGAGTTTAAAAATACAATGCACAAGAATTTGTGAACAAGTCATTTTTTTTCTGGTTGGAAATCATGCTAAGGAATTCCATAATTGTTACTGTACGTAGCAACCATGTTGTACACTGGGCCAAACTTCCTGTAATGTGCACAGAGATTATTATTTGACAAATGAAAATGGTCAGAAAACACATTATTTTGTTAAAATAATGTTTAAAGTATCAGAAAAAATATGTTTTTGTGTAAAATGTGTTTCTTGTGTAAAAAACATACTTTGAGGGAATGATCCCAAGGGACTGCTGGATTGTGTTTGTTTTTCCTCTACCCTTGGAGACTGTGCAAGAGGCTATAGCTAAGGACCTAACCAAGGGTGCACTCACACTAGGACTTTTGAGCCATGCCATACTGAAGCATGATTGCATAGGGATTGCATAGGATATCAAACTGCTGTCACCACAGTCTTTCTTGAAGGTTACCAAGGATTTGCCATGTGTTCTGGACTGGAGTTTATACATTTTCTCATATGACTAATATCAATGCACCTGATAGGGTTCGTATACTGAAGTCGTGCGTGTGCAAGTACATGAGCAACTGTGCCGTGCCTTGACCCACCTCCTCTAACCGGGCCAAAGTCTGAACCTTGCCGCACCTAGGCACAATTCGATTGCACTTACACTGGACTGCACGGTTCTACAGTCCTAGTGTGAGTGCACCCTAAAGAGCGAGCCCCAGACCTTTGAGATACTACACCATATGTGGCAGCACATGTGGCAGAAGCCCCTCCAGAGAAAAGAGTCTGAGACCTTCCATAGGTCTGTCCTCCTGGACAGTGCTGTGATGCTGCAGGACACAGAGGAGGGAGACCTTTGGCTTTTCCTCTCCTCAAACTGTACTGACACAGATCTGGTGACCCTACCTGACCAGTCCTCCTGTTAAACTGTACGGAGATCTTTGACTGAGACACAAAGGCCACTAAAAGCACTGTTGCTGCAGCAAAACTTGGATCAGTAAAGTATCTCTCTCTCTCTCTCTGTGCTAAACTTTAGGACAGAATTCTTCCAGGGTGATGTCATCAATATAGGACGTTCTAAAGAACTCTCCACTCCACTCTTCTCAAACTGATTCTTAATTTGTGTACAACTATAATTTATATTTACACCATGTATTATCCCACCAACTTAAGTCAAAATTAGAGAATTGTCAAAACTGTCACATGCACTTTAAATAAAAAACTGGACAGTGAAAGAGGGGACTGACCTGACAGACGCCTCTCCCTCCCTCTTCATATCCAGCGCACAGGAAGGTGTTTTCCAGGTACTGAAGGATCTCATAGTTTGTGCTACAGACGTCCCACTCCACTAAAGGCACACACACCTCCTGGAGAGTCTCGGCAATACTTGTACCTGTGCCCAAACAACCAGGGAAAAGGTCAAAAACAATATGATTTAACAGCACCAGATCACAATTTGGATTCAAAAGTCCATTGTATAACTTTTTGGTTGGGGGGCTGTCTCCACCTTATGATGTTGTGGTACTACAGCAAATGCTCCACTGTCTTTTCAAACTTTTTACATCTTCATTAGAATCAAATGGATAATTTCAATCCTGGAATTGCTAATCTCCACTGAACAAAAGGTAAAAGGTAGTGGTTAACTTGAAAAATACCATTACATCACGAGGTGGAGCAGAGAATTTTGAGCTTTGGAGGTGTAAACCCTCTTTTTTACTGACACAGTTTGCTTGGCAATGGGCTCTGGACGTGACACAGGTCTGTAAGACACACTCGACGGCAGTACAGGCCAGCGGTGGTAAAGGAGCATCAACACATTTCATCCATGTTCAGACAGAACTCAAATCAAATGTGCATGCAAATGAAGATCCATCCTATCAGATTTGTTTTTTCAGCAACACATTTGAGACGAAGGAGTTCATTGGTCATCCATCATTTTTAATCACATTTCTCTCTCCTCAAATTAAGGTGCTTTGCTCACTGAATCTGCAGAAATCTGCCATGTTTTTCAGTCCCCTATGATTTTTTTCATCTTTTATTTTCCATCACTCCCTGTCTCACATCTTCATAAAGTATTGAAGAAGTGTGTATTCTAAATCCCAGGCAAGCAAAGGCAAGTTAGCACAAAAATGACCAAAAATAGCACTAGGAGCAGTAGACAATAGTATTAAAACATTATATACACAGCACAGTATCAAAATAAAGGTTGGCTTTGTGTTTAGTTTCACTTTAAATACTTGGAGAGTCTCACCTTCCTCCTCCTGGAGCCCCCACCCGGTCACCCAGGCGCTCTGTCCGTGGTCGAAGGAGCTGTTGGTGTGAGCCAGGGACACGGGCTGGATGAAGCGTGTGTACGTGACCGGAGAGGACAGCCTCAAGAGGGCGATATCACTCCCTGCGCCAGTGTAATCTGGATGCAGCTCCACCTGTATCACGCCCCTCTGCACCACAGGGGTGTCACTCCAAGAAGTGATGCCCAGAGTGACGATAGTCTGAAGCATCACTCTGCAACAGAACAAAGGGCTTAAAGGTGCTGTATGTGAGTTTTGCTGTTCTGTGGGCCCTCAGACTTTTTCTTAATTTATTCCTTTTTCTCCACCATCTGATAAAAGGGAACTGTGAAGCTCATGGAAATGTAAAACATAAAGGGAAAGCTATAAACCACTTATTTAATGTGGACCAGTTTGTACGCCAAGCCAACAAATATAAGAAAACCCCTTACATTCTAAATAGTTTTTTAATAGTAATTCCGCCTGGACTTATTCATTTATTTGTTTATTTATTTATTTTTAAGTAGATCAGACTTTCATAATGAGAATAGATCAGACTTTTATAATGAGAGTAGATCAGACTTTTATAATGAGAGTAGATCAGACTTTTATAATGAGAGTAGATCAGACTTTTATAATGAGAGTAGATCAGACTTTTATAATGAGAATAGATCAGACTTTTATAATGACAGTAGATCAGACTTTTATAATGAGAATAGATCAGACTTTTATAATGAGAGTAAATCAGACTTTTATAATGAGAATAGATCAGACTTTTATAATGAGAATAGATCAGACTTTTATAATGACAGTAGATCAGACTTTTATAATGACAGTAGATCAGACTTTTATAATGAGAGTAGATCAGACTTTTATAATGAGAATAAATCAGACTTTTATAATGAGAGTAGATCAGACTTTTATAATGAGAATAAATCAGACTTTTATAATGAGAGTAGATCAGACTTTTATAATGACAGTAGATCAGACTTTTATAATGAGAATAGATCAGACTTTTATAATGAGAGTAGATCAGACTTTTATAATGACAGTAGATCAGACTTTTATAATGAGAGTAGATCAGACTTTTATAATGACAGTAGATCAGACTTTTATAATGAGAGTAGATCAGACTTTTATAATGAGAGTAGATCAGACTTTTATAATGACAGTAGATTAGACTTTTATAATGAGAATAGATCAGACTTTTATAATGAGAGTAGATCAGACTTTTATAATGAGAATAGATCAGACTTTTATAATGAGAATAGATCAGACTTTTATAATGAGAGTAGATCAGACTTTTATAATGAGAGTAGATCAGACTTTTATAATGAGAGTAGATCAGACTTTTATAATGAGAGTAGATCAGACTTTTATAATGAGAATAGATCAGACTTTTATAATGAGAGTAGATCAGACTTTTATAATGAGAGTAGATCAGACTTTTATAATGAGAGTAGATCAGACTTTTATAATGAGAGTAGATCAGACTTTTATAATGAGAGTAGATCAGACTTTTATAATGAGAATAGATCAGACTTTTATAATGAGAGTAGATCAGACTTTTATAATGAGAGTAGATCAGACTTTTATAATGAGAGTAGATCAGACTTTTATAATGAGAATAGATCAGACTTTTATAATGAGAGTAGATCAGACTTTTATAATGAGAGTAGATCAGACTTTTATAATGAGAGTAGATCAGACTTTTATAATGAGAATAGATCAGACTTTTATAATGAGAGTAGATCAGACTTTTATAATGAGAGTAGATCAGACTTTTATAATGAGAGTAGATCAGACTTTTATAATGAGAGTAGATCAGACTTTTATAATGAGAATAGATCAGACTTTTATAATGAGAATAGATCAGACTTTTATAATGAGAGTAGATCAGACTTTTATAATGAGAGTAGATTAGACTTTTATAATGATAATAGATCAGACTTTTATAATGACAGTAGATCAGACTTTTATAATGAGAATAGATCAGACTTTTATAATGAGAGTAGATCAGACTTTTATAATGAGAGTAGATCAGACTTTTATAATGAGAGTAGATCAGACTTTTATAATGAGAATAGATCAGACTTTTATAATGAGAATAGATCAGACTTTTATAATGAGAGTAGATCAGACTTTTATAATGACAGTAGATCAGACTTTTATAATGAGAGTAGATCAGACTTTTATAATGAGAGTAGATCAGACTTTTATAATGACAGTAGATCAGACTTTTATAATGAGAGTAGATCAGACTTTTATAATGACAGTAGATCAGACTTTTATAATGAGAGTAGATCAGACTTTTATAATGAGAGTAGATCAGACTTTTATAATGAGAATAGATCAGACTTTTATAATGAGAATAGATCAGACTTTTATAATGAGAATAGATCAGACTTTTATAATGAGAGTAGATCAGACTTTTATAATGACAGTAGATCAGACTTTTATAATGAGAGTAGATCAGACTTTTATAATGAGAATAGATCAGACTTTTATAATGAGAATAGATCAGACTTTTATAATGAGAGTAGATCAGACTTTTATAATGACAGTAGATCAGACTTTTATAATGAGAATAGATCAGACTTTTATAATGAGAGTAGATTAGACTTTTATAATGACAGTAGATCAGACTTTTATAATGAGAATAGATCAGACTTTTATAATGAGAATAGATCAGACTTTTATAATGACAGTAGATCAGACTTTTATAATGACAGTAGATCAGACTTTTATAATGAGAGTAGTTTAGACTTTTATAATGAGAGTAGATCAGACTTTTATAATGAGAATAGATCAGACTTTTATAATGAGAATAGATCAGACTTTTATAATGAGAATAGATCAGACTTTTATAATGACAGTAGATCAGACTTTTATAATGAGAGTAGATCAGACTTTTATAATGAGAGTAGATTAGACTTTTATAATGACAGTAGATCAGACTTTTATAATGAGAGTAGATCAGACTTTTATAATGAGAATAGATCAGACTTTTATAATGAGAGTAGATCAGACTTTTATAATGACAGTAGATCAGACTTTTATAATGAGAGTAGATCAGACTTTTATAATGAGAATAGATCAGACTTTTATAATGAGAGTAGATCAGACTTTTATAATGAGAGTAGATCAGACTTTTATAATGAGAGTAGATCAGACTTTTATAATGAGAATAGATCAGACTTTTATAATGAGAGTAGATCAGACTTTTATAATGAGAGTAGATCAGACTTTTATAATGAGAGTAGATCAGACTTTTATAATGAGAATAGATCAGACTTTTATAATGAGAATAGATCAGACTTTTATAATGAGAATAGATCAGACTTTTATAATGACAGTAGATCAGACTTTTATAATGAGAGTAGATCAGACTTTTATAATGAGAGTAGATCAGACTTTTATAATGACAGTAGCCCAAACTCCAGAGCTTCAGCTTCACAAAGAGTTCAGCCATTTGTCTCAAAAGTGAAGACTTTAGAGTAGATTTAAATGTATATATATACTGTACTGTATGCAGACCTGTCAACAGAAATTTAGGTGCCCAGTGCAAGAACCCTTACATGGGCACACCTGTAATATAAATTAACAAAGAGAGTCCAATCATGGGCCCTATTTTTTTTTCCTTTCGGACCATGGCGAGCTGAACTGTTATTTTGTTGTTATATCATGGAGAAAAAGCTTATACTTGTCCATATGGCAGTGGGCAGCAGTCATGATCCACTCGTGGTTTATCAGGGTCCCTCCACAGAAAAACTGTTCTCCCTTCCAGTCGGTTAGGAGAAGAGAAACCATCCATGGCCATTCTCCTGTAGAGGCTGGATCTCCTCCCAAGATCTTGGAGTCTGGCAGGACTCTTCCACTTGCTAACATGAGACACATGACAAATCACATGATAAAACATATGACAAAACACATACATGACAAGTATATGCATCTACAATATCTCTAACTGGTTTTAACCTGCACTGGGAATTGTCTCTAAAAACTGATATCAGTATCGGGTTGTACTTGTATTTGGTGATTGTACTTGCTCTGTTGCAGACACCAAGAGCTGGTACCAAGAACCGACACCAACGCACCATGTGTTATGTAACTGAGTTGTGAGGTGAGTATGAGTAAACCATGGAGGTATGAGTAAACCATGGACTCAACCTGGACCAGGACCAAACCATGACTAAACCATGACGGTGCTAAATCAGTCCTACGACCGGACTAAACTGATCTTAAACCATGTCAGCAGCAGCCTAAGTGTGTGATCCATTCATTACCTTGCCAGTGGCATTCTGAAACAGAAAGAATAACATAAATTAATTATTAATTTAAAAAACAATGTTTTTAACAGACAAAAGTAAGACCAAAAAACAGTCAAGATAAAACTTTCACTATAGCAGACCTATGTATGTTAGTTCAAAACTAGATCAAATACATGATGTTTTAATTATAAAAAGTCTTTACCTTTTAGCAGGAAAATTGCCATAACTAAGACTAAACAGCGCTGGTCCTGGCCCATCATGGCTCTGCTCTGTTCTATACAGAAGAAAAATAAGATGGGAGAAGATGGATGGATGGATGGATAAAACCATGTTTAAAACCCCACCCACCCTGCACCTCCCTTGGGGTTATCTGATAACACAGGTATATATTGCCTAGGTCTACGTATTGTCTGCTGAGGATACAGTAAACTGTGACCGGACACCGTTATTTTTGAGAAAAACACTGAGAAAAAACAGGAGAATGGCCTGTTTTTCCTCATCGAATGGCCTTCGCCGGGTCGGCCGACCCCCCGGGTGGGGCTGATGCTCCACTTGTCTCTTTGGGCTGAACTTGTCACTAAACACATAAAGTCAGCACACATTGGAGATGCTGATGTGCTAAAAAAGCCCTATTCACACAGGATAAGTATAACCTGGGGACGTCTAGTAATTTGCAAATTACCGCCCCACCTCTGTGTTACTTGCAGCGCATTCGCATGGGATAAGCAAAGTCCGTAAATTACTCTATTTTACTGAAATTACGACTGGATATGTCGTAACATCACATCCGTTTCTATTCGCGCTGCTAACAGAAAAATGGCTGCTGCGGCTCCCGTGACAAGAGTTCAAAAATAAAAAGAATACTAAAAACTGGCATTGGATGTGTGACGAGACTCTGTTTGATCGCTGTGTGGGGTGAAGCCCAGTACCAGAGACAGTTTGAGTCAATGGTACACAACCATACGGCGTGGGAACGCATTTATCAAGAGCTCCAGCGCCGGTGCCCCACTGTAGCGGATTTTGGAGATTGGACGAAAATTAAGGACCGACTGGACTATCTCAAGAGAAAATACAGGGACAGCCTCAAAAATAATACGGCAGCTAGTTGTTAGCTCATTATACTAATGTTAATTTCACTTCATGCTAAGGATAACGTAACCATGTGATAGTCATGTGACATTGTCATGATTTTTATACAATCACAATCCAGTGAATGTATTTGTGACATTTAAACGCCAGTCTCCTACCAATTGGGATTAAATCAAACTGAGTCAGTTCTCTTTTTACGTGCCTTGCACGGGGGAGAGCTCAGGCCATATGCGTGCGCTCTCTAGGCTCGTCCACGCTCCTCTCCCAAAGTTCACCCCTTCCAGCACGGTTTTATTAATTTCCAACAATCCATCATGTCAGTACAAAGACAACCTGGTCAACGTATACATAAGCTTATAACATAGTGAGGTTTACATTTGATCAGATAAGTACAAATTTATGATCTGGGAACCTAGCTGAGTACGAAGCAAGAGGTCACAAGAGGTCACACATCTGGTTTTAGCAGAGATAGCGTTAACACAGGCTCTTTCATCCTCTGCAAATTGAGATCACCTTTTAACTTAGATGTACATTTTTTAATAACTTCATCATTATAAGCATTTTATTCTAACAGACATGTTTAGCAATTTGCTACCTGATGAGCAGAATGGAAATTTAATTTGAAATACCACCGTAATCTGTTGTAAAGTACGTTTGCTTTACTGTTCTTTTGCATTAAGTTTCAGGTTGTAGACCCATGAACAATCCTGGGGAAAACTGGATGGACAGAGGGGGTTTGGATGAGGAAGAATCTGAGTTTTGTAAGTACAGTATTAGCTAACAGTATCTAATGTTGTAATACCATATTGTGTTGATTCATTTAAATGTTTTTGTACTTGATCTTCAACAGCTTACTGAAGAACCAATAGAAGAGCCAGACAGTAGATTATTATTACTAACTGATATTGCTCAATTTTGTCTGTGCTCAACAGGTGCATCACTGAGTACTGACACAAACACCTCAAGAGAGGAAGGTGCAGAGGATGGTGCACAGGATGATGTTGCCAGTGAAGGTTCACCTACAACTACACCTACACCTACACCCATGCCTACACCTACACCTACTGAATCAAAGCCTCAAGGTGAGCTCTGATATGTGTTGATGTTGTAAGTTTAATTGATCTGTTTAGATTCAATTGAAATTTAATTACATCATTCAGTGAAATTTGAATCGAATACATGTGAGATTTAGTATACATCAATTAAGTACTTAAAAAAAAAGATTTTTACAGCACAGCGCCGAAGAAAGGGGTGGAAAACACAAATGATGGAGGCCCTTGAAAAAGGACTAGATCGTTGATGCTTCAGCTGTTCAGGTGCCTTAGACCCCTGGCTCTGGTCCCCTTTCCACCTTATATAGCACCTCATGTCTTTCCACCTCCAACACCTCACCAAGGCCCAGCAGCTGAAACCATGGGCTACACTACAGCCCCTGGACCTCCCGCTCCAGCAGCACATCAGGTGCACTATTACAGTGACTCGCCCTAGTTTCCTTTGAGGCTTTTCACTTAAGTTACCTGAATGTTCTATATGTTCCATAGAATTTATGGTTCAGGTTCAGTGCAGGTTGGTAAGTTATTTATTTTTATGCACGTTTTTATGCACTTGAACAAGAAAACCTTTTGTACATTTTTTATTTTAACTTACCACATTCTATGTTCAGAGAAAAAGTAGCAACAGGAAAACATAATTTTTTTAACAAGATATTTCATTTTAGATTTTTATTAAACGCTACAACAGTTGAGTTTGCCATATGGGTCTTCATAGCATTGTGTGAATATGAGGTACCAAGGCTTCACGGATGTGCTCTACTGGGGATAGACCAGGATCATTAGGTGCATCCTGCTGCTCTGGTCCTGCCTCTGGCTGCTCCAACAGGTCTTTCTGGGGTTCTTGGTAGGCAACATTCTGCATCAGAAATTGTGCAACACTATGTGCAACACTATGCAAGCTGTTACAACATGTTTCACTTTTTTGATTTGAGATTTGATTTGATTTCTCTTCATGAGGCATCTCCAGCGACCCTTAAGGCGGCCAAATGCATGCTACACATAGATACGTGCACGGCTCAGGCAGGCATTGTAGGCTGCCCTCGGTCCCCTTACTGCACCATCTGGGAATGGCTTCATTATGTTGCTGGTCAAGCTGTAAGCAGAATCTGCTACAATCAGGGCAGATAAGTTGACCCCTTGGATGTTCCTGGTGAGTGAAGGGAAAAAAGTGCCATCCTCCAGCTTGTGGCACACACATGAAGACTCAGAAACATAAGAGTCATGGCACTTTCCAGGCCAGCCAACATCAAAGTTAATGACCTTGTAAGTGCGTGTGTGTAAGTCCTTGAAGGAGAATACTGTACCATCCTTTCCTGTTGTAGTAGTCGGTGGGATAGCTCTGTGGGGCAATGACAGGAATGTGTGTGCCATCCAAAGCACCAACACACGGGGAATCCTGTCTTCTTCTCAAAACCCGTCATGATAGCTTTCACTTCAGGGACAGATTTGGACCTTTTCACATAAAACCTCCGGAGTTCACTTAGTGCCTCACATACCTCCCAGAGGGTTGTTGCAGGCTGTGCTGGTCCCAATACCAAATAGATTGGCAACATCATGGAACTCAACATTACTGGCAAGCCTGGTGAGTGCAACCCTCTTTTCTAATGGTATTGGTTTTCTAATGGTATTCCAGCATGTTGGTGGTTTGAGGGTTGATATGTGGGTGCAGCTCATCACACAGTTTGTTGAAGGCCTCTTTGGGCATTCTGAAGTTAATGTACCAGTCTTTCTCCAAAAAGTTCTCAAGCACGTCTGTTTCCCAGAAGGATTGGCCTCTCTCCTGTGGTGTTCTTCCAGGGTACCATACATCAGCTATAAAAAGAGGAAGGGCAATTTACATAAAGGCATCAACTATAACAATAAAGTATAAGCATGTTGGCAGTGGACAGTTTGCAGTGTTGACAATATCTTACTAAAGTAAGTAAATTAATAAAGTATGCTAAAAAAAACATGATGACATGTGTACCATGTGTGACGCCCACGATGGGTGGTCACATAGTTTTATTTAATGTGAAATTTGGTAAATGACAGATAGTGGTGATTTTGAGACAAATTGCAATGTTATCCACTTGATGGCAGCACACTCGCTGAGACGGTATGAGGGGCGCTGTGGCTGCTGCTTCCTGCTGGTCGGCAGTAGCAGAAAGCAACGGCAACACTGAAATAACATCTCTGTCTTCTTTTGTTCTTTCAGGTTGATACAGTCCCACCAAGCACACGACTGACTCATATGAAGTCGTAAAACTATAACTTTTGTTGTAACAGTCGCTAGTCAAAGCTAGACATTTGTTGATTTTGTGTTTTTCCTTAAAATGTAAGTTTAGCGTTCTATGCTAACTCCCGCGCTAGCTTTAGCCCAGACCTTGTATTTCGCCCCACTTCAGCCACATTCTGTATTGTTTTATTGTTATAATATTTTGTGAAAATGTAATAAGGTAATGTCAGAACAACAAATGCTGCTGGATTTAGGTCATTTTATGACTGTTGAAATTAGAAAGTAACACTAAATTTTAGACTATTAGCCAATGTATAGTATTTCTTAATAGTTATGGGTTTTATTAACCAAGGGTATTGGTAACTTAAATGTGTGAAACGATGTTGTAATTTGTATGGAAAATGTAATTTTGTATTGTGCTTATGTACAATTAAAGCTGGTCAGCAGTAGCAGAAAGCAACAGCAACACTGAAAAAATAACATCTCCGTCTCCTTTTGTTCTTTCAGTGCCAATATCTCCCCACAAACAATATATATAAACTGCTAGCAGTGATTGTTCTGGCCCGATACCTGCTACACATGCTGCTACACATGTCATCCAGGTCAACATCCTGCAAGAATTGTCTCTCCTCTTGGATCTCTTGCCCTTTTTGCAGATCGGTTTCCATGTAGAGGCTATGAGGCTGTATTATAATTTGCCGGTAAAAAGCGATCAAAACTGCTAATCAAAATTTCTACCGCAGCCTCCATGATTCAAGTCAGAAAGAGATATAAAAGGCGCGCAAAGCGATATAAAATGTGTGCAATATACAGAGAAAAGACCGCAGAAATAAAAGGAATAGACAGAAAAGATGCAATTACAACAACAAACACTGACATGCACATTCGCACGGGACTAGTATCATCACCGGACATCTCTGTTTGGTGAAATATAGTAGGCAATTTGTGGCAGAATTTTTACTTTACAAATTACAAAAGTAAAATTTAGATCCTCCATGCAAAATTTTGTTGTGTCCTGCAGGGGGCGCTATCACTATTTTTGTTCATGTCACAATTAATAGGCTTGGACACGAAAGTTCTACAGGTGATACAAATTTGAGGACAATCAGACTTTGTATGCCCGAACGGGAGCAAATTTTGATATTGGAAAATTGCAAAAAATCTAGATGATTTACGGAAATTTTCGCCCCTGTGGGTGAAGCCCGTTTAAATGCGACGTGAGCAAAAATGCTGACAGCATTTTTAAAATTTCAATCCAAGATGGCTGCCTTCTGGTTTGTCAGGGAGCGTGGCCCTAATAATATATATTTTTTTGTCTTCATGTGACAAATGTCTGTACCGGATTTTGTGACCGTACGACAAACTTTACGCCGGGACATCTCCCATAGGCGCAATGTATTTTGACTTTTGCAGGTGGTGCTGTTGCGCCAGTTTTTTATATCCATACATGCAACATATATTTTATAAAATTTTTCGCCACTTCTGAATTTTGGGCAACATTTTTTTGAGCGTGTTCAGGGGTCAAATTAGATTTTTTTTTTTGCAAAAACTATATCCTTTAACACCCTCCTGTGGACTCACCACTCACAGAGGGGTTCATGGGAGGTCAGGTGGGATTGGGCAGCAAACTGCCCCCGTGACCCAGCCGGACAAAGCGGAAGAAGATGGATGGAATATATTCTTTAACATAGGAAACATATATTATACATTTTTTGAAAGCTCTTGAGACCCCCATGTCACCATGGGGTCATTGGTGAATGACGAGCGCGTAACCATCTTGTCAGGGTCGCCCATTGACTCCCATTGATTTCCATTCATTTTAGCAGTTATAAATACAGTATGGGGGCTTGGATACAGCTTCATGTCAGGAGTGTGTTTAGGGGACAGGAGCGCTTCTTGCTACTATGGCTTGTTAGCAAGAACAAATATGCATGTCCCATGCCTTTGGCATGGGTTGCTAGGATACTGCTGTTCACGCAGGGAGCGATCAAGTTCAGCTTCGTAAGGCAGTTGACAAGCAATAGGCCAAATGTAAGACAGTTGAAAGTAATAGGCTCTACAAAGGGGCTCGGGCCTAAAAAACAGTAATAATGAGCTGACAAGGAAGTTTATGCCTATGTACACAGAGGGACACTCATCTTTGGGCAACAGTAGCTCACTTGGTTGAGCGGTCAGATCTGCTGACCCACAGGTTGGCCGTGCGATTCCAGCTCCCATTATTGTCATTGTGTCCTTGGGCAAGACACCTAACCTTGCTCCTAGTGTCTGTGTACACTGGTGTATGAATGTGTGTGAATGGGTGTGGTTCCTTAATGTTAAGAGCTTTAAGCGCCTTGAATACCGCGGCCGACAGGCCAAATGCAACGGTCCAATGTGTCTCAGTGGGAGAAAACAGTTTCAAGTACAGAACCTATGCAAACACAAACACAAGTTTAATCGAGGCACAAAGAAAGAACATGGTGCAAATGAAAAAATGCGCTGCAAGAAACAAACATATCATCATCAACTGCAATGCAAATAGAGAAACGATGCAAAACACAAAACAATGAAAACCAAGAAAACTCCTGCAAATGAAAAATGCTGTAGTAAAGAGTCACCACAACGGAAGTGCTCCAAACCTGCAGGGGGCGCTCTCGGTGGAACAGCTCAATGGAGAGACACACTAAATGGAGAGAGCGCTGTACAGCAATATTTGTGTAACTTATAACTGAATCAGGAAACTATGAGATTACTACCTGTGACATTCTATCTTTCATAACTCTTTCTCTAAATTAACTATAATAACTAACTAACTACTACAGAGACAAAAGAAAATAGAGGAAGAACAACAAAAACACAGTACAGACATAATGATAAGACATTGCAACCGGAGAGGAAAGGGGGGAGTGGATATAGTCCAGTAGGCAGGCAGGGGGCACTGGATACAGCAGGCCCGCCCACCAAGTCGGCCATTGGCAAGGCCACTGGGGGAGGCCAATAGATCAAATTTGTCATGTTTTGGTTTTGGGTCGAGCAGCTGTATTCTTTTCACAGCAGCTCTGATTGTCTCTTGGTCTCAAGGTTTACATACCACTCTTTATATAGCTTCAAGTCTCTCTGCGTTGTTATCAATACTGCGCTTCAAGGCCAAAGTCCTGTCCATTTTTCGATCCAGGACCGGGTTTTCCAACATGTGGTATGAGACAACCAAACCTTCCACAACACGGCCCATAGTCACAATATGAGAGTTCATAGCTTTACTTCCACTTTCAATCAGACCAGGCAGCCAAGTGGGGTGTTGAAGAGCCGCCTCGTTACTCTTAACTTTTCAAAATATCAGGCCATGCCTAAACCAATCAGCAGAACCCCTGAAATCACAGTTTTGAATAGGTAAATATCTTCTATGTCCTCCACGGACAGAGCTGCCAGACACACGACACGCCACTTATCCCTCATTAAGTATTTTTAAAGTGATAAGGGATTACATTTATACAGGAAATGCATTTAAGTCCGTTTATAAAGAAAGAATCTCCTTTGAGAAATGAGTAAATTAGTTTATTAAACAATCAAGGAAACTTCTGGAAATATTTTGTCCTAATGTGAATAGTCAAACATTGGACCCATTACACATACACTGCATTAATAGTGTCATGCCCTGGCTGTGCCACTCCTTCCTCTGTGCTCCCTCCTCCTCTCCCTGTGTGTGTTTGGGTGGAGTTCTCATCGGCAGCTGCTCACCTGTAGCCAGTCTACAATCAAGACGGTGCCCATTTATCCTGCGATCTGGAGACAGCAGCTGCCAGATTGTTATGTCCTATTCGATTGTGATTTCAGTCGACTACCAGACTTTGTTTTGTAGATACTTACCTTTTGAACTTGCTCCTACTTACCTCTGTCTCCTGTGTTTCCAGTTTTTTTCCGTTTGAAGACTCTGCTCCCCGCCTGATTCCCGGCTCCTGAAACTCTCATCTGGAAACCTGGTCAAATAAAACTCTGAACTTATTTAATCTCTCTGATCTATTTTTGGGTCCCTCCTGTTGAGCCTTAACAAATAGGTTAGTATAAACAGATGTACGTCAGTGTACTTTCAAATTGTGTTACCTTTTTCCTGAAGCAGGTGACAATCCAAAATGAACATTATCTTTGCAAAGTATGATCGGGTTGAATACCACTGCTTAACTGCAGTACAATAGTACATTCTTATAGTACATGTAATTATAATTACTATGAAAAGAGACATCAAATAAATGGTGCATCTCACTATGAATCAAATGTCAGTATATGTGTAAAATCCCTCAGTCATCCAGGTAGAATCCATGGCAAAAGGAGAAATCCAATTTGTCAACTGGACAAAATTTTCCTCATCAAGAACCACATTATGGAAGCTATACTCCAGTCTTCCAAATCACCACTCAAAATGTCAGTGGTGTCTTCAGGCCATTACAGGTCTGTTTTCTGCTGAGCCCTGGTAGGTCTAAGCACAGACTGATAGGTGACAACATGTAGACATACATATAAGAAAATTTTACCACTTAATGTTTAGATTGTCAAAATTGTTTTTTTTAATGAACATCTGTAACAATTACCAATCTGTATTGAGTATTGTTATCAAGTTTAAAATATTAGCATAATTTTAGTACACTACTATTAGTATTTGTAGTATTAGCAGTAGTCTTACTAGTAGTTGGAAGAATCAGAATTACATTTATTTATTGTGGAATTTCTTTACTAACTTCCTTTTTAAAAAGCATGCATCAGGAACAGACAGTCAGAACAGACCAGAATAAGAAATACATTTTTCATTATTAAAATAAAAGCAAAATCAACATTTGCATCAATATAAAACTACAAGACCACTTCAAACACTAAATGAAAATATCAATCAAATGCGTAGTAGTAGTAGTAGTAGTAGTAGTGGCTGCAGGTGTAGTAGCACTAGTTGTAGCTACTGTCTATAGCTGTAGTAGCAATGATTGGGCCACTTAAATAATAGTAGTGGTGTTTAATATTATTGGAGTGGTACTTCATTATCTGTAAGTAATAGTAGTAGTATTAGTTATAGTTGGCAGTGACATAGTAGGAGGAGAATGTAGAAATAATAGAAATTGCTGTTTTGTAGCAGTACTAGTATAACTGATGGGGTGTCACAGAAGCAGTAGAAGTATCTGTGACCCGCTAATGCAGTAGTAGTTAGTATTGTAGTTGTAATTTTTATCCATGCAGTAATAGTTGCAGTAGTCTACGCTGTCGCAGTAAGTAGAGACAATATTGAAACAGTGGGAAAGCGTCACTGTTTTCTTGGTAGTACCATGCTTGTTTAAAACATTGTAGTAGTTGGTCCCATGGTGAAATAGTAGTTGATGTAGTAGTAGTGGTAGTAGTAGTAGGTGAAGTTGTTGGTGTAGTAGTAGTAGTAGCAGCAGTAGTAGTTGCAGTAGTAGCTGGTTTAGTAGTAGTATGCTTGGTAGTAGTAATAGTAGTAGTAGTTGCAGATGTAGTTGTTGGTATAGTAGTAGTAGTAGTAGTTGGTACAGTAGTAGTAGTTGTTGTAGAAGTAGCAGGTTTAGTAATAATAGCAGCAGTCCATGTAGTAGCAGTAGTAGTTGCAGTAATAGCTGGTTTAGTAGTAGGTTTAGCAGTAGTAGCAGGTTTAGTTATAGTAATAGAAGTAGTAGTAGTTGGTATAATTGTAGGTGTAGTAGTTGGTACAGTAGTAGTAGTAGATGTAGTAGTAGCAGCAGCAGCAGCAGTAGCCGTCGCTGTAATAGTAGTAGTAGTAGTAGTAGTAGTAGTAGTAGTAGTAGTAGTAGTAGTAGTAGTAGTAGTATTTCTGCAGTAGTAGCTAATGTCACTGCTGTCTCCAGTTGACATAAACAATACAAATCCCGGGGGATCACCTGCTCCCACCACAGTCTGAATCCAATCATGAAACTTGGAAACATCCATAAGAATTGCAGGTTTTTTGGGTCGGGCACATCCAGCAGTAGCGCTCACGATGCCAGCCTGCACCCAAACACTGCCCTGCTTCACCACCACGGGACCTCCAGAGTCACCCTGCGAGGAGAGAGAGGGAGAGACAGGAGGTGCTGTTCAGGGTTAAAGTCCAATCAGACCATCAGTTCACAGTCCTCTATTACCCTATTATTGACCCTTGTGAGCTTTAAACAGTTTGGGATTTTGGACATAGGGCCTCATTTCCTAGTGAGTCAGAGTGTTGGACACGTATGGAGACACTTTTTTAACGATTCCATCCAGCCTTTGTATTTCCTGAGGTTGCTGGTGCTAGGGTAGTGCATGTCAATGGGCATAGTTGGGCTAAAAACAGTCTTACCCACTCCACAGTGCACCTGAAGCAAAACAATTATAACTCCAGACTGTCTATGTAAATGTCTGTGTTGACAGAATGTTTGAAATAAAACTAACCTTCCATCGCATGAATTGTCACATGTTGAGGAATTATTTTCTCATATATCAGTCCGCCGCTGCCGAACTTTCTATCAGGAAGTACAACTTGCTGCTGCTGCTCAGACAAATCCTTCAAATGCAAGGTTGGTTTTCCTTGTAAAATTATTCTATCGATGCAGACATTCACATGGACAGTCTGGAGTTTTAATAATTTTGCTTCAGGTGCACTGTGGACTGTTTTTAGGGGCAGGCCAACTATAGCCATTGACATGCACTAGTCTAGCACCAGCAACCTCTCCAAATACAAGGACTGGATGGAATATTTAAAAAAGTGTCTCCACACGTCTTTAACACTCTGGCTCACGAGGAAATGAGGCCCTATGTCCAAAATTCCAAACTGTCCCTTTAAGCCACGTTATAACATTATAACTGTCTGTCTACAACTCAAAGCTAAAAATGCTCTTTTCCACCTTGTGATGTCATGTAATTGTAGTTTTCAAGTTCACAGTTACCTTTTACCTTTAGTTCAGTAGAGATTGGCAATTCCAAAGCTGAAATCATCCAATCATCTAGTTAAGTTGTATGGAATTCTAAAACAAAATGGAGCGCTCTATATTACCCCATGACATCACAAGGTGGAACAGAGTGTTTGAGAAAAGAGCTAAGCTAAATATACATGTTTGTGTGTAAAACATGTGTGAATGAGACAAAACACAACTCCAGGTGTGCTTGTGAAGAGGAAACAACATTATAACATAGATCAGAAAATAGTGCAATATGGGGCCTTTAAATTAACAGTTGAGAGTGAAGGGGGGACTGACCTGACAGGTGCCCCTCCCTCCCTCTTCATATCCAGCACACAGCATGTTGTCGTACAGGAGCAGAGTGGCCCCATACTCTTTGCTACAGACTGCCAGCTCCACCACAGGCACACACACCTCCTGGAGAGAGTCAAGAACAGTGCCACCTCCTGCAAAACAACAGAATTTGTCAAAACTATGTCACCATTTTCTTAGAGCCAGTTTGGACAAAACAAACAAAAACAAGACACTGCTCCAACATTCTTTGACCCTCCCGCTCCAGTGCATGTTGTTTACACTTTAGGCTTCTTATTTTAAATATGCACATGCCATTTTCCTGTCTTCCTTCCGCTTAAAAACCTGGAGTCGCTCTGTTGGCACTGACAAATTGAACTCCAACCTAATTTGAGCAACGAGCAGCGTAATGATGCCCGTTAAAAAGAGATACCTTATACAAAACTACAAACTGACAAACTTGATGTGATGTGACCATAGAGCGTATATATGTGTGGACTAAGTGAGTGTGATGTCACCCACAGTGTTCAGCGCTGCTCAAATGAAGCTCATGATGCCACAGTTACAAGAGCAAATTTGGAGACAGGCTCCATATTTGGAAATCCGACCACAAATATCATAGCAACCACAAGAGCCAATCATGATTGAGGTTGTTAAATGTGCCCACCCGACTCATGGCAGAGCGGTGATACTCATTCTGCACGGACCACTGTATTTCAGTGATTCAGTGATCATTTCTGAGTTATATGTTCTGTTATGTACGAACAACAATAAAGTCGCAATTTAACGAAATTCACTTTACTTTATGCTAGTTAAATTATGCTAGTTAAGATTGTAACATTAGCTATTGTAATTGAGATATTTTGTCATTTTATTTAGAAAATAGTCAATTGGGGCAGGAAAGCGGGAAGGGAACTTACGCACGCGAAATGCACTAGCTGTCAATCAAACCTGTTGCTAACGCTAGGCAGTAACGACCTTGGAGAATGAAGGCGTCTGATTGGTTATTTATGTTCATTTCTTGATTTTGGAACAAAACAGCGAAATTAAAAATTCAGGATAATTTAGAGCAGGGTACATACGAACATTTTAAGACCAAAATGACGAGTGCAGTGCAGTGCAGCAGTTACGGAGAGAGGGGCGATAAGATGCCAATGTGAATCAATGGGAAAAAGGGAGAGAAGGAGCCGGAAGAGCCTCCTGAAGCACTTCCTGTTTTGCACAAGGCAACTAAGGCTTTAGCTATGTCCACTCATATATACGGTCTATGGATGTGCCGTAGTTTCATTAGTGGGATACAAGCCGATCATGTCATGATAGCGCTCTGAAGGGGGAGTGACTTACTGTGAGGAGCAAAGGGGGGGGGTCTCAAACCTGATCTAAATGTTATGTGTTGACAGTTAATAACTCCACAGAAGTAAAATACCCCATCCCAAATGCTTTAATACCTCCCTCCTCCAGGAGCCCCCACCAAGCCACCCAGGCGCTCTGTCCGTGGTCGAAGGAGCTGTTGGGGTGAGCCAGGCACACGGGCTGGATGAAGCGAGTGTACGTGACTGGAGAGGACAGCCTCAAGAGGGCGATGTCACTCCCTTTGCCGCTGTAGTTTGGATGCAGCTCCACCTGGACTACGCCCCTCTGCACAGGTGAGTCATTGAGGGAGCTGATGCCCAGAGAGACCTGGGTCAGGTTCATCACTCTGGAACACAGAGGGGAGGGGCTTAATGGAGCTCTACCTGATTTTTTACCGTCCAAACAGATTTGTGAGAAAAAGCTTGTACTTGTCCTTATAGCAGTGGGCAGCGGTCAGGACCCACTCGTGGTTTATCAGGGACCCTCCACAGAGAGTCCTCTGTCCCTCCGAGTTGATCATGACCAGATGAACCTGCCAAGGCCAGTGTCCCGGAGACGCCGAAGCTCCGCCCATGATCCTGGGGTTTAACAGGGCTCTACCACATGCTAACATGACAAAATGACAAAACACACACATGACCTACATACTGCTTTTTCTAGAATGTACACTACATTACAAATCAGATCTGTGGAGAGTTGCCCTTATTCACTAAAAGAATTACTGTATTTTTGAGCAATAGAAACACCCTAGACAAGACTGTACCCTTCACCAGAAAAGTTGCGCAGTGCATCTTTCAGACTAAATCACCTAAATCAGATAACTACGACTAAACTAGGAACTAAGCTCAGAACTGACCCTAGACCAGCACCAAACCATGACTAAACCACTTCTATGACCAGGGGCAGTGGTTGGTGACTAAGGGGGTGCTCAGGTCTTCAGTGTGGGTGCTCACCTTACTATTTCATTTAGAGCCTTTAGACAATGTAGTTTAATTTTGAACACTGTAGTTTTTTGTCAATACTGAAAAAATCTTTGACAGGGGGGCGCTATGGGGGTGCACGGGGCATCCAATGGGGAGGCTAGTGCCCCCTTAAGACCCCCTGGCACCACCCCGTCTACAATGGGACTACATTAATAAGACAGGTTAAAGTACTTTTTGAGTACAACACAGCTAACATTATATTTAACATTTAACTATAAATTTTACCTTTTTTTTTTTTGTAAAATTCCCATTTTTACTGTAGCAGATACGACATATGTAGAGATAATATACTAGTTCTGTTACCTAGCAACCATAATGTCAAAAATTCTCTAGAGTACATAATAGTTATGATTAGACTAATAAAAATAAATGACCACACATTTAGTTTGTTAAAAGAAGATTTAAACTGTGAGAAAAATGCCTTTCTTGTGCATAAATTGTCTCTGCATTTTGGATGGAGTTTTCCATGTTGATGACAAAGGTAGAAGGATTCTGTTTGAGAACTCAGCGCTACTTCCTGTATTTTTGTGTTTTCCTGCTCAACTTTTTTCACAAACTGACGCTTAATTGATGTAAAACTATGATAAATACTGACCAAACCAAGTCAGGACTAGAAAAAGCTCTTCTATATGTCAAATACCTTGCGAATGGCAGTCTGAAACAAAAAAGAATAACTGAGATTTATTATTTATTCAAAAGATACATGTTTATAACAGACAAAAAGTAAAAAGAAAAAAACAGTTAATAAACAAACATTTACTTTCTCTACATAATAGGCCTATATACTTCTGTTTAAAACTAAAACAAATACATGATGTTTTAATAATAATAAAAAGTCGTTACCTTTTAGTAGGAAAATGACCAAAGCTAAGACTAAACAGCTCTGGTCCATTGTAGCTCTGCTCTGTTTTATGCAGAAGATTAAAAAATAATGAGGTTAAATAGTGATGTTAAAACCTTGTTAAAAACCACCCACCCTGCATCTCCCTGGGGTTCATCTGATATAACACAGGTATTGTCTTATTCTTTGCTCAGGACACAGCGAAATCTGACACCGATAATTCTGAGAAAAACAGTAACAGTAACAATAAGATGACGTTTGAGTCAAGTCTATCCCTAAAACTTGAGCCTGTTGCACTTCAGGAACCTTCTTTTATTTTGTATTTCATGTAGATTTCAAACACATTTTATCTGACACGGTATATGATAATTGTAGTATCAATCAGCTCCAGAATGCACACTTCCTGAGTGCAGATGGCCGTGATTGACAGGTGGATTAGCCAATCAGGGGTATGCATATGTTCACATAAAAAAAACAAAAAATGGATTGCACATAAAAAGGAGAAAAATCAATATAAAGGACTGAGAAACAGAGCAGATTTTTACAGAATGAACAATCAAAGCACCAAACTATGATTTAGTTATGGAAGCCTATTTCCGCCAGTTAATAAAAATTAAAGCCTCACAGAAAGTCATAATTATGAGTTTCAAGATTGTTTATTTGTCATATGCAGGTTCAGCACAAGGTCTACAGGATGAGAAGAACCGTTGACTCGCTAATATTCAAGAAGTACTAATAGCATTCAATAAATAGTACTGTTAGTCTTTGTAAGTCTTTGCAAAGGGAAATAATAAACAATATAGTAAAAAATATAATAAAATATAATAAAGTCATAATTATGAGATTAAAAGTCATAACTATGAGTTTAAAAGTCATAATTATGAGTTTAAAAGTCATAATTATGAGATTAAAAGTAATAATTATGAGTTAAAAAGTCCTAATTAGGAGTTTAAAAGTCCTAATTATGATTTGAAAAGTCATAATTATGAGTTTAAAAGCCATAATTATTAGATTGAAAGTCATAACTATGAGTTTAAAAGTTGACTCTGAATCTGCCCTTGTCATTTTCCTGGAGACAGGATGTCTCCACATTGTTCCATATCCTCATTCACTTGTGAATGTTTTAGAAGACAAGAAAGAGAAAACCACACAAATCCCATATGAATGACGACGTGCAAAGCTCTAACTCCATGGAGCTGGTTTAGTCCAAACAGGGGATGAGCTTAAAACTCATAATTATTTATTTATTTCATTTATTTATTTATTTCAGGGACAGCGCATATTAATAAACATTTCTGTAAATATGCCAGGGTTAGCCCAAAGGCTATTTTTCACCTGCAGTCCCCAGACATGATGATGACTTTTAAACTCATAATTATGACTTTCTGTGAGGCTTTTATTTTTTTATTTACTGACGGAAATGGACTTCCATACTTACTACAGGTAAAAGACATTATATATTTTGTTCTGAATGTTCGAACGAGGAGAATTTTCGAGAGGAGCTGTCTTTCGCATTTTAGAGACACGTACCGTAATTTCACGACCATAAGGCGCATATAAACGTCTTAGATTTTCTTCAAAATGAGCCACGCGCCCTTTCGTGCAGTGCGCCTTGTGTGAGGCGGACGTGATAGAAAAAGGGGTGCGCCCTATGTGAGGCGGACGGTAATCCAAATTAGTGTGTAGCTGTGGTTGGATCATCTCAAGTTTGGACGCTCTATGGTCCGGTTACAGACCCTCGAACAAAATATAGAAGGGTCTGGCTGGTGAGGCACGGGACATGGATGATGGTCAATAAAACTGATGTCACTGAAATAAACAAATCTGATTGGACAATTACGTTTGGTCCTGGAGGGGGGACCCGACGGACTCTGTATAAAACATACAGAGAGATCATTCTAACAATCAATACTGGATCTGGCCTGTAACTTGGTCTGATTTGATCTCCATGAAGATAGAAAGGTTTAATGCCATACTGTGAAACATTCCAGATAAAACAATGACATCTCCATGTAAAAAAGCATTCGACAGCAGAAAAATTACACAATGCACCTTTAAATGAGCCTTTACGGTGTCCTCACAGTGATTTACAGTGTTATGCTGACACACAGCACAATGGTCAGCAGTGTAAAGAGTGGACTGCAGAGCACCTGAGGTCCACTGTCCAGCACAGACTCATAAGAGTCATAATAATGTTCAAATATGTTCTTGATTTCGCAGACGTATTCCTCATCAGAGTCGTAATCCGGGGGGTTGAAGAGCACAAAGCTGGGTGCGCTGGAGGTGCCCACCACCTGGCTGATCCAGTCCTGGTACGCGGGCACCAGGGCATAGACCCCCGGCTTCTCTGGGCGGGCACAGCCTTCGCCGAAGCTCACCACGCCCACCTGCACCCAGATCGAGTTCAACTGGACCACCTGAGGACCCCCTGAGTCACCCTGAGAGAGAGATAGAGGTAAAGAGAGAGAGATGTTTGAGTAATCCTTTATTATTAGTCTGTACATCTCCAAAGCTCAAAATGATCTGTTCCACCTTGTGATGTCATGGAGTGGTAATTTTCAATTTAAAGCCAAAGCCCAAAAAATTCGATCACCGATGTCGTTTCTAATCCCATTTAGTTACGTGAATTATATTTTTTGAAAAACGCTAAAAAATATACATTCCCGAACCATTTTCTTTCAACAACTTTTAGTTTCTCTTCTTCTTCACCGTCAGCAGTCGATCTTCACTTGTTGCTTCTGGTGGCTCGAGGCTTGAGCCTCTCGCCGCCGCTGGAGCCGGCAATCAAGTCTTTTGGGCTGCTTATAAAGTTCTTTTGTAACGTTTCCAGACACTGAGTGAGCCAGGCAGAGCGTTTTGTTTGTTAGACTTGTGTTTGTTGTAAGATGGGTTAAAGTGGTGTTAAGCTTCTTCAGTGTGAAGCAAATTAGCATTGACAGACTCACTACCACAGTGAGATCTCCGCCTAGAAAACACTGATCTGTGCCGTTTTTTGGCTTCTGACAGTATTTGACCACCTCTAGCAATGGTCTTTAGCTTCAAACGTGCTGGAGTTCCCCTTTAACAGCTGCTATCTTTTACCTTTTGTTCAGTAGCTATTGGCAATTCCAATTCTGAACTTCAAATGATTCTAGTAAAGGTTTATGGACTTTAAAAACACAGTGGAGCACTTCCTGTACTACCACGTGACATCACAAGGTGGAACAGAGTGTTTTCCGTTTGAGAGAAGAACTCAGCCTAAATATGCAGTGTTTGTGTGTTAAATAATGAATGAAACAAAGCACAACTCCAGGTATGTTTGTGATGAGGAAACTACATTATACCAGAGAACAGAAAATAGCGCAATATGCACATTTTTTGGAAACTATTTGATTTGATTTCCTGTGTGATGATAGACTCACCGGACACGTATCCACTCCTCCCTCTCTGCGTCCAGCACAGATGCTCTTCTCTGGGACATGGAAGTCATTCAGGCACCTGCACTTTTTTAACCCCACGATGGGAAGCTCCACCTCCTGCAGCGCATCAGGAAACTCTTCCTCACCTATAAAGGAACATAGCTAACACGCTAGCCACCCCATTCCAAATTGGGAGTGCACCAAGGGGGCTCTTCCAGCTCCTTCTCGTTGCAGTTGACTTACATTGGGACCTTGTCGCCCCTCTTTTTGTAACTGCTGCTGTAGTGTGACGGAGTAGCCCTGTCAATGCCTGGAGCAGACAATACAGAGATCACTGCCCACTTCCAGTTCCACAAGTCAATTTCTCATTTTCCCATATTTCTATTAAAAGTTTGAAAGCCTGTTTCAGCTATGAGGTAACTAATGACCACAAAACCTATCATTTTATTTGACACCTGTTTCTGAAACTTTAAAGTTAATAAAGCATTTCACCAAATATTGTGCTTTAAATGTGCCTTATGGAGTTGAAACAACCACATTGTGGATATTAGTCAGCACATGCCTCTGTGATACACACACATATGCACACACCCACTCACACACAGACACACACACACACATGCACACACACACACAAACGCGTGCACACACACATATGCACACACCCACTCACACACAGACACACACACACACATGCACGCACACACACAAACGCGTGCACACACACATATGCACACACCTACTCACACGCAGACACACACACACATGCATGCACACACCCACTCACACACACGCACACACACATACACACACACACACACACATACACACACACACACATACACACATATACACACACACATACACACACACATACACGCACACACACACATACACACACATACACACACACACACGCATACACACATACACACACACATACACATACACACACACGCACATACACACACACACACACATGCACACATATACACACATACACACACACATACATACACACATGCACACATATACACACATACACACACACGCATGCACACACACACACATGCACACATATACACACATACACACACACGCATGCACACACACACATACATACACACACACGCACATACACACACATGCACACATATACACACATACACACACACGCATGCACACACACACACATACACACATACATACACACACATACACACATGCACACACATACACACATACATACACACACACACACATGCACACACACACGCACGCACACGCACACATACACACCTACACACACACATATGCACACACCCACTCACACACAGACACATACACACACATGCACGCACACACATATGCACACACCCACTCACACACAGACACATACACACACATGCACGCACACACATATGCACACACCCACTCACACACAGACACATACACACACATGCACGCACACACATATGCACACACCCACTCACACACAGACACATGCACACACATGCACGCACACAAACGCACACACACACATACACACACACACACATGCACGTACACACACACACCCACGCATACACAGACACACACACACATGCACGCACACAAACGCACACATACACATGCACACACACACATGCATGCACGCACACAAACGAGTGCACACACACATATGCACACACCCACTCACACACAGACACACACACACACACATACATACACACACACGCATACACACACATACACGCACGCACATGCACACATACACACACACACACATACATACACACACACACACGCACACACATACACACACACACACACACAAATGTCTGTCCAGTTGAATCAAATATTTCTTTTGTTATTCCTAGTATAGCAATGACATCTCATAATGAAATGACTTTATGACTTTGTAAAAACGTGGACTAAGGGAGTGTGACGCCACCATAACGTTCAGTTTCAGTCAAATGAAGCTCACTGAGGCAGTAATAGGAACTAATTTGGTGCCAGTTCCATTTTAGGATAAGAATTAATTTCTGTACAAAATAGCTAAATAAAAATCCAGGATCATGTACAGCGAGTTATCATGAACATTTTAAGACCAAAATGGCGAGGATCACTGCAGCAGTTACAGAGAGAGGGGGGACAAATTTTCAATGTAAAATCAGCAGGAGAGTGGATGGAGCTGCAAGCATCCCCATGATTACTTCCTATTTGGAAAGCAGCAGCTAGCAAGTTAGCTATGTCCATTTATACTGTATATACAGTCTAAAAGTAATAACTAAGTACATTCAAATTACTCAAATTAAGAAGATGTAAGTTTCTTTGACTAGATTTGACAAGTAAAATGATCTACCAATGGAATAAGTCTTTTTTTTTTAATTCTAACAACATACAATTTAGTGTATATTAGTATATTAGATTTAGTGTGATATTTTAAGTACAAGGTGGTGTTGTTTTTCTTATTATGTTATATTATTTTAGTCTCTCCAGCCTAAATAGGTGATGTAAAATTTACTCAAACCAACAGGTTCTTAAAGATGCATCGTGCAGCTTTTGTGGTGGAGGGTCCATCAAATGCTTTTCTCCATGGAGATGTTGCTGCTTTGTCTGGAAAGTTTCACAGTATGACCAGGTCTGAGGTCAGATCTGTGAAGAGGCAACCTCGATTACAGCTTTTCTGTTTTTCTAGGCACTTTTGAGCTCTAAAACCTCCTGTAATTGAATAAATGTAGTTAATATGATTAACTTAGGTTCGGGAGCAGGACCACGCCTCAACCGCCCACACCTCCTGTACAGCGAATCACAGCTCACTTCTGCCACGCCTCAAGTTCGTTCTGAATAACTCGACCCCACCCTCCCATCCCATATCTGTTCTCTTCCAGACATAAGACGCCTACGAGGGCAGTCCCATGCTGCTGGGCCATGTGAAGATTGAGACTGAACCCCCACCCTGAGTCTCAACCCAGCCGACCTGCCTTGTCTCCATATAATAAACACTTCTCGCTTCGCACATGTGTTGTTGGCGTGGTCCTTGCTAGTGAAATATAAGTTAGATCTGTTTAATGTCATACTGTGGAACATTCCAGGCAGCGCAATGACATATCCATAGAAACAAGAAGGTAACAGGACCCCAACCAAAAAGTTACATACCTTTATTTCACGTCATTTCAACTTGACAAGATTTTCATTTTAGTAGTGTATAATAATTTAAATGTTGGTCCTCACTCTCGTCCAGCGCTCCCCAGCCTGCAGCCCAAGAGGGGAAGCCTGAGGGGAGGCGGCTGCCCTGCGCTCCCAGGCACATGGGCTGGATGTGGGGTTTGAAGATGACTGGAGCAGAGAGGTGCAGCAGACACACGTCATGCTCAATGTGCCCAGTGAGGTTATAGCCTGGGTGACACTTCACGTCGTCCACCCTCCTGATTTCCTCTGGCCAGTGGTTCCTGATTGCTGAGTGGTGCCCCAAATACACGAATGTGATGTTTTCTGTGCTCAGAAACAGGAGAAGAATGGAGCCATCAAACACACACAAGCATCTGAGAACTATTCAACTATGCTCCTCTCACAGCTCCACCAGCACCAGCAGCTCCACCAGCACCAGCAGCTCCACCAGCACAAGCACCAGCAGCTCCACCAGCACCAGCAGCTCCACCAGCACAAGCACCAGCAGCTCCACCAGCACCAGCAGCTTCACCAGCACAAGCACCAGCAGCTCCACCAGCACAAGCACCAGCAGCTCCACCAGCACAAGCACCAGCAGCTCCACCAGCACCAGCAGCTTCACCAGCACAAGCACCAGCAGCTCCACCAGCACAAGCACCAGCAGCTCCACCAGCACCAGCAGCTTCACCAGCACAAGCACCAGCAGCTCCACCAGCACAAGCACCAGCAGCTCCACCAGCACCAGCAGCTCCACCAGCACAAGCACCAGCAGCTCCACCAGCACCAGCAGCTTCACCAGCACAAGCACCAGCAGCTCCACCAGCACAAGCACCAGCAGCTCCACCAGCACAAGCACCAGCAGCTCCACCAGCACCAGCAGCTTCACCAGCACAAGCACCAGCAGCTCCACCAGCACAAGCACCAGCAGCTCCACCAGCACCAGCAGCTTCACCAGCACAAGCACCAGCAGCTCCACCAGCACAAGCACCAGCAGCTCCACCAGCACAAGCACCAGCAGCTCCACCAGCACCAGCACCAGCAGACTCACCCGGGGGGATCATGCAGTGTGCGGCAGTCAGGACCCACTCTTCGCTGATCAGAGACCCTCCACAGAAATGCTGGTTAAATTTGTCACTGGTGCTCAGGCTGACGATCCAGGGCCAGGAGCCAGGAGAGGCCTCAGTCCCACCCACAATCCGGGGACGCACCATCACAGTTCCACATGCTGAGAAAACACAACGCACACAACAGGCAACACACAACATACAACGCACGTGATGAAGAGGACTGCACATGGACCAGATGTTTTCTCAGATTACTTATGGCTAAAAAAAGAGAACATCCCAAATACAGCTCTGGAAAAATATAAGATGTCGAAATCATGTAAGAATTCCAGTATTGCACGCACCGGGGACTCATTACAATCCTCTTTCTCTGTAAACAGGAAGATTAATCAAATCAGCCTGAGATTCTGTACAGTACATTTCTCAGAGCTCTTAACTGTATTACAATTGTTTCATTTACCCTCTCCATGTTTTATTTAGAATGATTCAGGAATGTTTGATTCATCTTTATTCTTCTCTTCTTCTTAATCAATGATACATGTAAGATTTGGCAGAAAGGCATATTGTCATTTTTGCATAAATGAAAAAACAAGTTGTTTCATACAGTGATCTGCAGTCGTGTTTAGTTGTGTTTTAGTCCTAGTTTAGTCCTGGTTTAGCCCTGGTTTAATCCTGGCTTAGTTTGCTTTTAGTCCTGGTTTAATCCTGGTTTAATACTGGTTCAATCCTTGTTTAGTCCTGGTTTAGTACTCATTTAGTTCTGATTTCAACCTAGTTTAGTTCTGTTTTAGTCCTGATTTAGTACTAATTTATCCCTGGTTTAGTCTTGGTTCAGTCCTGGTTTAGTCCTGTTCTAGTCCTGTTTTAGGTTTGATTTAGCACTGGTTTAGACTGGGTTTAATTCTGTTTTAGTGCCGGTTTAGTCCTGGTATAGTCCTGGTTTAGTTTGCTTTTAGTCCTGCTTTAGTCCTGGTTCAGTCCTAGTATATTCTAAGTTTAGTTTGCTTTTAGTCCTGGTTTAGCTGTGGTTTAGACCTGGGTATAGTTCTGTTTTAGCCCTGGTTAAGTCCTGGAATAGTTCTGGTTTAGTCCTGGTTCAGTCCTGCTTTAGTCCTGGTTTAAACCAGTTTAAGTCCTGGTTTAGTTCTGGTTTAGTCCTGGTTTAGCCCTGCTTTAGTCCTGTTTTAAACCTGTTTAAGTCCTGGAATAGTTCTGGTTTAGTCCTGGTTCAGTCCTGCTTTAGTACCTGTTTAGACCTGGTTTAGTCCTAGATTAGCCCTGGTTAAATCCTGGATTAGTCCTTTTTGACACTCCACAATGGTCTTAAAGAGGAAAGTGAACGGCCTCTCCCTGTAATCTGAGCCCTGTATCTGACAACAGGTTTTGTCGTATTTTGTACATTGACAATAAATCCAGTGTGTAGGTGGATTATCTCTGGCAGCTCCACCTTGGACGCTCTGTACACTTTCCTGTACGTTATGGGGTCAGTGTGACATTGTTCCAACACAACAGAGACTTGACAGAAGAAGGAAACAGGCCTGTGATTTACTGTAACGCAAAGGCTCGAATGTGTTTGAATCCCTTCACACGCTCTCGCTTAATCTTTGTTTCCCTCTCTCTGTCCCTCTTTCTCTGCCTCTCTCTCCCTCTCCCCATTTCTCTCTGTCTGTCTCTCTCTCTCAGTCTTTCTCTCTCTCTGTCTCTCTCTCTCTGTCACTCTCTCTCTGTCTGTCATTCTCTGTCTCTTTCTTTCTCTCTCCCTCTCGCCCTTTCTCTCTCTCTCTCTCTCTGTCTCTCTCTAAGTCTCCCTCTGTCTCTCTCTCCCCCTTTCTCTCTCTCTCTGTCTCTCTCTACATCTCTCTCTGTCTTTCTCTCCCCCTTTCGCTCTCTCTCTCTCTCTAAGTCTCTCTCTGTCTCTCTCTCCCCCTTTCTCTCTCTCTGTCTCTCTCTGTCTCTCTCTGTCTCTCTCTCCCCCTTTCTCTCTCTCTCTCTCTGTCTGCCACTCTCTCTTTCTCTGTCTTTCTGTCTCTCTCCCTCTCCCCCTTTCTCTCTCTCTGTTTCTCTCTCTCTGTTTCTCTCTCTCTGTTTCTCTCTCTGTCTCTCACAGTCTCTCTCCCACTGGCTTTGTCTGTCTCTCTTTCTTTCTCCCTCCCTGTCCCCCTTTTTCTCTCTCTCACTGTCTCTCTCTAAATCTCTCTCTGTCTTTCTCACTCTCTCTCTTTCGCTCCCTGTCTCTTTCTCTCTCTCTTCCTCTTCCTCCCTCTCCCCCTTTCTCTCTCTCTCTGCCACTCTCTCTGTGTCACTCTCTCTCTTTCTCTGTCTTTCTGTCTCTCTCTCTTTCTCTCTCCCTCTCCCCCTTTCTCACTCTCTCTCTCTCTGTCTCTCTCTGTGTCTTTCTCTTTCTCTCCCTGTCTCTTCCTCTGTCTTTCTCAATCTCTCTTTCTCTCTGTCTCCTCCTTTCTCTGTCTGTCTGTCTGTCTGTCTGTCACTCTCTAAGTCTCTCTCTCTCTCTGTCTCTCCCCCTTTCTCTCTCTCTGTCTCGCTCTAAGTCTCTCTTTCTCCATTGTGCCTTTTTTGTGTGTGTTGTGGCTTTTTGTTGTGTTGCGGTGTTTGTATTTGTGTTGTAGCGTTTGTGTTTGTATTGTGGCATTTGCATTTATGTTGCGGTGTTTGTATTTGTATTGCGGTGTGTGTGTTGTGGCTTTTGCATTTATGTTGTGGCGTTTGCATTTGTGTTGAGGACTTTGTATTTGTGTTGTGGCTTTTGCATTTATGTTGTGGCGTTTGCATTTGTGTTGAGGACTTTGTATTTGTGTTGTGGCTTTTGCATTTATGTTGTGGCATTTGTATTCGTGTTGTGGTGTTTGTATTTGTGTTGCGGTGTTTGTATTTGTGTTGTGGCGTTTGCATTTGTGTTGCTGCATTTGCATTTGTGTTGCGGCGTTTGTATTTGTGTTGCAGCTTTTGCATTTGTGTTGCAGCATTTGCATTTGTGTTGCGGCGTTTGCATTTGTTGTAAGCCTTTCCGGGTAAGAAAATAGAGTCATTCTGATGTGGCTTTTTTTGGTGTGTTGTGGCTTTTTGTTGTGCATGCATTAAGTCTTGAATTTTAAAATACATGATTTACCAAATAAAACTGAAGCTGACACAGTATGGAAGTGCATGCCTTCCAATTTAGTGTCATCAGAGCTTACCTTGTGCATGAGAACCTGAAAGAAAACAGCACAGAAGCATTTTTAATACCACAGAGAATGAATTACATATAATAATGAATCAATGATAAGATAAAGAGTTCTGTTCTTTCTGCCTCAGCACTAACAGACTAAAATGAGACGAACATTATCAGAGATTAATTAAAAAAACTGGACTTACTAAACTTTTGCAGCCGACGTTTCACTGCCAGACAGGTAGCTTCTTCAGGGCTTTGTGTTGGTGTCCGGGGCTGGTTTAGCCTGTACAGAAGTGGGCTGACACCTGTTAGCTCCATTGCTACATCCGGTGGAGCCACAGACACCAACACAAAGCCCAGAAGAAGCTGCTTGGTTGGTTGCTGCAAAAGTTTATGAAGTCCAGTTGTTTTGATTAACTTGTGGTGATAATATTTTATTTATAGACGCCTCAAAATTAACAATTCAAAACACAATATTCTGTCTTTTGAATGGTGAAGTGCTCAATCCATTGCTATACCCCTGAGGAATGTGTACTATACTTCCTGACAATGGAGTTACTCAGTACTTGAGGAGTACTCTAAGTAATTATTCGAGTCACTACTTTTACCTCTACTAATAACAGAATTTGAAGTAACAGTGCTGTTACTTCAGTGAACGGGTCACTCGTGCAGCTCTGTCAACACACATCTATGACCTAAAAAGCACAAATGTAGGTTTTCTCACCATTAAGAGCTGAAAGAGCCAGAGCGAAGCCGAGGAGCAGATGAGAGTAGAACATCTTGGTCTGTTTAAACTGCTGTTGTCAAAAATGTATGTTTTTGTAGGAAACCGCCCACCAGAGTTTTACTGTGGAACTTTCCCCAGAGGACTTATTATAATCCCTGCTAGTAGCTTCATGTTTCTGTTTTCTTCAAGCAAAAACTGCTTTTTCTGCTTTTTCTCAGACCGTGGGTCAATACTGATTTTTCAATCATAGATTGTTTTAAAATCTGAGATTATACTGATGGGAGGCACTGCTCTGTCTGGACCTCAGTCTGGATTTGATTTAATGTCAATTTCAGAGAGGACAGGGGGCATTATTTGACTGTCATCTCTGTGTATTTTTGTGTATGTTGTTCTGGTCCACACTCTGTTGTGCCTTGAGCCAGAACCTGGTCGGATTTACAAATCCATAAAATCACATTTCTCTCACCTCAGATGAACAGAGTTTAGTGCTTTACTCATTGATTCATTTCAGTCCCCTGTAATATTTTTTTCCCTTTCTCTTTTGCTCATCAGCAGTCATATTTGTTAAGGTAGAGACGGATCATGCATGTCTCTGATTGGCTAATCTACCTGTCAGTCACACCTACCTGAGCTAAAGATCCACCAGTGATCAGACTCACATCTTTGTAAAGTGTTGGAGTCTCCTTCTTATTGTGCATAAAAACTAACTCTGTAGTTTAGATTTGTACAAATCTGAAACATGATCCTTGTATGAGTTTGTCAGTTCATATTTCAGTCTTTTTGTTAAATCAGTCTTTGTGTCAGTCTTTTTTGTGATCTGGTCGGGTTACAATGTGAACTCTAAACAGAATCCTATTATTAAAACAAAAATTACAAATATAATCATTAAGCAAGTACAATGTTCTTTACATGCAGCCCTAGTTTAGAATGTTGTGATGAACCAAACCAATAAGGGCTCAGAGATTATGGATTTTGTTTGTTTGTTTGTTTGTACATTTCAGTTCTTTTATTATTTATTTCATCACAAAATATTCAACCAAAATGCTGTTAAATTCAGTATAAGCCATTTATTTGTCTCAAACATTAATAACACAGAACATGATGAACTGTAACATTTAACAAGTCACAAACAAAACGCATCTACATAAAACACAAGTTACAGTTTTTTCTCTTAACAGAATTATTATTATTAAATACATTCATCACAGTTTCTATAATTATCAATTAACTTTTTTGTATACATTTTAAAGATTTTTTAAAAGTATTATATTACCGCATTGTTTAATCTCATCAGTGTGTCCATTCCATACAGTTACTCCATAAACTGTTACACATTTGCGTTTTGAGTGCGATACTAACAAGACACAACAATCAGCATTACACTTAAAGCCACAGTACACAACTTTTCAGCCTCTAAAAAAACTAAAACAATATTTTATTATTTTAGTTTTTAATTTGTTTTGCACTTAAAAACATAGAAAAACATGTATTCTTAGTGTGAGTAGGCTTGCATCTCCACAAACCAGACTCTACACAAACTTGACTGCTTGTTTCCATGTTTTTTTTAAATTTTATTTTGGCTATAAGCTTTCGCAGTATGGCATAAAACTATCTCCATGGAGTATGGTTTTAACTTTCTGTTTCCATGGAATCATGCAGTTGTCGTGCCACCTTCAGAAACTTACACACTGCGGCTTTAAATTTCATTGAATCTGATTTGTGTGCTATAATATTAAAACCCTGTATTACCCACATGATCCCACCTCATTGGTTTATGCAACAAAAATCAACTGTATTCAGGGAATGATCTGATTCTTCAACTATCTGTTTTGGATTTGAATATAAATGCCGACTTTAAATGTTTCACAGCTTTTTATAAAAATTCAGACTAATAGTAGTTTGCAGTAGCAGCAGTAGTAACAGCAGTGCAGGTTGTAAGGTTGTTATCGTAGTTTCAGTAGTAGTAGTCATAATAGTAGTAGTCACAGTAGTAGCAATAGTAGTGACAATAGGTGTAGTGGCAGTAATAGTAGTTGCAGCAACAGTAGTAGTAGTAGTAACAGTAGTGGTAGTAGTAGTGATAGCAGTAGTAGTGGTATTAATAGTAGCAGTAGTATAGTTGTAATAGTAGTGGCAGTAGTAGTGACAGCAGTAGTAGCAGTAGCAGTGGTAATAGTAGTAGTAATGGCATATAATAGTAGTTGCCACAGTTGTAGTAGTAGTAGTATTAGTAGTGGTAGTCGTAGTAGTTGTTGTAGCAGTAATAGTGACAGGAGTAGTAGTAGCAGCAGCAGTAGTAGTAGTGGCAGTAGTAGTGCCAATAAAAGTGGTGGCAGTAGTAGTAGTGGTAGTAGCAGCAGCAGTGGTGGTAGTAGTAATAGTAATTTGAAGTAGTAGCAGTGGTAGTAGTAGCAGCAGTGTGGGGTGTAGTGGTTATAGTGGTTATAGTAGTAGTAGTAGTAGTAGTAGTAGTAGTAGTAGTAATAGTAGTAGTGGCAGCAGTTGGCAGTGGTAGTAGTAGTAGAAGTAGTAATAGTAACAGTGCAGGTTGTAGTAGTTGTAAAAGCAGTTGCAGCAGTGCTAGTAGTAGCAGTAGTAGTAATTTTGTACTCTCATATTCTATGTAGTAATAGAATCTCTAACCCAAAACATAAAGTGACAAGGCCAAACCACACAAGTACAGAACCTGACTCAGGTTCACCACAACACTTTCCCCGTGGTCAAAAATATTTCCGTTTTCATCTTTATCTGGAGTAGTATGTGTAGTAGTTGGATAAGTAGTAATAGTAGTAGTAGCAGTAGTAGTAGCAGTGAAGTAGTCATCGTCTGTGTTAACCTTAACAGTGGTAGTAGCAGTAGTGGCAGTAGTAGTAGCAGTAGTGAAGTAGTCATCATCTGTGTTAACCTTAAGAGTAGTAGTAGCAGTAGTAGCAGTGAAGTAGTCATCATCTGTGTTAACATTAATAGTAGTAGTAGCAGTAGTAGCAGTAGTAGTAGCAGTAGTAGCAGTAGTAGCAGTAGTAGCAGTGAAGTAGTCATCGTCTGTGTTAACATTAATAGTAGTAGTAGCAGTAGTAGCAGTAGTAGTAGCAGTAGTAGTAGCAGTAGTAGTAGTAGCAGTAGTAGTAGCAGTAGTAGTAGTAGCAGTAGTATTAGCAGTAGTAGCAGTGAAGTAGTCATCGTCTGTGTTAACATTAATAGTAGTAGTAGAAATAATTGTAGTTGTTGGAGAAGTAGTAGTAGCAGTAGTATTTGTAGTTAGCTCATCCTCTTCATCACTGTCTTCATCACTGTCTTCATCGCTGTCTTCCTCAGTAGTATTATTTGTAGTAGTAGTAGTGAAGTAGTCATCGTCTGTGTTAACATTAATAGTAGTAGCAGTAGTAGTAGCAGCAGTAGTAGTGAAGTAGTCGTCGTCTGTGTTAACATTAATAGTAGTAGTAGCAGTAGTAGCAGCAGTAGTAGCAGTAGCAGTAGTGAAGTAGTCGTCGTCTGTGTTAACATTAATAGTAGTAGAAATAATTGTAGTTGTAGGAGAAGTAGTAGTAGCAGTAATATTTGTAGTTAGCTCATCTTCTTCATCACTGTCTTCATCGCTGTCTTCCTCAGTAGTATTATTTGTAGTAGTAGCAGTAACAGTAGTGAAGTAGTCATCATCTGTGTTAACATTAATAGTAGTAGTAGAAATAATTGTAGTTATAGGAGAAGTAGTAGTGGTCATATCTGTCGTAGTCGCAGTAGTAATCGTAGGAACAGGTGTAGTACAGATAAAGCTTTCATCTGGATCTTCTCCCGTTGCCGTGACGTTGACAAAGCCGGGACTTTTGCTGGAGGACGTCACATTCCTGATCCAGTCTTCGTACAGAGACACTTCGCTGTTGACGCTGGGGATCATTGGGCGCCCGCACCCTTCCCCGATACTGACCACGCCAACCTGCACCCAGCTCCCGCCCTCTTTCACCACCAGGGGGCCCCCCGAGTCACCCTGCCGCACACAAAAACAAAGTCATGAATCAAGTGGCACGGGGTGAGTTAAAAAATATCTAGGTATGTTTTTAATGTGGAAAAGCTAATATAACCCTGGAGTTTAGACATGTTCTGAAATACACGGGATTCTTGGATTAGTTTTAAACTTCAGATTTCCGACTTCTCTCTGCTGGTGATGAGTTTAAAATGTGAACTTTTGAACAGAAATTACAACTAGAACTTTGTCTGAAAAAACGCCACACACACAAAAGAAAATATACTCAGATGCCCCTTCCTCTGTCTCACCTGTCAGATGCCTCTCCCTCTGTCTCACCTGTCAGTTGCCCCTCCCTCTGTCTCACCTGTCAGTTGCCCCTCCCTCTGTCTCACCTGTCAGTTGCCCCTCCCTCTGTCTCACCTGTCAGTTGCCCCTCCCTCTGTCTCACCTGTCAGACGTTCCTCTCCCTGTTTCACCTGTCACTCACCCCTACCCCTTTCAAACCTGTCAGACCCACTGCCCCTGTTTCACCTGTCAGTTACCCCTCCCTCTGTCTCACCTGTCAGTTGCCCCTCCCTCTGTCTCACCTGTCAGATGCCCCTCCCTCTGTCTCACCTGTCAGACGCCCCTCCCTCTGTCTCACCTGTCGGAGGCCCCTCCCTCTGTGTGACCTGTCAGACGTCCCTCCCTCTGTCTCACCTGTCAGACGCCCCTCCCTCTGTCTCACCTGTCGGAGGCCCCTCCCTCTGTCTCACCTGTCAGACGCCCCTCCCTCTGTCTCACCTGTCGGAGGCCCCTCCCTCTGTCTCACCTGTCAGACGCCCCTCCCTCTGTCTCACCTGTCGGAGGCCCCCCCCTCTGTGTCACCTGTCAGACGCCCCTCCCTCTGTCTCACCTGTTGGAGGCCCCTCCCTCTGTCTCACCTGTCGGACGCCCCTCCCTCTGTCTCACCTGTCAGTCGCCCCTTCCCCTCTCTCACCTGTCTGACATTCTGCCTTACCTGTCAGTTGCCCCTGTCTCACCTGTCAAATGCCCCGGTCTCACCTGTCAGTCGCCCCTGGCCTGTCTCACCTGGCAGGAGTCCTTGCCCCCCTCCCGGTGCCCGGCGCACAGAGTGTCCGGGGGGAGGAAGAAGGGGAAGGCACATTTACACTGATTGTCTCCGACGATGGGGACGCTGACCTCCTGCAGAGCCGCAGGAAATGTGAAGTTATCTACAGACAAAACAAATACATTTATTAAAACAGTTTAGTGTTTCTCCAGAATCATGAATCACTTCTGTTTGTTTCCTTGTTAAGGCGGGATTGTTTTTGTAAATTTAACTTTTCTTTTTTATTATTTCATCAGAAAATTTCCAACCAAAATATAGTTAAATTCAGCATAAGTCATAAAGTAGCTGAATGGTATTGTGAACTCATGTGCAAATGAATGTAGGAGCCACAGCCCTGCTCTAATGTGACTCCTCATCGAAAACACAAAAGATGAACAATAATGTATGAACAATACCATCAAACAAAGAGTAAGAAAAAAAATCAAGAAGTCTTAAAACCACAGTACGTAACTTTTCAGCCTCCAAACAACCTAAAATAAAATAATTTTAGTTTTTGTTTTTGTTTTCTTTCAGGGTTTTTAAAAAAAATGTTTTTATCACATTTAAAAACAGAACAAAATGCATCCTTACTGTAAGTGTCTTGCATCTCCACAAACGTGGCCTGCTTGTTTCTATGGAAATGTTGTTCTTTTGTTTATAGCAGTGGTTCTTAACCTGGGTTTGATCGAACCCCAGGGGTTTGGTGAGTCAATCTCAGGGGTTCTGCAGGGGTCAGACACACATCCAGCTCATATGATTCCTGATGATTTACCCCGTTTGACCGTTATTGGCTGGAGGAAATTTTTTGTGCACAATAGTCTTGTGACTGTTGTGATGGTGTAATTTCTGTCTTAATATTTTTCCTTCATACTAACTGTGTCGAGCTAAAAAAGAAAGTGGTCAGACGAATCTGTGCAACACAGATTCACATGTGTGCACCAATAAAATATATATACTTATGTTTTGAATTTGAAAAACACATTTTATTTTTCCAATTAAGAAGGTTTCGGTGAATGCGCATATGAAACTAGTGGGGTTCAGTACCTCCAACAAGGTTAAGAACTACTGGTTTATAGTCTTTCACAGTATTGCATGAAATTATCTATAGACAACAACAATATAGTTTTAAAACAGTTCAGTACAGTTTGTGAGTTGTCCAGAGGAGGGCACCCGGGTTTGCTCATCCTGTGGAATGAAAGCTCGCCATTTACAGGCAGCACAGGGAATTACCATTGACAGGCTAAAACAAGCACAACTGGAATGAACTCAGCATGTGGGCAGAAAGGCTTCGAACGAGTCTGATTTATGGACTAAAAACAGCAGGAGACTTCTACCTCTGATGTAATAATCCAGGAAAATATTTAAATAAATAAATTGATGAAAAAAAAAAGTTATAATAATGATCAAAAAAGTTAAAAGCTCATAATATAATATTTGTCATTTGAAGGAAGTGTATGTATCCTGCGCTCTTTAGTACTGGGCTCAGTACTCAAGAATGTACTAGAATCACAACTGAACTTGTGTTTCCAGAGCCTTAAACTACAGATAGGGACACATCCAAGTTTGTCTCACTCTCAGTATATGGACAGGCTGATGTAAAAGCTTAGAACTTCCAGAATTCCTCCCCTGAGCTGCAGAGGCTGCACTAGCACTGATTTATGGTAGTGACCAGTCAGACCAGAGAGGCTCATTCTGCCTTTCTGACTGGATAAACACCAAATTATATTAAATAACTTGACCATCATGTCCAGTGTTTTTGATAATGAAGAATAAATCAGCATTAGCATGTGCAGTGATGGAATGTAACAAAGCACAAAAATAAAAGTACAATACGTAAACAAAATCTTTATATGTACTTTTCTTAAATGTAGTTAATATGGTTACCTGAGATTCAGAGCAGGACTATGCCTCTCCAGCCCTCTTCTTCTCTCCACCAAATCACCGCTCACTTCCACCACACCTCAATTTCCTAGAAGCCTATATATGTAGCAGCCTTTCCAGTTTCCATCTTCCCAGTTTGTCTTGGCTAACTCGACCCCACCCTCCCAACCCCTATCTCGTTTGTCTTCAGACATGAGACGTCTACGAGGGTGGGTCCCGTTCCAGCCGGGCCAATTGATGATTGAGGCATAGGCCCCACCCATGAGTCTCAACCCAGCCATCCCGACCCACCTCGTACACTTATCAGTAAACTTCTTCGCACAATGTTGTTGTTGGCGTGGTCCTTGCTAGTGAAGTAAATTTGATACGTTTTACTTTTACTTCACTACATTTGAGAGTAAGTATCTGTACTTTCTACTCCACTACATTTTAGATCCAGACTGAGACCTGCCGAAATGACTGGGACTTATTTTTTAGCACATTTAATTTGGGTTAACATCCCAACTTTGAGCAAAATAAATACGCAAAAACAGCTACAAATTTTTTTTAAAATCGTTTGAAATCCCTTAAAATCAATCAAATTCTATATCAAAATCACTACATTTGACGCTTTAATTGTTCTAAAAATCTCTGGTAAATACTTTTTAAAACAGGTACTTCAATAGTTTTACTCATGTAGATTTTTTTAATATGATGCTTTTACTTTTACTTGAATAATCTTTTGTCCCTGTACCTGCACTTTTATTTAAGTACCGTATTTTCTGGACTATAGAGCGCACCGGTATATAAGCCGCAGCCACTATTTAAAAAAAAAATTAAGAAAAATGTTATACAAGCCACAACCGGGCTATAAGCTGCTGATATCTATGCTGAAAAATTTTATATTTACTGTATATACAGACCGATTTTGTACTGTAAATGTACATTTATGTACCTGAACAGATTCTTTCTGAACAGTGCCTTTTAACACGGCAGCAACTGTGCTGATTAAAACGAGGTCAAAAACAGAAAAGAACCGGTAATTGATTTATCTTCATTTCTCCTGTGCAGTGAAACCACAAGTCACTTTAATCATCTCCGCTGACGCCGAGCTTACGTGCAGCAGCACGGCGGTCTGCGCGGGACACAATTTTCTGTCCCGCTACTGCCCACTTTGTGCGGTTGCGCTCCCGCCCACAATAAGCTTTCAGAATGTTCTTTCAGATGCTCTTATTATACATTCATGGTCCCGCGCTGCACTGTTTTGTGTTCGGTCCCGCGGGTGCAGGGCTCTACAGCACTGTTTCCTTCCTGGAGCAAGATCGATGCCTTCAACTTAAAACTTGCATCATACAAACTCCTTCATGATGAAGGGGAGAGGATTTGAAAATAATTACCAGTTAGTAATTTGTCGTGCTATATCTGCTAAATAAAAAGTAGCATATTCTTCTTTGTATTAATTTTGTTTTTGAAATTCCGATTAGAGCGCCCCTAGCGGTGGAAGAAAAATCCACAGATTAGCCGCTCCTTTGTAAAAGCCGCATGGTTCAAAGAATGGGAATAAAGTAGTGGCTTATAGTCCGGAAAATACGGTATCAAAACTGAGTACTTCTTCCTCCACTGGTTGCGTGTATGTAGTACCCTTTACTCACTCTCGCTTGTGAATCCCCATCCTGCGACCCACGCGCTGACCCCGCTGTGCACAGAGCTCCCCCTAGCGGCCAGGCACACGGGCTGTATGTACTGGCTGAATGTGACCGGGCTGTCCAGCTTCAGGAGGCACATGTCGTAGTCATTAAACACGTCATTGTACAGCGGGTGGCACATCACGGTGGTCACGCGCCGCTCCTCCTCGTTGGAGTTTGGGTCGGCATAGTTGTGTCGACCCAAATACACAAAGATCGTCTCATTGTCAGCTCTATGGGCCAGAGGAGAGAGGGAACTGTGTGAGATCATTAGTTATTGTGATATTTAAAAGTCCTATATTACACAAAACTGACTCTTGTGAGCTTTAAGACATGTTATAATGTTACCTCCTCAAAAACACACCTGGAGTTGTGTTTTGGTTCATTCACATCTTTGAGTAATCCTTTATTATTAGTCTGTACATATCCAAAGCTCAAAATTACACCTTGTGATGTCATGAAGCGGTGGTTTTCAAGAATCCCTGAAGACCTAAGGACAATTTTAGTACATTTCTCCTCACCTGGATTTTTTTTTTTTAATTTTGCTTTTAAAACTGCCCCTTTTACCCTATAATGAAGTGTTCTACCTCCTTTTGTTCAGTACAGCCTGTTATTTCACAATCTGCTGCTGTAGTTCTGCCATGTGGCTGTAATAAAAGCTACAGGACCAGAAATAGAGATGGAAAAAAAATTAAAAAAATAAAATTCACACTCTTTTATACAAAACACACAGCAAACATGTAACTTTTTGAACATAAAAATGCTTAATTTAGGGCCTTAGCTACAAAAATGTATCAAGTCTGTAAGTAAACTAAAAATATCCTTATTGCCCTAAAAACAAAAAAAGTGCAATCGTCCCATTACTTTTCTGGTGCCAGTCATGTAAACAGCTCCTGTAAAGTCCAGGGCCAGAGCAAAGAACAGAGCCACAGCACTTCTGCTCTTTCATGGTGTTTATTACATTTGTATTTGTTCATTTTGAGTGAAATAAACCTTTCAAATAAAAATAGAAAGGGATGCGCAATTACACACACCAAGATGCGTAATTTTCCATTTATTTGAGAAAAAACTCCACTTAGAGCTGCTTTTTCAATTGTTATAAACACACACAGTCGAGATGAGTTGACCATCTTGACTCACTTCACTCTTTGGCCAAGTTTTGGCCGATCAAAATGAATTGGAGCGCACATGTTTTGGCAGACAACAAAGTTCCTATTGGACACTCGTTTTGCTCATGTCATCATGCAGCGTGATGGCGTGCACATAGGATAGGATAAATCCGCAGAAATGTACGGAAACCTCTCTGTCTCCACTTTCAGAGAAAAAAAAGTAAGTTTCTATCTTCTACGATTAGAAAGTTATGTGCGGTTATATAAAACATATTCCTCTGTATCGTATATGATGTCGTAGGTCTTCGAGTGTTTTAAGTTCCCTTTTACCTTTTATTCAGTAGAGATGGACAATTCCAGCGCTGAAATTATATAAAGTGTGTGGAGTTTAAAAACACAGTGAAGCACCTCCATTATAACCACATGACATCACAAGGTGGAACAGAGAGTTTTCTGTTTAAGAGAAGAACTCAGCCTAAGTGTGCAGAGTTTCTGTGTTAAACATGTGTGAATGAAACAAAACACATTCACACATTCACACATGCTTTTGAGGAGGAAACATTATCCCATAGATCAAAAAATAGCATAATTAAAGGGACATTCCGGAATTCTGGACATTGGGCCTCATTTACTAGTGAGCACGAGTGTAGTGGATGTATGGAGACAATTTTTAAAATTATTCATCCAGTCCTTATATTTACAGGTGTAGCTAATGCTAGGCTAGTGGATCTGAATGACCGCCTGTTAGCCTGCCACAAAAATAATCCACAAAGCACCCGAAACAAATGTGTTATTATGCCAGACTATCAATGTAAATGTCTGCGTTGACAGAATAATGCTTGAATTAAAACTCACCTTGAATCGCATGAATCGTCGCATGTTGAGGGATTATTTGCTCAGCGGCGGAATTTTACTTTGCTCTAGTGGGTTGTGATGTAACCAACTCACTTCAACAGAGAATCGTGACACACTTGTTGTCGCTCGTCCTACTACTTTTGATCGTTTAGTGGATTACAAACCAATGACGTAGCAACAGGGTAAGTGCATTTACCAACTGCGACAAAAAAGCCCAAAGATGGACATCACAAAGTTTCCACCACTTTTCAGTAAAAGATCCTGAAGGAACGAAACTCTGGCTTCTCGCTGCTGGAATGGACACGAACGATGGAGACTCTACGTTCCCGGGTGGTATGTAGTGATCATTTCAATCCAGATGACTTACAGAGTCCAAAATAAGGCCTTTTCTGAAAATGACTGTGGTGGCATCTGGCTTTCCAGCACTCCGCGATTGAGAAGGGGTAAGAAGTCCTATTGCTCCGTTATGCAAATCTTCTCATCCTCATAATCATCGGGTCCTCCGAACATGGCCATATCTGGAACAGGCTTCTTCGTGTGCTCTTCGTGTTGCTATGGTCCGATATCTTACTGGCGAGTTTGTTTACCTGGTTGGTGTTACTTCAAACATTATTCTATCAACACAGACAGTCATTCAGATCCGCTAGCCTAGCATTAGCGACAACTGCAAATATAAGGACTGGATGAATTATTTTCAAAAGTCTCTCCACACATCGACAACACTCTGGCTCAGTAGGAAATGAGGCCCTATGTCCAAAATTCCAAGATGTCCCTTTAAGACCCTTGAAGCTGTTCATCAGAATTTGTTACGCTAAAAAACAAAACGTCAAAAGGCTCAGATTCACTTGAGGGCCTGAATTCATGTGACTGGAGCCAAACATTATGGGTGATGTCACAGTCCCTTAGTCGACTTTTTCTAGTCCACAGTCTATGCTCTTACCAAACAGTCTATGGTGTAATCAAACCAGAGACTGTATAAAGAAGTTTATGGACAAAATATGAACATTTTAAGACCAAAATGCAGCAGCAGTTACCGAGAGGGGTGACAGTTTTTCAGTGTTAACTCAAGCCATGAACACTATCTTTTTATATATTTGTAAAGGGACAGCACATATTAATAAAGATTTAAGCATACGGCTAATTTCCATCTTCAGTCCCTTCAGTTGATGGTAGATGATATAGAAGTATAGCAGCAGTCACACAGAAGTACATACCACTTACTTTACATACAATTCATTTCAATTAAGCACATTTCCAGGGTATTCTAAGTGAAAGTGAAACTCACAGCGAATCGAGGCAGTGAGCGGCCGTCAGAACCCACTCCTCGTTGATGAGGGACCCTCCACAGACGTGCTGCTGTCCTCCAGGCCAGATCGAAGCTATCCAGGGCCAGGACCCCGGGGTCGCCGTCTGGCCCCCCACGATCCGCGGGTTTAGAGGGGCCGCACCGCACGCTGGAGCAAGACCGAGAAAGACAGGTAAGCAATTTCAGAAAGTCGAATATACAGTCGTCCCTCACTATAACGCAGTTCACCTTTGGCGACCTCGCTGTTTTGTGGATTTTTGTGGCACAATTTGGCATGTCTGTTTATAAGAATCTTCTCGCCCAGAAGAAAAAATAGCGCGAACAACTACCAATAACTATATTCTCCACTCGGAAAAAGACACCTGCACCAAGACCTCCAGTGGAAAAAGACACATATAATAATAGTAAAAAAAATAAAGCTGACTACTTCAAGGATTTCGCCTATTGCATTATTTTTAGAACATAACCCCCGCGATAAACGAGGGACCACTGCACTGAGATAAGGTACAACATCAACTCAGAATGTAATATAAAGTTATATTTCTGCATAGTAGTTGCCTGGTGAATCCAAACTGATATTCCTCTGTAATTTTTATATATTTCAGTTTGGCCCCTGCTCCTTCTGCTGTTTCGTGAGCTAGAACCAAACATGATCGTCCAACCACATTTGTTTATTTCAGTGACACATTGGTTAGTACTTCGCTCTCTGGTTCTGCAGAAATCTGCCATGTTCTCATATGTTTTTGTCTTTTTTTTCAGAGTTAAGTGCTTCGATCGTTGATTCTGCCGCGTGTTCCTGATTCCTGATCGGTGACCAGACTCTTCATAAAGTATTGGAGAAGTGTGTGTTCTAGATCCCAAGCAATACTGTCCTTCCCCCTTTTGCACTATACTAGAACCTCAACCAAGACTTTTACTTGCACGTCTTAGCACATGGGTTGCAAAAACATGTTGTAATACAAGGAAATGAACGAAAAGGTGTCATCTTTCACCAACACCCCGACATATTTTCTTAACAGTGACACAAACCTGAACAAGTCAAGTCACTTTTTCTCAGTGTCAGATTTCTGATTCTTAAAGGTTTTGGTTGAGGTTTGAGATTCTTTGTTAGTGGACTTAAATTAAACAGAAAAATGCAGAAACATCACCTTTCATGAATTGAGAAAGCATTTTTTTACACTGTTTTTTGATCCAAGATAGTATACAGTATATTGTTAGGCATTTTGAGGCAGTACTGTTTGTTTTCAAAGGTCCTATACTACACAAAACGGACTCTTGTGAGCTTTATGCCATGTTATAATGTTGTTACCTTCTCAAAAACATACCTAGAGTTGTGTTTTGTTTCATTCACATGTTTCTTTATTACTACATACTTCTAGATTCTTATTGATTATGTTATGCTTTGCCTTGAAATATCCAAAAGGTAAATTCATAAATGTTGAACCTGATCACGTCTATCAGTAACTAGACCCAAGAACTCACTGCATTTAGCTTCCCCTCATTTGATTACATCAGTCCATCCTAAAGCTAAATTAGCAGAATAATCCGTCAAATCAGAGTCGCCACGATGAGCAAAAGAAGGTCCTTGGTAAACCTGAACACAAAGCAGACTAAAGAAATCATAGCTGGACTTAGGAAAAACAAAACAAAACAAAAAAGCGTCATCACAATAACCTCTGCATCAATGGAGAGGAGGTAGAGAGGGTCCCAAATTTTAAGTTCCTGGGTGTGCAGATCAGTGAGAACCTGACTTGGAGCCTTAAACACCTCCAGCATTATAAAGCGTGCCCAGCAGAGATGTTTTTTGTTTTTTTTCCCCCCGAGAACCTTCTGAGAACCTGCTGGTGTACCATTGAAAAATTTGCTGCACATCGTGGTACGCAGCCTGCACATCTGCTGAAAAAAGGGACTTGAAGCGAGTGGTGAGAACAGCTGAGAGGGCGGTGGGCTCCTCTTTCCCCGACCTGGCCCCCATTTACTCATGTTTCGACACACTATCTAAAATCTCCTGTGTGTTTATGTCTCTGTGTGATGGCCTTGAATTGTGTCTACGTGACTGAGCTGCTGTGTCATTGCAAAACAAATATCTAATCTATGATCTCACAATAAAATATGATCTAATCTAGAAATTCTAGGTCTGGAATTAGAATTAGACTTGATTCTAGTGAAGTGTATGGAGTTTAAAAACACCTTTACTAGACTCTTTTAGGGCGGAAGTGATTTTTAAAAAAGCTGTGCGCATTTTGGCATTCTTCCCTATTCATTCTGATTCGTTCAACACGGACAGAAGAAGACGGAGATAAAAACATTTCCAGCACCAAAATGTCTAGTTGTGTGAATGTGTGTGGGTGTCAGAAGCGATATTCTTCCGGCGGACTAAAGTTTCACTCTCTGATCGCACAAGGGTCTGGCAGTCAGACACCATTTGTCAAAGTCAGCTTGTTCAGGAAATATTTGCGATCTTTTGATGATAATCCTTTCGCAGAGCTCGACAAGCTGCTGAGTTCTGCCGTACTTCTGTTGCCAAAATGTGTGCACAACCGAGCCTACGTCATCACATCAGTACTAACACTAAAGGGTCTATATCTACTGAGCAAAAGGTAAATTGCAGCAAACACACAACTACTTTGTGACATCACAAGGTGCAGCAGAGTATTTTGAACTTTGGAAATATAGACAGACTAATAAGAGTTTGTGAATTAAACAAAACATAACTCCAGGTATGTTTTTGAGGAAGGAACAGTATAATATGACTTATAGCTCACAAGAGTCCATTTTGCACAATATGGGACCTTTAAGGGTGTTTTCACACTTGATCCCCTTTAAGTGAACCGAACTCAGTCCTCTGTAAGTCGACCAAAAAGTGAGCCAACAAAAAAAAAACTCAATTCATTTTGTGTTCACATTGTGAGTTTATTACAAAGACGACCAGGTTCTCTTTCCACTTGAGCTTTGATGGGGCCCCAGTCCCATTTCTGTTCACACCTCGTCCAGGTTTAGCAAAGTCTTGATCTTTATTTTTTGTATTTGTATTTGGGTTGGAATCGGCACAACAACGACCACGGCCAGCCATGTTTACAGCTGAGTGTTCCCGGTTACAGTCACGTGACATATCTGCGGCAAGTTAAGGAGGTTACAACAGGGGTCCCCAACCACTGGGCCGCGGACTGGTACCGGGCTGTGGGTTGTCTGGTACCGGGCCATGAAAGCACAAACACCCCTCCCATACGCCCTCCTGTGAGAGACGCTGGACAGGTCAAACCCAAGTCTACGCCAGGTCTAAACAAGATCTAAACCAGGTCTAAACAAGGTATAAATCCAGGAGTAAAACAGGATTTAAGCAGGACTAAACCATGCCATGCAGACCGCATCTCGTCCTGTACGCCGCGGACTGTGCACCGTACCCATGTGTGGGCTGCAACCCTCCCCCGTCCACGAAATATTGTCAGACATAAAACCGGTCTGTGGCGCAAAAAAGGTTGTGGACCACTGGGTTACAATACATTGGAAAAGGTGAAGAGAACCCAATGCGCTTTGTTTCACAATGTGCAGATTAGGCGAAGCGTACCGCGGACTTTTTAGCGAACCGTACTGAGACCATCCTGAGAAAGGTCTCAGTATGATTCGCTTCACAGGAGTCTGAGGACGGTTGGAGCATTCACATATGCACAAAAAATGCTGAGTCATTGGTCTGAGTTCATTTAAATGGCTGAAACAAACCATGTGTGAAAACAAGTGTCTGATGATAAAGAATCTGATGTTAAAAGAATTTCATGCAGGAAAACCCCAAAGTGACTCGTGACATGAAGAATGTGCCTGTACTTACCCACGGACTGTGATTGACACCCTGAAAAACACAGAAGAATACAACAGGTTAGAACAATGGAACTCCACCCAATCCAAAAGGCCTTTATCTATGTCTGAATCAAGTATGTAGCAAACAGATTTGATACTCGTGAAAAAGGAATCATCAAATGTCCTTCACATTAGAGCAGCAAAAATTCACCGACTATTCATGACAAGTCAACTATAAAAAACACTCATAGTCTAGTCATCTTTGTTATCGGGACTGGTCAGATTCTTTAATTACATCTATTATCTGTTTTATTGTATTGTTTCTTCATCAAAAATACACCTGAAGGTTTATTTCATTCACACATGTTTAACACACAAACGCTGCATATTCAGGCTGTGTTTTTCTCTCAAACAGAAAACACGCTGTTCCACCTTGTGATGTCATGTCATAATACAAGAAGTGCTCCACTATGTTTTTAAACCTTCGCTAGAATCATCTGGATAATTTCAGCCCTGGAATGACCAATCTCTACTGAACTAAAGGTAAAAAACAGCTGTTAACTTGAAAACTACCACTACATGACATCACAAGGTGGAACTAAGAACTTTGAGCTTTGGGGGTTTACTGAAACAAGTGTGAATGAATGAAACAAAACATAACTCCAACATAACTGTTTCTGAGGAGGTAACAACATAACCTGGTCTAAAGCTCACGTGAGTCAGTTTTGTGTAATATAGGAGCTCTAAATCCAAAAGTCAAAAGAATAATACACTTTATTTATAAATATTCTCCAATTAAAAGCCTTCAGTCATTTATTTGATTACAAAAAGGATTTAACAATATAATACATATAAAAAACTGACTAGTAAAACATTCAAATATTTGTTAGTTGATGCTCTATTTCAAATTCTGATCAAAATAAACACAAAACCTGGCTTTCTGGACAAAGAGGCTGCGGATATTTGGAGATTATTGTTAAATCTTTGTCTTTTATATTACGTGAGAGGATTTGAAATCCACATTGTAAGTATAATTATAATTCTGAATGGCCTATAGCATTTTTCTTTCATAGTGTTGTGCAGCTAGTATTTATTGACCTGATTCATTTGCACAATACATGAGGTACAAATGAAGTACTGGTACTTTACAGTGACTTCAGGCTGGGGGTGTTCTACATGTGTATCTGCAGAGGTGGATGAAGTACTTCATTTTGTTAGTAAACACACAGATACAGATTACTCAAGTAAAAGTATCACATGAAAAAATCTACTTAAGTAAAAGTATTGAAGTAGCTGTTTAAAAATTCACTGTTTTTTGTTTTTTTAGAGAATGTTAGAATAAAATGCTTATAATGATGAAGTTATTAAAAATGTACATCTAAGTTAAAAGGTGATCTCAATTTGCAGAGGATGAAAAGAGCCTGTGTTAACACTATCTCTGCTAAAACCAGATGTGTGACCTCTTATGACCTCTTGCTTCGTACTGAGCTAGTTTCCCAGATCGTAAATTTGTACTTATCTGATCAAATGTAAAACAAAGTCATGATATACTTCACTATGTTATCTGTGGTAAGCTTAACGAGATTATGTTGGAAATTAATAAAAGCCGTGCTGGAAGGGGTGAACTTGGGGAGAGGAGGGTGGACGAGCCTAGAGTAAGAGCGCCGCATATGGCGAGCTCTCCCCGTGCAAGGGCACGTAAAGAGAACTGACTCAGTTTCATTTAATCCCAATTGGTAGGAGACTGGCGTTTAAATGTCACAAATACATTCACTGGATTGTGATTGTATAAAAATCATGACAGAGAATTAACGCAAATGTAATGAAAAAATCTTATTTTAAGTGATTCAATGGATTTAAAAAATGTGTAAAAGTTTTTGTGTATTTGATTTGCTTTTTACTTTTCAGTCCAGATCTAAAATTGAGTGGAGTAGAAAGTACAGATACAGATAAAAGTAAAAAGTATTATTAGCACACTAACACTCAAACCTCCAAAAAGAAAACAAAACAGATTTAAACAGCACATTTTCTGGGTTTTAACAAAAAGTTTGACTAATTCGAACACATTTTCACAAACTTGTAATGCTACTTAGCTTTTTACTGTAATTTCATGCATGAGAGACTTGTTTACTAAGGGTGTAACGATATTCAAGTCTCACGATATGATATCGTCACAGTATGAACCTCACGATACGATATTTATTGTGATATCGTGGGAAAGCTCACGATATGGTGGGAGGCTCAGGATATTACAATATTCTACATAATAACAAGAGTGACATTCTAAAATGCTTTGACCAGTCATTTGGTACAACATTTATTGTCTTTAGGGATGGAACGAAATCCAAATCTCTCTGTACGATATTTTCACCATAAACATCTCACTGTACGATATTTACAAAACTGTGAATCTGCTACTTTTTCCTCTAAAAATGCTTCACAAGATTTAATCCAAAGAATGAAGATGTAAAAGTGCTTAGAACAGTTATTTCTTCATGTCGTCTGCACTGAAACGGAGCAAAGGATCATGGTCTATGTAGTTCCCTCTGTTTTTTAGCTATTTCTGCATCAGAATTATTCATTTAAGCAAAGAAACTTGTGATTCGATATATTGTGATGGTCCATGATATTATTGTGAGACCTCTAACTATATTTCAGTTATTGTTACATCCCGAATCAAATGTAATGATTTTGAAAAAAAACAACATCTTATTTTAAGTGATTCAATGGATAAAAAAATTTGTAAATGTTTTTGTGTATTTGATTTGCTTTTTAATTTTCAGTCCAGATCTAAAATGCAGTGGAGTAGAAAGTACAGATACCTGCTCTCAAATGTAGTAAAAGTATCCACTGTAAAATTGACTTTTGACTTGACTTAAGTGTTGTACTTTTATTTTGTACTATTTTACATTTCACTTTTTTTCACGCTTTTATATGTAGCCTACATAATGAATAAGGGTGGGTAAATGTAAGTTTTTCTTCTTCCCACTCTTTTCTGTTGTTTGCTATATGTGTGGAGTATGTGTATTGTTTCTGTCTTGGCTTGAGTGATCAGATCCAATCCAATCCAGTCCACTTTATTTATATTGCACATTTCATAAAGTGAAAGCGTTTCCGAAGTGCTGCACAGAAACATCATTTAAAATAAACAAATAACCACAGAAACTGTTTAAAAGAAACAACAAGTAATCAAATGCCCTACCAGTGTGCATACAAATAAATATACCATGAAATAATAATCAGATTTTCAAAATAAAAACCTGGACATCCCTGGTTTGGTTGGTTGGTAATAATAAAACTGTGAAACAAGTAACTATGGAAAATTGTGATGCCCTCGGCACAAATGTGAGTCAGTACAGTCACATTTTCTTTGTGTTTTGGTCGTTTTTAAGCAGCTTTTCTGTATTTTACCTAAACAAATAACAGTTTATGCTTCTCTTTACTGTTGGCAGGGGTCAGATTGGTCAAAAACAGGGACACCAGGGACATTTCTGATATAAAACTGGGACAAATCACTGGTTTTGTATAAATCCGATGGTACAGGGGACACAGGGCTCAAAACTGGGACTGTCCCGGGTCAATAGGGACGTCTGGTCCCTCTAGTCTTGGCACAAACTTGAAATAAAAACAAATCAATCAATCTGTGGTGGAATGTTCAGCAGTTACCATGGTGATACGATGCACACATTAGCACACTAACACTGTCTTTATTTGTGAGCTCTTTGACAATACGATATCACGATACTTTGGTTATTGTTACATCCCTGGTGTTTTCCAGTGCAAATCATCTCACCTATAGGAGTTTTTTATTTTTATCAATTTATTTATTACATAACATAAAACAGAACAATAAAAGCACTTTAGCACTTTAGCACTTTGAGATTTCATTGAAATGTAAAGTGCATTACAAATAAAATTTATTATTATTATTATTATTATTATTATTATTATTATAAAAAGCTAAAAGCCTTCACAGATTTTATTATCCGTCATCCACAGCTGAAATTCCAAATACTGTTTTGTTCCTGGTCAGATTGTGTTTACATAAAGCTCAGATTAAAGTCTAACCTGACCTGGCCTAAACTTCAGACAGAACTATGGAAATCTTTAACAAATCTACATTTAGAACTTTAAATGTTCCACATTATGTCATTAAACAGCTCTACTTTCCATTTATTCAAGTACAGGTGGTTTTACAGCTCAAAAATACCTGGAAAAACAAACATTCTGACTGTGAGCGGGGTCGCCTCTCCACAGATCTGACCTGTAACCTGGTCTGGTTTGGTTTCGGTTAAAATAGAAAGTTTTAATGCCATACCGTGGAACATTCCAATCAAAAAAGTAACAGAATATAACGGGCCCTCTGCCAGAAAAGTTACACAATGCACCGTTAACTCTTTTCACTTTGTGTTGCTATAGAATTAATTTAACATCACAGATTTGAGACCAGATTTGGATGAAATAATCTTCACTGTACTCTTACCCTTTAAGGTTAAAATGATGGAAAGTATTAGTCCAACGAAATCCCACCTCAAAGCCATTTTTCTGCCGTGTTTTCTCTTTAACGTCCCTTTCGATGTGTCATTTTTCTTGCCATCTCATGTTGGATCCATCCTCTGTCAGTGAACGCATCACCGGTGCTGGGAAGAGGCACGCGGTTTGGCAGGTTCGGCAGCTCACGTGGTGTTCAAAATGTTCTAACCTGTGATTAAAAAACCAGTTTGTCCAATATGACTTTCACGTTTTGTGGAGAATCGGGTCAAATCTGCGCACAATGGACTACAAAGATGGTGGAAAAATATGAGGTTTAACCATGGGCCCTTCCCTGCTCCTGTGAGATGCCCTCCCGTTCTCTGGTGCATTTACAGAAATGTTCATTAATGTACACCGTCACCGTCAAATAAATAAATAAATAAAATAAATCTCATAATGCTCTGTTCCACCTTGTGATGTCATGCAGTGGTAGATTTCCAGTTAACAGCTACATTTTCGCTTTAATTCAGTAAAGATGGACAATCCCAGGGCGGAAATGATCCAAATGAGTCTAGTGAAAGTGTGTGGGGTTTAAAAACATTTATTATATTATATTGTGGCCTGTTTAATCACATTTTTGAATTAATCATTGAAGCTGCACCGTTCATTTCCTGATACAATATGTTCCTGTTGAGCAGTGAAATACCTTTCTACCGGATTGTTGACATGCTAGTGTGGTTACTGTTAGCTTCTTGTAAGTGATCAGGAAGTGTGTCAGTTACATCTTGGTTTTATTACTGTAGAAAATGACTGTAAATGTCCCGACGTCTGCTCCCTGTCGCTACACTTAAAAATAATTAATAAAACTGAAACTACACATAACAGAACACACAACTAGGCTATTGATACTTTGCAGCACATTCCCTGGGCGTGTGAAGCTAACTGTAAGCACTGCTCTGTCTGAAGCTCTGGTACTCAAGTTACTTAATCTGATCTTTTATTTTTTTTTAACTTGGAACTACACATTGAGTTTGAGTGACCCTTTATTATCAGTCCATCTACATCTCCAAAGCTCAAAATGCTCTGTTCCACCTTGTGATGTCATGAAGCTGTAGTTTTCAAGCTACCTTTTGCTTTTAATTCAGTAGAGTTAGGAAATTCTGGGGCTGAAATCATCCAAATGATTCTAACGAAGATGCATAGAGTTTAAAAACATGTGGCATGACATCACAAGGTGGAACAGTGTTTTCAGTTCCAGAGAAGGACTCGATCGATACAAATAAACACCAAAATATGCAGGATTTGTGTGTTAAACGTGGGTAAATGAAACAAAAGAAAACACAGCTCCAGGTACGTTTGAGATGAGGAAACAACATAATAACACAGATCAGAAAAAAGCGCAACACGAGCCTTTTAAATAAAGATATCAGTCATTTTGATCTGCCGTTTATACGACATATTGTATTGCAGAACGGTGTGAGAAACGTTGATGGCATCTGGGACTTTACACTCATTACATAAAGGACCATAAACTTTTAGTCCCGCCCTCTTTGTCCTTTCCGTGATGTTGCACCGTGACCCAGAAGCTATTGTCTGGGAGTGTCTGCCAGTTGTTTTCTTTCTGTTCCCAATGGTTCTTTGCTACTATTTGCTTTTAATCACTGTTATGAAACAGAATTACGTGTATAAGAGTTGATTCGTGTTCCTGATTGGACGATAAAACCTTCTCACGAGCTTCTGTGTTAGTTATTACCTGAGAAAATGCTATGTGAAATGATTTTTTTCTGATACCCAGCAATGCCTGATGTAAAGAGCTTATCACTTGACAAGAATCAGCAAATGAAACTAAACCTATAACGTCTCAACCCACTAGATGGCACTGTAGAGTTGCCTTGAATTTGGAAATCTGGCAATTGGCAAATACAAACCCCATAATTATTCAAATATCATTGTGTTATCTGTGTAAAAGCTGCTAACCCTGTAGTTTAGACCTCTATAATGGAATTCTTGTATTGGTTTAAAGTTGAAATTTCAGTTTTCGCCCAAATATGATTGTTTGTGGAAAAGTTAAAACGTGAACTACGAACTGAAGCCTTCCATTAGAACTTTTTCCTTTTGTTTTTATATATAATGTGTACTTTGCACTATTGTAAAAACACAATCACAACATTTGAAGGGCAGACGTTAAAAATGAGATGTAAACTTGATGTGGAGGTTTGCTGACATCTGGTGGTCGATGTTGAGAATGCATTAAGTATTTAAAGGGCTTATTTTTCCTCATCACAAACATGGCAGGAGTTGTGTTTTGTTTCATTCTTCCCTCAAACCGAAACACTCTGTTCCACCTTGTGATGTCATGGTGGTAATACAGGACGTGCTCCACTGTGTTTTTAAACTCTATACACTTTCACTAGAATCATGTGGATGTTTTCAGCCCCAGAATTGCCGATCTCTACTCAACTAAAGGTATAAATCGCTTCATGACATCACAAGGTGGAACAGGGAGTTTTGAGCCAGCTTGAGCCAGCTAAAAAACGCTTTATATTTAGGTTTAATTTAGTGAAGAATAGGTTTAAAAATGGATCATCATGAGTTTTAAACCGTGTTATAATGTTACCTCCTCAAAAACAGACCTGCACTGCACATTTCTCTGATCTGACCAAGATTTTAAAACATTTATCAGGTTATTCATCTTGTTTTCAGATTTATTATCGACTTACTAGTTTTGAGACTGGTTCATTTTAGTCACAACGTGCCAAGTAAAATGATCTGTCCATGCAGCAAGATAATTCCACTACTTTTAAGTCATTGGAGTTTGTTTTCTGTCTGCATCTCCAAAGCTCAAAATGCTCTGTTCCACCTTGTGATGTCACGTAGCGGTAGATTTCCAGTTAACAGCTACGTTTTAGCTTTAATTCAGTAAAGACTGACAATTCCAGCACTGAAATAATCCAAATGAGTCTATGAAGATGAATGGTACGACGGAGTATGTGACACGCTTATAATTCATCACCTTGGAAACCTGCCAAATGAAAAAACACAAACACACAAAGCACAAAACCACAAACGGAAACTGGTCTTCGCGAGCAAACAATTCTCACAACATGAAACACATCAGCTGTTAAGTGCCTGAATCTGACTTTAACTTACTCTTGTCAAGATAAATTCTCTTTACACCATGAATCATGAGGTAAAAGTTGATCGAGAATTCAGTCTGTTCATTTAATATATCATTTTATTCAGTAATAAACTACAGGGTGAGATTTTATGATCCAAAAGGCACATTAAAGGTTCTATATGACACAAAATGGACTCCTGAGCTTTAAGTCATGTTTATTATTCGTCTGTCTACATCTCCAAAGCTCAAAATGCTCTGTTCCACCTTGTGATGTCATGATTTAGACAAACTTCACACTCAATCCACAAGGGAAATAACTTGGACACAGAAACTCACATATCACAATCTATTATAATAAGAAAGAGTAAAAAATATAAACGGTAATAATAAAAGAAGCAGTTAACTGGGGCTAAAAGTTCAATCTAAAACATGTTCTAGACGTTCTAGGTTTAAACCAGGTACAGGACTGGAAAACATAAACATTCAAATGTAAAAAATACAAATAAAAAGCTACAGAAATAAGTGCATACACAGTGGTGCTTGAGCTTTTAACAATATTTTGGTTGAATTATGTTTTTTTTTAAGGTTCATATAACAGAACAGAGTGCTTTTTCTCTGTGATTTTTTTATGTTTTATTTTTTATTTTTATTTCATTTATAATATTTTTCTTCACAAACTGCTACTTAAAAGATGTAAAACTATGATACAGTTTTTACCATAGGTACTAATACTTGCTACTAATGGTAGTGCTTTTGTTTGTCTGTAGAACAGAACAGTATTAAGCTTTTGTATCTCGATAAAGGCAAACAGATACCACTGGGCCAGTTACAGGTCAGATCTGTGGAGAGGCGACCCCACTCACAGATAGAATGCTTTGTCTATTCATGTATTTTAAAGTGATAAAAACACCTGTAATTGAACAACTGCAGGACAAACAGCTATAATGCCACACTGTGAAACATTCCATGGACATGAGCGTATGGCCAACCCCACCGGAAAAGTGACATACGCCCCCTGCTGGTGCTAGGCGTCTCTGATTCTTCGGAGGGAAACCCGCTCGGACTCCTGCTGCTTTTGTTCGGCTCGTGCTGAAAAAAGAAAAGAAAAAAAAAAATAGGACTATCGATTTAAATCCATAATATTGTCCCTGCTTAGTTCACAAATGTGATTTATTTACAATTGTCTCTGTGCACAACAGGGCTCAGCCGCCTCACTGTTAGCACCACTACTTCCTGTTCAGTTTTATCTGTGGCGTTTTGGTGACTCGGTCTAAAATGTATAAACATATACAGTGAACCGTCGCTATAACGCGGTTTACCTGTCGCAGCTTCACAGATTTTTTTTTTTTTTTTTTTACAACATGCTTTGTTCTGAATCCGGATTGGCTCAGGGACTGTAGTCTAGAAGTGACAGAAGTTGACATTAGTCTTTCATTTAGACCAATGTCAACAGTCTCTGTGCCTCGTCTCTGTTCAGCCGACAAATTTACCTTTGCAAATTTTCTCCATGACAAAACCCACAAACGAAACGTTCTGCACCTCTGGACATGACCCAAAAGGCAGAGGAAGATGCAGCTATCGCAGAAAAAGTTAAGTTTTGATCTTTGGTTTCATTCTATAGTACAGTATTGTATTGTATAATAATTGTAAAAAATAAAGCTTAATACTTCATGGATTTCGCCTGTCGCGGGTTCTTTGTGGAACATAACCTCCGAGATAAACGAGGGTTCACTGTAAACATGAACAGATGAGGCAGAGGACAGGGAGCTGTGCATGTCTCTGACACATGTGAAACAGTTCTGTGCTGCTATTCCGACGTGTGTTTAGACATTGACGGCATAAACATTATTTTTCAAGCGTCCCACTACTCCGACCTTTTTTACTATACTTCAGCCACATAGTAAGTAAGTAAGGGTTTATTTCTATCGTGCTTTTCACAGACATGTCCCCAAAGACGCTTTACAGAGATCATTAACAGAGCATTCTTCATTCACTCCAGACCCGGTAGGACGTAGGATTTCAGACAGTGGGAAAATGTCTTAACTGAGAGCTGTGGAAAACAATCATGCAGTAAAGTGCTGCGTTCAAGAGTCTTGTGGCATTGTGGCCTTCTCCACAATGAGCCAGTTATGCCACAGGTTAGCTGAGTAAATCACACTAGTATTTGCTTAGGGATGAAACAGACTTCATTCATAATATTGTGAATCCAAGACTATATGTAACACTTTTTCCCTAAGAGAATCTGCACAACACGGTGTAGTTTATGTTGTTGTGACCTATGTTAAGGGAATTGTTCTGACAACAGTAAAACATGGACAAGGCATGAATATGGAAAAGGGAAAACAAGCCATCAGATGCTCAGTTTAGGAAACAGCAGGGAAAACGAGCACAAGGTAAAGGTAAATCCCTGTATCACAGCATGACGGCTCATAGGCTATGTGCATAGGTGTGTGTGTCCATTGTAGCATGGACTACAAATGTTTGTCATTATGAAGTTGGATACTGTGTGTGTCGTTTTTGTGTGTGACTTGATAGTTGTTGAGATTAAGAACATCGATTAACAGCAAGAGACGTGCCTGGGTAAAGTATCACAACTCTTTAAAAATGACGTGTGGGAATAGCGATACTAAAAAGTGTGGTAATACCGGCATGTCTAAATATAGGTCTGTGTAATGAAGGGATGAGGGAACAGGCAGTGGACCCCATGTGGAACACTTTACAAATGAGAAGAAAACTTCAGTGTTTAGAAATGGAGATGTTTGGGTCTCAGTGCTAACGCTAATGCTAATTTTGAGGAATAATAAATGTTAAAACACCACCACAAACTGAAGACATTTACATCTAAAAAACACCGGGAAGCGGCGAAACGTCTTCACTCTAAAACTTTTGTTCAGTTGGTAAAAATTTCCTTTTCTTTTGCTATTTATATTTGAAGCTTTTGATAAAGATTTACATTCGCTTTTAGACACAGTGAGCTGAAAGCTGCTATGCACAGCGCCTATTTGTGTTTTCTAAACTTAAATATACTTCTCAAGGTGTTGCTGCTTTGCCTGGAATATTTCACAGTGTGGCATTAAATTTACTCGGTAAAAGAGATGTGAGATGCTCCGATACGCTGACAACATTCACAATAAGAATGTTTTTCAAGGTAAGGTAAAAAAAAAAAAAACATGAGGATATGATTTTTATTTAATGCCATAGTGGAACATTCTGGGCAAAGCAATAACCAACCGTCCTCCAGAAAATTGACGTAGTGCAGCTTTAAAGGGCCGTACCTCGAGTCCACTTGCAGTAAATGGAGATGCTGATGGCGAGGATGAAGGTGTAGAGCAGGACCAGCACCAGGAAGCACAACAGTCTGAACAGAGGGATTTCCTTTGGCAATGGAGAAGAGGTGGGCGGGGCCAAGGAGGGCACAGCATCTGTCAATCATTGCACAATCATTCTCTGAGTCCTGATCTGCAGCTCAGCAGTGCTTAGTTATTAAAACACTCGCCGGTCTGCATGTTTGTGAAATCCCTCAGTCTCTTGGATGAGTTGCCAAACGTATTCAGTCATAAAACGTTTGTCCAGTTGACAGAACTGAATTTATCGTTCTGCCGGTTTAGTGACCAGTGCATTTGAACACCAATAAAAATGGTGTGATCTCTAAAAGGTGCTCTAAGGATAGACTGTAGATAAAAGGGGACTGAGGGAATGTGAGCCCAGTGAAGCCAATCGAGGCTAGCAGTTATAGCTAGTTAAGCAGGTGCTTAGCAGTGCTGTCAATCAAACCTGTTACGAACGCTAGCAGGAACCACGTTGGCAAAAGAAAGCACCTGATTGGTCTGTTATTAATGTTCCAATCTTGGTTAATGGGCAAAGTAGTGAAATAAAATCCCCAGGATCATGTCGAGCCGGTGTTCTGTCGATTTGAGCTCCTGAGGCAGAAGTGGAGTAACAAGTAACATTTTAAGTGTATGGGTTTATTGTATGTTTTGACCAGTTAAGCCTGTAAGCATCGACTTGTGCATGTTAGATTTACTACTTTAGATGATTGAATGTTTTGGATTCAATATTTGATTTTATCTTTATCATTTTCATTAAATGGTATCTTATTTTGTTTCCATGTGTAGAAAACGTTGTAACTTTGTTTAGAAAGGCACTGTATGAATAAAATATCACTGTATTATAATAGGAAACTCACACTGTAGCTTATGGTATTAGCGTTAAATATTATATATTTAATATAAAGATTTCAGTGTTTCAATAATTTCTTTTATTGAGCCTTATTTAATGGAAGATCTGGGCCTGTCGAAATGAGCTACCTCTCCATATATTCATATACATGAATTGAATAATTCGATGGCTAAATTAGCCTGTCGATATGTGCTACCTTTAGTCGGAGCCCTATTTGATGACATTCTATGACGCTGAAAATGAGCTACACATATTCATATAAATGAGTTGAAATTTGCCATAACTAAGGTGTAAGTATGATCACCGCTGTCTCTAAGCCAAAGGAATACGTTGAAAAACTGGAGAGGTTTGCTTTATTGGATCTATACAACTGTAAATGGAAAACGTAAGGTAGCTTACTGTGTGTATGCATATATGATTTTTTGGGTTTGTGTTTTGCTTATTTTTACTAAATTACTTTTTTACTATTGCAAAGGCGTTCAAAGGCGTTTTGCAAAGGAGTTCATTTTTAGGCCTTCTTCTAAAACCACCAAGTTCTTGGAGCAAAATTTCATACCATGGTACAAACAAACCCTGCACCAAGTCAGGCCTCGGAGTGCACAAAAGTGTGGCTGACCAAGAAGAAGTTCAAGGACAGATGCCTGATGACACGGGCCCTGCTTCACCAGATCTAAACCCAATCGAGAACCTTTGGTCAATTCTCAAACAGAAGTTGTACGCCAGTGGCCGCCAGTTTTCTTCTAAGGACAGTTTTTGGAGCGCAATATTGAGCACAAGCAAGAAAAGTGACTCCAAAACCATCAAGAAACTCACATCTTTGGTTGATTCTCGACTGGTTAAAGTGTTACAGAAGAAAGGTGGATATATCAACATGTGAAATGCACATTTTTATTTAAACATTGTTGAATATTGTTATTTTTCATTAAAATATTGTTAAATATTGTTTTAAAAATATAAAATATAATGCGATATACTTGTTAATATAACATAAATGTGTTGTTTACTTTCAGAACTGAACTTTATTTCTTTTTGATTTGACTTTCATAATTATCTAGAATAGTCATATTCCCCTAAATAATAAAAATATTTCAAAACTACCAGATAAAGCCGGAAATAGACCTTTGCAACAGTAAAAAAGTAGATTTAGTCAAAATAAGTGAAACTCCTCTTCCTGATAATGAAAAATCATACATGCATAATTGTCTGGAACACACAATATTTGGACAGGGTATGAATCGATAAGACGTCACTGCTGATTTAGGCTGTAGCTCATTTCATTTCAACGGGGCAGTCCATTTCTGGTTAGTAATATTTTAATGTCAGAATGAGGAGTTTGACCGCAGCAGTTACAGGCAGCGTGGTGCTGGTTTTTCAGCAGGAAGTGTTCACTTCCTGTTTGGCCTGTGGGCTAGTTATGTCTTTTTATTTATACACTCTATGGCCTGAAGTGGGAAATAGTGTGTTATTTTGTCTCTGGTGTTAAACCTCTCAGTGCCTGAAGGTTCAATTGCAGCTGCAACTGATACATGCTGTTGTGTCCTTGGGCATGACACCTTCCACCTTTTCCATGTGTGGATGTGATGTGTGTGACATTATTTCTCAAACATCACATACCGTTCAGCTCTACAAAGAGGAGACTCTGCAGGGACCGGTCCGTGGTCGGGTGCTCACAGTGATACAGACCCTGATCATTCCGGGTCACAGGAGAAAGCACCATCTGACCTCCAGGAAACTGTCCCAAAAGGGTATCGTTTAAGAAGAAGGAGGCGTTGAAGTTTGAGGTGGGATCATCAACTCTGCTGTTTCTAAAGGAACATCTCAGAGTGACCTGCTCGCCCTCTTTCACCGGGAGCGACGGGATCTCCAGGATCACACCCTTTTCTAAAAAAAAAAAAAATCTATGTAAAATTTTACAAGAATAAAGATGGAATTTTACCAGTTGTTGTACTTCAAGAACAAAGTAGTAATATTCAAATAAAGTCTTTTTGCCCTTTTAACTTTGATCTGAGCCAATTTAGGAGTGAGAGGGCATTCCGGACAAAAGCGAAAAGTAAAATCCTTGAGTAAAAAACAAACTACCAAGGGACTGACTTCATTATCATCAAACTGCAACTTTAATTTAGAAAAATGATGACTGTTCTTGTAGATCCCACAGATCTCAATTTAATGTGAACCACTGGGAGTTCAAGTGGAGAGGAGGCTCAATCCATCATTCATTGTGGAACCTCAGAGTCCCAAACCAGAGCATAAACAAACTCTCTACATGTACATGGAGAATTTTAACTGATACATTTTTGTATCAGTTAAAAACATTTTTGTATCAGCTGGACATGTAGAGATATATTGCTGAGTTTCAGATCGCATCACAGCATTCTCCATCCATCCATCTTCTCCCGCGACCCAGCAGGATTAACTGCTGGGTCGCGGGGGCAGTTTGCTGCCCAATCCTCATAGCACCTGACCCCCCCATGAACCCCTTTGCAGGTGGTGAGCCCACAGGAGGGCAGCATCACAGCATTCTATAGAAGAATATTAATTAATATAGATGTTAAAATGCAAAACGAGAGTTATGGCTGTAACTGCAGTTCTATGAGTCCCGGATGACCACCAGAGGCGGTGCTTCAAGCACTGGATGATCATCCTTGCGCATGCGCAGGACGAGAATTTAATATCAACAAAGTCACCTTTGTCCTCCAGTGGCTCAGGTGAGTCTATATCATCACATGACACCGGAAGCCCAGTCCCTAAAACCTTCTCGTGAAAGCACGAGGATTCCGAGGACACTCTGTTTTGACAGAGCCCGACCTCTGCGCAAGCCAGCAAAACAGACAAACATGCTATCTGATTTCTGCACAGAAACTGGAGTGGACATATGCCTTGAGCGTGTGATTCAGCAGGAGTTCCGACCTCAAAGCGGGAAAGCTGTAGTGGCAGCTTATGCTGTGTAGATGAGGGCACCTTTGGGACAAAAGCTACATTAGGCCAAAGAGAAACCCCAGAGCCATCAGGATGCCAGCGGCAACAGGATTCGTGAACAGACAGAGCATGTAGCTCACTCACCCGTTTAGCGGAAGCCATGGCCAGAAGGAACGCAGTTTTCATTGAGAGCCACTTAAGGTCAATCTGTGGAAGTGGCTCAAATGGAGGGGACCGCAGGGCCTCGAGTACAAGGGAAAGATCCCATGTCGGGACATCAGGGTGGTTGGGTGGACGCAAGCGGCGAGCATCCTTCAGAAACATTGAAACGTCCCGGTTACAACCAACAGTAGAACCACTCCACCCTGCATGCCAGCAGTTAATGGCAGCAACATATACCTTCAGAGTAGAAGGCGTATGCCCCTGATTCAGCAAGCCTCCATCAAGATGAATGACTGGGACCCACCCGTGTCACGTAGGACTTTGACTGAGCGCTTTTCTTCTCCTGAAACTGAGACAAAGGTGTCAAAAATGAATGGTTTGAAACACTCATCAGGAGCAGACAGTTGGCCAGAGGTAACAGCAGACTGACCGGCAGGTACCGTTTTGATGAGCCCCACCCCTTTTGATGGCTTTGATATAGGCCGTTTCCGTTTCAATGCTTCACATTCCGCTATAAGATGGCCGGTCTTATGGCAATAGAAGCATTGCTTTGTCCTCTCTAACTGGGCAACATTAACTCTGATTAACTCACCAGATTGAGCTGAGGTTTCGCCAGTTTTTAACGTCGGCTCACGCTTAAACGTGGCCCTGCGTAAGGGCAAATTCGTCTGCGGACACAGCGGCTTGCTCGAGGGAGGAAACTTTATGCTCTTTCAGGAAGACAACTGCGCTCTGGCAGACAGTTTTTTAAAATCCTCAAGCAGGACCAGCTCACGACATTAAGCTGTTTCCCCTGGAATGGCAACTTCAGTCAAGGAGGCCAAACCTGCAGTTGCCAGGGCAACCAAAGCAACCCCCCTCTGCACGTCCCTGCTAAAGGTAGCTGCAGCACGAGGACCCGTTGGCCACTGAATGACAGCAGCTCCGGCCTTTTATGTCAGCTGACGCCTCTTTTCCAGGTGCTGCGAATGAACTGACGCACCTTTAAAGGAAAGTAAGGAGGAAAAAAACACTATGGCGCGAAGGCCGTAACAAGGGTCCATCACCTGTTTGTTTCTAGGGATATACTGCTGCTCTTGTAAGGCTCATAGCAAGACACAATTTAAATATGCTTTAAAAGTGATAAAAACAGCTCAAATTGAGACATGCATTTCATATGTTAATTTCAGTAATTAAAAACAGACACCACTATTTTTTTTAAATCATATTGTCTGGACAAAGCAAACTGCCTTTAACTGTGCAATGCAATATCTTGGAATGTCGCTTGGTCTCCATGAAGATAGACATTCCAGACAAAGCAATAACATCTGTATTGAGAAAGGTACCAGAAAAGTTAGACAATGCACCTTTAACCCTGATAACATGGTAAAAAAGACCAGGTGGCCTTGTGGTTTGATTAGAAAACTGCAGTCTTACCCATGACGGTGATGTTGACTGCACGACTACACTCCGTCTGGTCCTGGTTCTGACACCAGTACTGCCCAGAATCTGTGTGGCGCAGTTTATTCACCACACAGGACTGCCCCTCCGGAATACCCCAGGGCCGAGCACATGGCTGGGGGCTGGAGACAAAGCGGGTAATTCTGGCAAGGCTCCAGGCCGGGGGACAGGTTGCCCTGAAGCCGTCCATCTCGAAGTACTGGGCCCTGTCTGGGGAGATGCTCAGGTTTGCTATGACACAACACAATTAAGTTTCATTAGATAGATTGGTGGTTTTCAGATTCTATTCTCCAAGTTGTTTAGTGGGGCTTATATCATGGGTAGAAACTGAAATGTCTCACCAGTAAACCTGAAAAACCTGTTGGCTGTCTGTAAATGTCTCAAATATTAGTTATTTCAGTGTTTTAAAAGAAGCTAGGCCCTACATTCCACTCAGAGCAGTTGAGGATGGGTTTACTTGTTACTATGGTGATGTCATGGTGGTAGCAGCGTAGCAGTGATATGTAAAAGCATTAAACAATGAGCAGTGTTTTAAAACTGCATAATGCACGGCTTCAATTTGTATAATGTGCTTATGCCATGGCTACAAACTGAAAAGTCTCACTTGTGAATACCCAAAGCAGTTGAGCATTTGTTTAACCATTGCTATGGTGATGTCATGGCAATTTTTTATTTTTATTTTTTTACCCTTTATTTACCCAGGAAAGTCCCATTGAGATTACTAATGTCTTTTTCAAGGGAGTCCTGCCACGTACACATCACTTTCATACTTCATACAATGGCCACAGAGCAATGATATAAACCAGGTAAAACAGGTTTGGCTGTTGCTGGAACTACTTGTGTGTTATGCAGTATTAACCATGGCTCTATTAAATAACTTAATAGGGTTTGCTTTTTGTAGCTGTCTCTAGCTGACGTAGTGGCCACTCACTGGTACTACAGTGAAAAAATCCACCCAGCTGAGAAAGGATTTTTCGCATAAAGTGCAATGTAGTCACAAACTTCGTGTTTGGCTGACAGAGCACCTACAGCTTTCAAAAAGTTCAGATTATGTGGCAATTTTTATCTATTTTCATCTGTTATCTTAAAAAACACTTTTTCTGCTCTAGCACCTCTCACTCTGATTTGTCAAAGTGATCACGTGAGACATGTGACCATGCTCTATGCACGCGCTCGTATGCATTGGGTTAGGGTTAGTGTGAGAAAAGAGCACTACTGCGCAGGTTCAGTGGGCAGGGAGCCACCGCACTGTATGTACCTAGCCGGGCTCGGCGAATTCGGAGACATGCACCATTCAGGTTGACTCATTGGCTTGAATGGGCGGCCATTTTTAGACCATGGGGCTTTGTATTAACGTACAGCAGTTAGACTTTGGTATTCTCATGGACCGTGGTTTAAGCAGTTTTAAAGCTCCTCAATGTGTATTGCTTACTTAAACATTCGTACTGCTATCATAATTAGGGTTGTATTATTTTGTATGTAAATACTTCAATAGACGAGTGTGAAAGCGATCAAAAACTGTATCACTAATCCAACTCAAAAAGCTCAAATATGCCTTAAAGGTGCATTGTATAACTTTTTTGGTGGAAGGTCCGTCAAATACTTTTCTCCGTGGAAATGTTATTGCTTTGTTTAAAGTGTTTTCACACTACGGTATTAAACCTTTCTATCATCAAGGAGACCAAAAACAGGTCAGATCTGTGGAGAGGCAACACAGTCAGAATGCCTGTTTTTCAAGGTGTTACAGATAGATAGATGATAGATGATAGATAGATGATAGATAGATGATAGATAGATAGATAGATAGATGATAGATAGATGATAGATAGATAGATAGATGATAGATAGATAGATAGATAGATAGATAGATGATAGACGATAGATAGATAGGTAAATAGATAGATAGATGATAGATAGATGATAGATAGATAGATAGATAGATAGATAGATAGATAGATAGGCGACAGATATATAGATAGATAGATAGATAGATAGATAGATAGATAGATAGATAGATAGATGGATAGATTGATTGATAGATGGATAGATAGATAGATGATAGATGGATAGATAGATAGATAAATAGATAGATAGATGATAGATAGACAGATAGATGATACATAGATGATAGATAGATAGATAGATAGATGATAGATAGATAGATAGATAGATGATAGATAGATGGTAGATAGATAGATAGATAGACGATAGATAGATAGATAGATAGATAGATATATAGATAGATAGATAGACAGATAGATAGATAGATAGATAGATAGATAGATAGATAGATAGATAGACGATAGATAGATAGATAGATAGATAGATAGATAGATAGATAGATAGATAGATAGATAGATAGATAGATAGATAGATAGATAGATAGATAGATAGAAAACCACCTGTAATTGAATAAATGTAAGGAAAGCTGTTTAATGTCATACTGTGTAACATTCCAGGCAGAGCAATGACGTAGCCATAGAAACAAGCAGGTGATGGACCTTCCACCAGAAAAGTTACACAATGCACCTTTAAATAAAATAAACTCCACCAATAAATCTTGTCTGTCACTCTTTGCCTAATGGACACCAGATATTCTACAGATGATCCCCAAAAATAAATGAAGAAATGAACAAATCATTTCTGTGAAAGAAATGCATTTATAGACAAAGAAATCAAAAGGAATACATAAGACATAAACACATAAAATCCAGTGCAATATGTATGAACATGAAAACTAGAGTTGTTGTGCATAAAAGATTTCTATTTGCAATTGATTAATATCTGTGAATGAAATAAACAAATACAAATAAATAAAAATGGGCATTTCTCACCTATGATTGAGGCGCAGACTAGAGCGGCTGCCATCGTCGTGTGAGGCTGATGCACTTTGAGCCACATCCTGATTCATCTGAACAGGAAATAAAACTTTTTCATTTCAGTGTTTCGAAGAAAGCAGCGGTGGAAAGTGGACTGAAACAAACAGTTACAGTCAAATAGGGTAAATTTTCTGGTGGACCCGTCAAAGGCTATTCTCCATGCTCACACTCAGAATGCCTGTTTTTCGAGTCATTTTTGAGCTGTAAAACCACCTGTAATTGAATAAATATAAAGAATACCTGTTTAATGTCATACTGTGGAACATTCCAGGCAGAGCAGTGACATATCCATAGAAACAAGCAGGTGACCGACCCCCAACCAAACAGTAACATAGTGCACCTTTAAGTAAAAGTAAAAAATGTAATACTACTTTAACTAGTTACTTTTAAACACATTTGAGATGTTTTTTCGATCATGTTTTTATGCTAAACTTGATGTTTAAAACCTGTGAATCCTCAATCTGTATATTCTGCATTCTCTTCTTTTCTCCTCCTCTCCTCAGCTCCTCTCTCCTCTGCTTTTCTCCTCCTCAGCTCCTCTCTCCTCTACTTTTCTCCTCCTCTCCTCAGCTCCTCTCTCCTCTGCTTTTCTCCTCCTCAGCTCCTCTGCTTTTCTCCTCCTCAGCTCCTCTCCTCTGCTTTTCTCCTCCTCAGCTCCTCTCTCCTCTACTGTTCTCCTCCTCTCCTCAGCTCCTCTCTCCTCTACTTTTCTCCTCCTCTCCTCAGCTCCTCTCTCCTCTACTTTTCTCCTCCTCTCCTCAGCTCCTCTCTCCTCTGCTTTTCTCCTCCTCAGCTCCTCTCTCCTCGACTGTTCTCCTCCTCTCCTCAGCTCCTCTCTCCTCTACTTTTCTCCTCCTCTCCTCAGCTCCTCTCTCCTCTGCTTTTCTCCTCCTCAGCTCCTCTCTCCTCTACTTTTCTCCTCCTCAGCTCCTCTCTCCTCTATTTTCTCCTCCTCAGCTCCTCTGTCCTCTACTGTTCTCCTCCTCTCTCCTCAGCTCCTCTCTCCTCTACTTTTCTCCTCCTCTCCTCTGCTTTTCTCCTCCTCTCCTCTCTCCTCTGCTTTTCTCCTCCTTTCTCCTCAGCTCCTCTCTCCTCTACTTTTCTCCTCCTCTCCTCTTCTTTTCTCCTCCTCTCCTCAGCTCCTCTCTCCTCTGCTTTTCTCCTCCTCAGCTCCTCTCTCCTCTGCTTTTCTCCTCCTCAGCTCCTCTCCTCTGCTGTAATAGGTCTACTCACTATAATATTACGCACGCAGTCAGTTGTCTTTGCACTAATCAGAAGTACACTCCAGCTTTACTACGTGCGAAACACAAATGAACTATGCGCATTTAATCAGCACACTGACTTTATGACTCTATGCCAGATCTTTACCACCAACTCTTTAGTCAGTGACCACAATACTGTCCTCAGACATCCGCTCTGATAATGCAGACGAGCGCACGGAACAGAAAGACGCACGCCAGCTCCAAACAGGGCGAATGTTTCCTAAAGTCAATCACAGCTCAGCGTAAACGTGTAAATACTCACAAACACTAGTAAATACAACAATGGTCACGGTGCATGGTCAAGTGTGCAGCTAAACCGCAACATAAACATGGTGCAAAACTCACCACGTGATTCAGCCCTCTGTCCTGCAGTGCTGCTGTCACTGTAGATAAACGCATGGTGCCCTCGGAGTTCTGCGCAGTCTCTTCACTGTTCCTGCTGCACTTTTCTGGACTGAGATAACTGATGTTTTTCCTGGGATCTGCTGTTGCCACTCCTCCAGTCTGGGGGATGCTGCCCCGAATGCTCCGATGACCATGACGCCTCCACCTTCCAGGTTCTTCTCCAGCTCTTCTTTGAGCCCCAATACTCAGAAATGCAGGGGCTCTTTGCACAATTTGTTTCTTTCACTGTTCGGTGCTTTTGCGTGTTTTCTACTGTTGATTTGACTGTTGTGTACAGACAGTATATAGTTCAGCCATATTGATGTATTTATTCCTCGTATTTAGCCCCGCCTGCTAATTGACAGGCAGTACTCGTAAAAGTGAAAGTAAGGTGTGTTCTGGCGCAGGTAAAGCCAGCGAAGACACGCTTAGTTTTTGAAGTTTTAGTTTAGTTTTTAGTGTTCGTCTTCACCTGAAATGGCTTTGTTTATGCTCATGTTTATATTGGCGCTTTTTCCAGTCTCAAAATGCCAAGACGGTAAGTAAGAGTTACCGATTTTATTTAGCCCACACTAGACTTTGTCTGTTGGTTCGTTAAATTAACACGGATTTGATTTCACAATCATGAGAAACCTTCTGTAGATGAAATCAACATAAAATTAAATAAGACAATAATGGACTTCACCCAGACAGCGTAACTTCGCGGCTGGAAACAGGTCTCACAATGAACCTCGTGAGTTTTTTCCTGTTGGACGTGAGTGATCCTTCATTAGTGGAGGTTTGGCTGTAATCCGGGTTTAGTTCTGGATCTAACGGGTTTAGGTTTGACCCTACGACCATTTTCGACGCATTTTAAATTACTTTCTAAGTAATTTTAATTTTAAAATTCAATTAAACTGCACAAGTATGAATTCTATAAATGACATATAGTTTTAGAATGAAGTTGTGTTTCATTTTGTTTGTATTTTAAACTAAACACTGACATGTTCTGTGGTGTGACTATAACACTTTTCTTTACGCTTTTCTAACATAAAGGAAATGATGTTTACTTGCTTTAATAATATTACAGCTTTACCACTGCTTTAAGATGAGCAGTTAGCAGTAGCAGATACTGAACTGATTTAATAATTACCATTTTATTCTTTTTGGAAAAATCCAACTTTTCTGAAAAAATTTGAACATGCACAAGTGATGTCCTGCTGTGTGACAGTTTTTTCAGTTTCTTGAGATAAAAAATTCTAATGGTTAAAATATATATTTCTATAGTCATGAATAGTAACGATCACAGGTGTTCAAGTGGTGGAGGGGGATTGCGAAGGTCCTGCAGAGGGGAGCGGGGGAGGGGAGTGATCTGGAGAGGAGGGAGAGTCATGCCTTTCCTCTCATTCCGCTCATCAGAATGACCAGAAAAGTTCCATGGCCCAAATCAAACCCTTGGCATTTGGACTCAGTCTTGTCACAGACTCACGGTCTGGACACTGAGTGCGGTCATATTTCATTAGCGCTCATAGGCTCCTCCTCAATGAGCGCTGATTAGAAGAGCAAGACGAAACCCGAAGCAAAAACAAATTTTATGTCTGTGTTCGCACAGAGTGGACCTATGGCACAGAGCAGGCTAAAGTTTGCCTAATAAAATGCCAAATAAATCTGTTTGTCACAATGTGCGTTTGGTTTGGTAAATGTGCAGAGACTAAATACCACTTTAAAACAAGAGAATGTAACTCCAGGAATTTGAAAATACAGGTTTAAAAATCCTACACACTTTATTCACTTTGAAGCAGTTTTGTGTAAAGTGCAGTGGAAGTTCTCTTAAAGAAGAGGTTCTCAAACTGTGGGTGAGGGTCCAGAAAGGGGTGCAGAGTGTTTCAGTGCAGAACTAAATGAATATTAAACAGATCAAATGTGTTTCTTGGTTCTGCAGTAGTTTCTCCTGTAAAGATATCGAGATGTATATCATATATCAAGGTATAGCAAAATATACCGAGATATATTTTTTGGTCCATATCGCCCAGCCCTACTTCCTACTAATCGAGATCTGTTTTCTGTGATTCTTGATTATGTGACGATTATAGTGCAGGTGTAGTCTGGTTTGTCTGGTTCTGGCCTGCCCGAGTTTCTACCTCTAAAACAAACACAGAGATTTCAAATCCAAGGCAACAAAAGTGAAAAGAGGAAGCTCAAGAAGTTTTATAAACTCAACTCACCTTTCCAGTCTCACGTACACTTAAATACGTCAGCAAGTAAATTTACTCAAGTTTATTTAAGTACTTGTACTAAAAGAGGGGGTATTTTACTTCTTGGGGTGTTAAGTGCAAACACACAACATATTTAGATCACCATGTTACACTTAGGATTTAGAAAATACTAAATTCACCCAAAACATTAATTGCGATTCATCTTGTAGCTCCACTCAAGCTTCTTATAAAACTGACCCTCTCCTCTGTTCCTCTGACCCTCTGTTCCTCTGACCCTCTGTTCCTCTGACCCTCTATTCCTCTGACCCTCTGACCCTCTCCTCTGCATCCTTCTTTTATCATACAATATTAGTAATTTGACGTGTGTTATTTTCTTTTTCTTTTGACAGGAAAGTTACTGTTCACTGTTCACTGTTCTCCTGATGAAGTGACTGCAGAAGTTGGCAGCACTGTAATACTTCATTGTACAGTCAGTCCTCCACGTAATGTAAAGACCGACACTGTGGTGTGGACAGCTGTGTGGCTCAAATCAGTTGTGCATGCATGGAGGGAGGAAACTAATGATTTAGATGGACAAAACTCCATTTTCAAAGATCGGACCAAACTTTTCCCTGAAGAGATGAGCAACGGGAATGTTTCACTCCAGATCTCCAATGTGACCCATGAACACAATGGAACTTACACTGTCACTGTCAAGGAAATTAAGCTTAAGGAAACAGTCAGACTTATAGTTGGTAAGAATCTTCTACTAATTAAGTTAAATATTTCATGAAGGAAATGACTATGACTCTGCAGCTCAAGAGTAAAAAATATGAGTCGACTGCTGTTGTAAACAGTGTTTCTGTTTTGATTGTGTTTGACAGAGAAATCTTCTGAGGATAAGAAACGTGAAGGAGAAAACACGAACAATGGTAAGATGCAGAGTGAGGATGTTCACTGTGGTAAAGAGCACACACACACACATATACACACACACACACATACACATACACACACACACACACACGCACACACACATACACACACTGTACACACACACATACACACACTGTACACACACACACACACATACATACACACACTGTACACACACAGTACACACACACACACATACACATACACACACACACACATACACACATACACATACACATACACACACATATACACACACACACATACACACACACACATACACACACTGTACACACACACATACACACACTGTACACACACACATACACACACACACATATACACACACACATACACACACTGTACACACACACATACACACACACATACAAATACACACACATACACACATACTGTACACACACACATACACACACACTGTACACACACACACACACATACACACATACTGTACACACACACATACACACACACATACACACACATACTGTACACACACACACATACTGTACACACACACACCTACACACACACACATACTGTACACACACACACATACTTACACACACACGCACACATACACACACCTACACACATACTGTACACACACACATACACACGCACACACATGTACACACACATACACACACACACATACAGACACACATATACACACACACATACACACATATACACACACACACACACACACTATAGCTGAGCATAAGGTCTATAGTGCAGATAATGGAGGATTTCAAATGTTGAAATGAGTTTAATTTATGGACAGTCGACTTTTTGTATTTAAATTAAAACCGTATTGGGAGCACCAAACAATGTAAAAATGAAACCGTAAACAAGGCCAGACATGCAGTGACCAATGTCAAAAACTCAAACTTTTGAACATTAGTCCTGAAAAAAACTCACCTCAAACTTTCATTTTCATGGGGCCTATGAGAGCCCAACCCGAAAAACACACTATCATTTGCATTTAGCCAGACACCATGAATTATGATTATGATTTTGGGCGCTACAAAAATAAATTGAATTGACTTGAAATTGAATTAGCCTTTATTTTCTCTCACCTGTTCACTGAGCATAAGGTCCTTTAGTGCGTATGTTGCAAGACTTCAAATGTAAATGTTTTCAAATCTACTACAGAAATTTAGAGAAGAGAAGTGAGTTTCACTTACTTACAGTGGACTTCTTGTACTTAAATGAAAACCATATCAGGAGCACAGAATAATGCCAAAACAAAACAGTAAACAAGTCAGGCTAGTGGCCGCTATTAAAAAGTAGAATTGAGAGCTGTAATTTTGTAAAAAGAAGACAGTCTATGGGCCTATGGGAGCACGACTCAAAAAACCCTAAAAGTCTGAAATTCGGCCGTGGACATGAGATAAAATAAATCTTGACAATGACATTTCTCGTCAAAACTACAATATAATTTATTGTTGGCCTAATTGAAAAAGTGAACTATTCATTTAGAAACATAATGACAGTCTTAGTCTGTTCTAGACGGTTTTAACATTTATTATTAATGTAGACTAACATAGAGCTATTTTAAAATGTTCTTTAACTGTGAAACTTTAACATGAAATAGTGTAGAAATTTAACCTGTGCAACTTTTATTATTATTATTATTATTATTATTAGAGATTAAGAGTGTCCCTCTTCATAACATGGATAGTTTTATGAAATACAGAAAGCACCAGTCCCATGATTTGAAAATAAAATGTAAATTACAACATCATAATGGAAAACTGGATTTAAGGAATGTTTCATTACAATTCTTATTTTTTGCCATATTGCAGCTGTTCTGATCATACACATCAGCCAGATTCAGTCTCTTGTGGACCTTTAGTTCTGATTTATCGTTGGTTCAGGACTGAGTTAGTCCTGGCCTAGATCTGGTTTAGTCCTGGCTTAGACCTTGTTTAGTCCTGGTTTAAATCTGTGTACACTGTGGTGAATGAGTGAAGTAGACATAATTTGTAGTGAACTTAATAACAATAACATTTTTTGTATTAATTTTCCTCTAGGTGACTCTTCAGATAAGACCAAATGGATCATCGGTGTTGTTGGTGGTGTTGTTGGTGGTGTTGTTGTTGTTGCTGGTGTTGTTGCTGTGATCCTTTACTATAAAAGTGAGAGAGTACTGGAACATAGAAACTATATATTTTTTTTATTTGAATGATTTTTATTTTTAGTGACACTAGTGTCTTATACCTCAGAACAAAAAAGAACACGACAAAGGCGCCGAGGATCTGCCAACCCGGAACAACGAGAACTCAATCCTGTTGAAGGTACAAAATCAAGGAACAAAAGACCAATCAGAAGTAAGAATAAGTAATAAAAGCTCATCTCCTGTATAACAGATTAAATTAGGTCCTGGTTTGAGCACAATTTAGACCTGATCTAGACCTAGTTAGGTCCTGTTCTAGTCTTGGTTTAGTCCAGGTCTAGTCCAGTGCTTAGTCCAGATTTAGTTCTGGTTTAGTCCCAATTTAGATATGGTGTGTGAAGTTCCACCAACATAGTTTCACTTGTTTAAACCCTAAACTCTAATTGAATTCAATGCAATTGTCTAATATTGTATTCAGGTCCTTAGATACTGTGTTTATGAAGAGTGCTGCTATGAGCTTGTACTCATTTAGTCCTGGTTTAGTTCTGGTTTAGTCCTGCTTCTGTCACCCTTTTTAAGTGAGCAGTAAAAGAATCAAACCCTGTATCAATCTGGTCTTACTGAAAATCCAAATGATCTAATTATACAAAATTAAAGGTTCAGTTATCTTAGATTTGTAAGAAGATTGGTCATGGCGTCTCCCTCTGGTCTGGAGAAAAGAAGAAAACCTCCAACCACAATAAGACACACTGACTTGCTTCAGTGGGGAAAGAATATGTATTTCAGGGTTGTTGTTTTTTCCTGTTTTTCTCTTATGTATTTGAAAAGTGTCATTAATAACCATGACCCATAAAGTTCAACATTAACAAAAGAAAAACATTCAGATAAATCAGTTGAACTCCCTCAATAGTTTCAGTCAGTTTCAATACCATCCTTTTTTTTGATTAAGTGCACTCATTTCAGGTCCATTTCAGCTGAATGCACTCGGTATCCTTTATTATTGCTCAGTTTCTCAATAGTTTTTTTTTTTTTCTTTTTTTTTGGTGCATCAGATTTTATGGTATCAGGCCTGACCCCAAAAAACATGTCTGAGATCTCAGATAAGCAAAAAATAAAAATAAAAATCTACCACCCTCTTGGGAAGTAGGTGACCATCACATCCAGAACGTCCAAAAGTGGCGTCCAGCCCGTGGATAATGGGACCCCCCTCGTGGACGTCTTATGTGTGGAAGTGATCAGAGCAGATAGATACCACCATCACTCACACACACTCCACTTTCACATCTACAGTGCATGTTTTGGAGTCACCCGTACACGCCCACTGCTCTGTACTTCCTTCCAATTTAATTTTCTTAAACAATACGTTCAAAATGCCCTTAATGTCCAAAATATAAATAAGACACTTTTTTGGCTGTGCAGATTCAGTGTACAGCTCGACAACTTACAATTAATTACCAATATCATAACTGCATTCACACACACATATACACACACACATACTGTACACACACACACATACTGTACACACACACACACACATACTGTACACACACACACACACACATACTGTACACACACACACACACACACATATACACACACACATACTGTACACACACACACACACACACATACTGTACACACACATATACTGTACACACACACACACACACTGTACACACACACACATACTGTATACACACACACACACACACTGTACACACACACACATACTGTACACACACTATACACACACACACACTGTATACACACACACACACACACACACACACACACTTTAAATTAAAACCGTATTGGGAGCACCAAACAATGTAAAAATGAAACCGTAAACAAGGCCAGACATGCAGTGACCAATGTCAAAAACTCAAACTCAGAGCTGCAATTTTGAACATTAGTCCTGAAAAAGACTCAGTAGTGTCACCTCAAACTTTCATTTTCATGGGGCCTATGAGAGCCCAACCCGAAAAAAATATGAACGTAAAAATCTGAAACCCGGCCGTGGACTTTTCTATATTTCTATATTTTGACAATGACATTTTCTAGTCAAAATACTCTAAATTTAGTGTTGACCTAAACAAAAAAGTAAACTATTAATAAAAAAACAGATCACCAGCAATGCTGCCTTAGTCTGTTCTTGATGTTTTTAAGATTCATAATGGAAAGTAAAATAGTCATAATAATTTTTTCCATATTTCAGCTGTTCTGATCGTACACCTCAGATTGTGGACCTGGTTTATGTCTGATTTAACCCTGGTTCAGTAATGATTTAGACCTGGTTTAGTCCTAGTTTAAACCTGGTTTAGATCTGATTTAACTCCGTGTACACTGTAGTGAATGTGCAAAATAGACAGTAGTCTGGAGTGAACTTAAACTGTATGTCTTCATTTTCCTCTAGGTGGCACTTCACTGGCTGCTACTATCGTTGTGATTCTTCTTCTTCTTCTTCTTCTTCTTCTTCTTCTTCTTCTTCTTCTTCTTCTTCTTCTTATTCTTATTCTTATTCTTATTATTATTATTATTATTATTATTATTATTGCTATTGCTATTGCTATTGCTATTGTTATTGTTTGTAAGAATCGTAATCAAGGTGAGAGAGTATTGGAACATAAAAAGTAATTTGCAAAAGAATAAAAGCTAGAATAACTAAACCTTTATTTTTCATGGCAGCAAACCAACAAGCCTATGAACTGACTCAAAACCAACCGCATGACCAGGGGCAAGAACCACTCAACCAGGGGCAAGAACCACTCAACCAGGGGCAAGAACCACTCAACCAGGGGCAAGAACCACTCAACCAGGGGCAAGAACCACTCCACCAGGGGCAAGAACCACTCAACCAGGGGCAAGAACCACTCAACCAGGGGCAAGAACCACTCCACCAGGGGCAAGAACCACTCAACCAGGGGCAAGAACCACTCCACCAGGGGCAAGAACCACTCAACCAGGGGCAAGAACCACCACCAGGGGAAAAAATCACTCCTCAAGGGCCAAGAACCACTCAACCAGAGCACGAGCTGACCAATCAGGAGCTAAAAGAACTGCCATCCATCAGAGGGGTGAGATTAAGAAAGAAAAGATCATCTCCTGAATAACAGATTAAATTAGGTCCTGGCTTGAACACAATTTAGACCTGATCTAGACCTCGTTTGGTCCTGTTCTAGTTGATTATGTCCAAGTCTAGTCCAGTGCTTAGTCCAGATTTAGTTCTGGTTTAGTCCCAATTTATATGTGGTTCCACCAACATAGTTTCACTTGTTTAAACCCTAAACTCTAATCGAATTCAAAGTGCAATTGTCCAACATTGTATTCAGTGCTCCTGATACTGTGTTTATGAAGAGTGCTGCTATGAGTTTGTGCTCATTTAGTCCTGGTTTAGTTCTGGTTTAGTCCTGCTTCCGTGCTGGTTTAGTCCTGGTTTAGTTCTGGTTTAGTCCTCCTTCCATACTGGTTTAGTCCTGATTTAGTCCTGGTTTAGTTCTGGTTTAGTCCTCCTTCCATACTGGTTTAGTCCTGGTTTAGTCCTGGTTTAGTCCTGGTTTAGTCCTGGTTTAGTCATGTTTTAGTTCCAATTTACTCCAGATCCTCCTGAAAAACCCATATGAATAGAAATGCCATATTTTTACATGTACATTGACATGATATGAAATGTCTCAACATTTTCACTGTAAAAATGACAACTTGAATTTGTTCAGTTTACTAGGAGTTTTGCATCCACAAACAATAAAATTACCAATTGCATCTTACACTGTCTCAAGTGAGTCATTTCAACTCACTTTTGGAAGTTTCTGATAAAAAGTTGACCTTAATTAAGATTTTGAGTTGGCATAATATACAAATCACAGTAGACGCTTATTTAGGACCAGGTTAACTAATCTGCGCATGCTCACTTGAAATCTCGTAGCAATCTGGTGCAACGGGGTCGCATGAGGAGTTTCTCAGGGGTTTTCCTTCGTTTGGAAAAGAAGCGCCCGTCATTTTTGGTGTTCAGTTCAAAAGCTGGCGGCACGGTGGCTGAGTGGCAACACTCAGGCCTCACAGCAAGAAGGTTGCGGGTTCGATCCCCGGGTCACCCGGGCCTTTCTGTGTGGAGTTTGCATGTTCCTCCCCTGGGTGGGTTTCCTCCGGGTGCTCCGGTTTCCCCCATCAATCTAAAACATGCCCACACCCCTATGAACTAACATCAAGGACCATGTTGTCCACCCTCCTGTGGGCTCACCACCTGCAGAGGGGTTCATAGGGGGGGTCAGGTGCTATGAGCAAGCAGCAAGCTGCCCCCGCGACCCAGCCGGATTAAGCGGGAGAAGATGGATGGAGTTAAAAAAATTTAAAAAAAATAATATTTATTGTGGGTGTAGTAATTTCAACTCAATATAGTAAGTTTTCACAGGGGATAATATGAACTACAAATAAGTTGATAAAATAGAAACAAACTTAAAATGCTTAGTTGGCATAACTTCAAAAGCTTAGTTGACCCAACTTAATAATAGCAGTACTTCAAAACTTAAAAGTTTAAGTTGATACGTACAACTTAAAAACTCTGTGCAGTAAGTTGCCTTGAAAATTTGAGTTGAACTAACTTTTTCTTTTTTACAGTGTTGGAGTTAGTGCGACATCTGCATGATTCCATGGAAACAGAAAATTAAAACCATACTTTGGAACATTCTCCATGGAGATAGATGCATTTTACACTATACTGTGGAGTATTATAGCCAAAGGAACATAATTTCCATGGAAACAAGCAGGATGTCCTCCTCCTCCAGACCAAGTAAGAGTTTGTGGAGATGCAAGCCCGCTCACAGTGAGGATGTACATTTCTCTGTGCTAAAAACATCTTTTTTTGGCACAAATGTTACATTTTGTGGCTTTAAATTAAACTGGGTAATAGTTATGTCAGTTAGCTTAACTTTGTGGTGGGGGGTTGGAAGGAAATGTGGGATTGTTTTTAATCACTGTGAAGCACTTTGTGTTGCATTTTATTGTATGAAAATCGCTCTGTGAATAAAGTTTGATTGATTGATAATATATGAATGTAGGAGGGTTTATATTTTGATGTGTGGAATATGGTTATTTATATTTATTATTATTAAATATTATATTGGGAATCATGTTTATCTTTTTGTGTGAATTTTATAAAGAATTTCTTAAGAACTTTCTGAATATTTAATATTTTCTACTGTACGGGGTCATTGGGTTTTTGTACCAAATAAATGTATGTTTTATTAGTTGTGTCTTTATTTATCTGCTGTTGACTAAAAATATGAAAAAAAAATTGCTTAAAGTTGCACTGTGTAACTTTTCTGGGCCCCCACCACAAGATTGTTTCCATGGAGATATTGCTTTGCCTGAAAGGTTTCACAATATGGTATTAAACTTGCCTATGACGCATTTATTTAATTACAAGTGTTTTACTGCTCAAAAATGCATGTGTTCCTAGAGGGATTGAGCTCGCCTCTCCACGGATCTGACCTCTAACTTGACCTGGAGGCTTGACCTTATGGGCTTGTCTCCATAATGCCATACTGTGGGACATTTTAGATAAAGCAATAACATTTCCATGAAGACAAACTGGTGGTTCCTGACAAAAGTCTTGTCGCTTATCCATTTTGTAGAAACAAAAGCTCATAACCTGACTTTAAATTAATCGATTGGTTTTTAGAAATGTCTCATATGAAAGCTAAAACCCTCCCAAATTATGCTCAATATACTAAAATAAATTTGCTTCACTGAAGAAAGATTGATCATTTAATGAACACAGAAAGGTCAGATTTTGGCAAGACAAAAGTTTTGTCGCCTATAGAAAATTGAACAAATAATTTACTTCAAAGTTCAGACACTTAAAACTCCAAAAAGAAAACAAAACAGATTTAAACAGCACATTTTCTGGGTTTTAACAAAAAGTTTGACTAATTCGAACACATTTTCACAAACTTGTAATGCTACTTAGCTTTTTACTGTAATTTTATGCATGAGAGACTTGTTTACTAAGGGTGTAACGATATTCAAGTCTCACGATACGATATTGTCACAGTATGAACCTCACGATACGATATTTATTGTGATATCGTGGGAAAGCTCACGATATGGTGGGAGGCTCAGGATATTACAATATTCTACATAATAACAAGAGTGACATTCTAAAATGCTTTGACCAGTCATTTGGTGCAACATTTATTGTCTTTAGGGATGGAACGAAATCCAAATCTCTCTGTACGATATTTTCACCATAAACATCTCACTGTACGATATTTACAAAACTGTGAATCTGCTACTTTTTCCTCTAAAAATGCTTCACAAGACTTAATCCAAAGAATGAAGATGTAAAAGTTGTCATGGTTTGAGTGTGGTTGAGGACCCCAAAGCAGAGACATAGGCGCAGGTAGATGTTTAAACAGGTTTATTGCCGGGATTGAAGGATGTGGTGATGGAAACCGGCTGGAGACATAGACGGAGGGAAGACACTGGGGTAGACTCACGGGTAGACTCACGGGTAGACAGACCGGACAACAAGGTCAGGCAGGACGACATGGACGTGGACATGGACAAGCAGGACGAGGACGTAGATGAGGGATAGAGGAGGAATGAACTGACAAAAGAACAAAGGATGAGAACAGAACTAAATAGTGGGGCTGATTAGACAATTAGCTGCAGGTGAACCACCGAGCAGGTGATCCACACTGCAGCATTAGCCCAGCCACGCCCCCGAGAGGAGCAGACAGACACAGAAGGGAGGGGGAACACACAACAAACACCAAACCCTGACAAAAGTGCTTAGAACAGTTATTTCTTCATGTCGTCTGCACTGAAACGGAGCAAAGGATCATGGTCTATGTAGTTCCCTCTGTTTTTTTTAGCTATTTCTGCATCAGAACTTTTCATTTAAGCAAAGATGGGATTCGATATATTGTGATGATCCATGATATTATTGTGAGATCTTTGACGATACGATATCACCATATTTCAATTATTGTTACACTACTGTTCAAAAGTTTGGGGTCGCCCAGACAATTTTGTGTTTTCCATGAAAAGTCACACTTTTATTTACCACCATGAGTTGCAAAATGAATAAACTATAGTCAAGACATTGACAAAGTTAAAAATAATGATTTGTATTTGAAATAATAATTCTTTCCTTCAAACTTTGCTTTCATCAAAGAATCCTGCATTTGCAGCAGTTACAGCCCTGCAGACCTTTGCCCTCTAGCTGTTCATTTGTTGAAGGATCTGGAGAAATTTCAGCCCACACTTCTAGAAGCTTCTCCCACAAGTTGGATTGTCTGGATGGACACTTTTTACCATAGAATGTCTAAAAGAAGTGGACTGAGCGTGAGCGTGACGTCACCCATAGCGTTTAGCGCCGCTCAAATGAGGCTCGCGATGCTACGGCTACAGGAGAGAATCTGGAGCCAGGCTCTATGTTATGAACAGGATTTTTTCTGACACACAAAATAGCAGAAAAAAATTCAGAATCATGTGTCGCGGGTTCATACGAACATTTTAAGACCAAAATGACGAGGCCACAGCAACAGGTACAGAGAGACGAGCGATAAGATCTCAGTGTAAGTCAATGGAAAAAAGGGAGAGAAGGAGCCGGAAGAGCCTCCTGGAGCACTTCCTGTTTGGCATGCGGCGGCTAACGGGATAGCTATGTCCACTCATATATACGGTCTATGGTTTTTACGTACCAGATGGTCAAGCTGCTCCACAACAGCTCAGTGGGTCTGTCCATAACACTTCTTTCCAATCTTCCTCTGTCCAGTGTCTGTGTTCTTTTGCCCATGTTAATATTTTTCTTTTATTGGCCAGTCTCAGATTTGGCTTTTCCTTTGCCACTCTGCCCTGAAGCTGCATCCCGGAGTCGCCTCTTCACTGTAGATGTTGACACTGGCGTTTTGCAGGTACTATTTAATGAAGCTGCCAGTTGAGGACCTGTGAGGCGTCTATTTCTAGAGACTCTAATGTACGTATCTTCTTGCTCAGTTGTGCAGCGGGGCCTCCCACTTCTCTTTCTACTCTGGTTAGAGCCTGTTTGTGCTCTTCTCTGAAGGGAGTAGTACACACCGTTGTAGGAAATCTTCAGTTTTTTGGCAATTTCTTGCACAGAATAGCCTTCATTTCTAAGAGCAAGAATAGACTGTCGAGTTTCACATGAAAGTTCTCTTTTTCTGGCCATTTTGAGCGTTTAATCGACCCCTCAAATGTGATGCTCCAGATACTCAACCTGCTCAAAGAAGGTCAGTTTTATAGCTTATCTAACCAGCTGAACTGTTTTCAGTTGTGCTAACATGACTGCACAAGGGTTTTCTAATCATCCATTAGCCTCTGACACAATGAGCAAACACATTGTACCATTAGAACACTGGAGTTGCTGGAAATGGGCCTCTGTACACCTATGTAGATATTGCACCAAAAATCAGACATTTGCAGCTAGAATCATCATTTACCACATTAGCAATGTATAGAGTGTATTTCTGATTAGTTTAAAGTTATCTTCATTGAAAAAACTGCTTTTCTTTCAACAATAAGGAAATTTCTAAGTGACCCCAAACTTTTGAAGGGTAGTGTACATCCCAAATCAAATGTAGTGATTTTGAAAAAAAAAAAATGTTATTTTAAGTGATTCAGTGGATTAAAATAAAAATGTATAAACTTTTTTGTGTATTTGGTTTGCTTTTTTCTTTTCAGTCCAGATCTAGACTGTAGTGGAATAGAAATTACAGATACCTGCTCTCAAATGTAGTGAAGTAAATATAAAAAGTATTCACTGTAAAATTTACTCAAGTAAAGATTGTCTTGACTGTCTTGGCTTGAGTGATCAGAATTCAAAATAAAAACCTGGATATCCCTGGTTTGGTTGGTTGGTAATAATAAAACTGTGAAACAAGTAACTATGGAAAATTGTGATGCCCTCGGCACAAATGTGAGTCAGTATAGTCACATTTTCTTTGTGTTTTGGTCGTTTTTAAGCAGCTTTTCTGTATTTTACCTAAACAAATAACAGTTTATGCTTCTCTTTACTGTTGGCAGGGGTCAGACTGGTCAAAAACAGGGACACCAGGGACATTTCTGATATAAAACTGGGACAAATCACTGGTTTTGTATAAATCCGATGGTACAGGGGACACAGGGCTCAAAACTGGGACTGTCCCGGGTCAATAGGGACATCTGGTCCCTCTAGTCTTGGCACAAACTTGAAATAAAAACAAATCAATCAATCTGTGGTGGAATGTTCAGCAGTTACCATGGTGATACGATGCACACATTAGCACACTAACACTGTCTTTATTTGTGAGCTCTTTGACAATACGATATCACGATACTTTGGTTATTGTTACATCCCTGGTGTTTTCCAGTGCAAATCATCTCACCTATAGGAGTTTTTTATTTTTATCAATTTATTTATTACATAACATAAAACAGAACAATAAAAAGCTAAAAGCCTTCACAGATTTTATTATCCGTCATCCACAGCTGAAATTCCAAATACCGTTTTGTTCCTGGTCAGATTGTGTTTACATAAAGCTCAGATTAAAGTCTAACCTGACCTGGCCTAAACTTCAGACAGAACTATGGAAATCTTTAACAAATCTACATTTAGAACTTTAAATGTTCCACATTATGACATTAAACAGCTCTACTTTCCATTTATTCAAGTACAGGTGGTTTTACAGCTCAAAGATACCTGGAAAAACAAACATTCTGACTGTGAGCGGGGTCGCCTCTCCACAGATCTGACCTGTATCCTGGTCTGGTTTGGTTTTGGTTAAAATAGAAAGTTTTAATGCCATACTGTGGAACATTCCAATCAGAAAGTAACAGAATTTAACGGGCCACCTGCCAGAAAAGTTACACAATGCACCATTAACTCTTCTCACTTTAAGCAGGGGTGTTTTTTACAACGTGTTGCTATAGAATTAATTTAACATCACAGATTTGAGGCCAGATTTGGATGAAATAATCTTCACTGTACTCTTACCCTTTAAGGTTAAAATGATGGAAAGTATTAGTCCAACGAAATCCCACCTCAAAGCCATTTTTCGGCCGTGTTTTCTCTTTAACGTCCCTTTCGATGTGTCATTTTTCTCGCCATCTCATGTTGGATCCATCCTCTGTCAGTGAACGCATCACCGGTGCTGAGAAGGTTCGGCAGCTCACGTGGCGTTCAAAATGTTCTAACCTGTGATTAAAAAACCAGATGCCCTTCCCTGCTCCTGTATGCCAGTGTGTCAGATGCCCTCCCGTTCTACTATATGTCAGTGTGTCAGATGCCCTCCCATCCTTTATCCTTGTATGTCAGATGCCCTCCCGTTCTCCTATATCCCTGTGTGTCAAATGTGTGTCAGATGCCCTCCCATCCTCCGTCACTATTGGACTGCGATCATTTATTGGAAAAATCATAGTTAACTAACAAAATAGCAGAGTATTTGTATTGATTATCTTTAGTAATGATCTGAAATAACACCAGCACTCACGCAACAATTTCACAATGTGGGTGAAGTGTCTTGCCTAAGGACACAACAACTCAGTGGTCTCCCATCCAAGTCCTAACCAGGCCCTGCCCCGCATAGCAAAAGAAAATGCTGACGAGATCTGACAGCTAAAAATCACTTTATCTTTAGGTTTAATTCTCTGAAGAACAGGTTTAAAGTTCTATATTACACAAAATGGATTCTCATGAGGTTTAAACTAGATGTGGAGGTTTGCTGACATCTGGTGGTCGATGTTGAGAATGCATTAAGTATTTAAAGGGATTATTTTGTTTCCTCATCACAAACATGGCAGGAGTTGTGTTTTGTTTCATTCTTCCCTCAAACCGAAACACTCTGTTCCACCTTGTGATGTCATGGTGGTAATACAGGACGTGCTCCACTGTGTTTTTAAACTCCATACATCTTCACTAGAATCATGTGGATGTTTTCAGCCCCAGAATTGCCGATCTCTACTCAACTAAAGGTATAAATCGCTTCATGACATCACAAGGTGGAACAGGGAGTTTTGAGCCAGCTAAAAAACGCTTTATATTTAGGTTTAATTTAGTGAATAGGTTTAAAAATGGATCATCATGAGTTTTAAACCGTGTTATAATGTTACCTCCTCATAAACAGACCTGCACTGCACATTTCTCTGATCTGACCAAGATTTCAAAACATTTATCAGGTTATTCATCTTGTTTTCAGATTTATTATTGACTTAATAGTTTTGAGACTGGTTCATTTTAGTCACAATGTGCCAAGTAAAATGATCTGTCCATGCAGCAAGATAATTCCACTACTTTTAAGTCATTGGAGTTTGTTTTCTGTCTGCATCTCCAAAGCTCAAAATGCTCTGTTCCACCTTGTGATGTCACGTAGCGGTAGATTTCCAGTTAACAGCTACGTTTTAGCTTTAATTCAGTAAAGACTGACAATTCCAGCACTGAAATAATCCAAATGAGTCTGTGAAGATGAATGGTACGACGGAGTATGTGACACGCTTATAATTCATCACCTTGGAAACCTGCCAAAAGAAAAAACACAAACACACAAAGCACAAAACCACAAACAGAAACTGGTCTTTGCGAGCAAACAATTCTCACAGCATGAAACACATCAGCTGTTAAGTGCCTGAACCTGACTTTAACTTACTCTTGTCAAGATAAAGTCTCTTTACACCTTGAGTCATGAGGTAAAAGTTGATCGAGAATTCAGTCTGTTCATTTAATATATCATTTTATTCAGTAATAAACTACAGGGTGAGATTTTATGATCCAAAAGGCACATTAAAGGTTCTATATGACACAAAATGGACTCCTGAGCTTTAAGTCATGTTTATTATTTGTCTATCTACATCTCCAAAGCTCAAAATGCTCTGTTCCACCTTGTGATGTCATGATTTAGACAAACTTCACACTCAATCCACAAGGGAAATAACTTGGACACAGAAACTCACATATCACAATCTATTATAATAAGAAAGAGTAAAAAATATAAACGGTAATAATAAAAGAAGCAGTTAACTGGGGCTAAAAGTTCAATCTAAAACATGTTCTAGACGTTCTAGGTTTAAACCAGGTACAGGACTGGAAAACATAAACATTCAAATGTAAAAAATACAAATAAAAAGCTACAGAAATAAGTGCATACACAGTGGTGCTTGAGCTTTTAACAATATTTTGGTTGAATTATGTTTTTTTAAGTTCATATAACAGGACAGAGTGCTTTTTCTCTGTAATTTATGTTTTTTAATGTTTTATTTTATTATTTATTTTTTTATTTATCAATTTTTTCTTCACAAACTGCTACTTAAAAGATGTAAAACTATGATACAGTTTTTACCATAGGTACTAATACTTGCTACTAATGGTAGTGCTTTTGTTTGTCTGTAGAACAGAACAGTATTAAGCTTTTGTATCTCGATAAAGGCAAACAGATACCACTGGGCCAGTTACAGGTCAGATCTGTGGAGAGGCGACCCCACTCACAGATAGAATGCTTTGTCTATTCATGTATTTTAAAGTGATAAAAACACCTGTAATTGAACAACTGCAGGACAAACAGCTATAATGCCACACTGTGAAACATTCCATAGACATGAGCGTACGGCCAACCCCACCGGAAAAGTGACATACGCCCCCTGCTGGTGCTAGGCGTCTCTGATTCTTCGGAGGGAAACCCGCTCGGACTCCTGCTGCTTTTGTTCGGCTCGTGCTGAAAAAAGAAAAGAAAAAAAATAGGACTATCGATTTAAATCCATAATATTGTCCCTGCTTAGTTCACAAATGTGATTTATTTACAATTGTCTCTGTGCACAACAGGGCTTAGCCGCCTCACTGTTAGCGCCACTACTTCCTGTTCAGTTTTATCTGTGGCGTTTTGGTGACTCGCTCTAAAATGTATAAACATATACAGTGAACCGTCGCTATAACACGGTTTACCTGTCGCAGCTTCACAGATTTTTGTATGCTTTTTTTTTTTTTTTTTTTACAGTGCATTGTGTTCTGAATCCTGATTGGCTCAGGGACTGTAGTCTAGAAGTGACAAAAGTTGACATTAGTCTAATTTAGACCAATGTCAACAGTCTCTGTGCCTCGTCTCTGTTCAGCCGACAAATTTACCTTTGCAAATTTTCTCCATGACAAAACCCACAATGTCAACGAAACGTTCTGCACCGACAAAGTCGCCTCTGGATATGCCCAAAAGGTAGAGGAAGATGCAGCTATCGCAGAAAAAGTGAAACTTCTGGACATGCTGAAGGAAGGTAGAAGCTCTGCGGCTGTCGGCGCCTTTACAGAATAAATGAATCTTCAGTTCGTTCTGGGGAAAAGACGCCTGCACCACAGCTTCAGTAGAAAAAGACGCTACAGGAGTCAGGACGAAGAGGCTCAGTCAGACGGACTCCTATGACCTCCTATTCATTATTAAAATTCATATTTTAGACTATTTTTTAAAAAACATCACAGTTATTTATAAGACACCATTTATATTTTTATTTCTTAAACAAATGCTTGGGCCTGAAAACAGGTTTTGATCTTTGGTTTCATTCTATAGTACAGTATTGTATTGTATAATAATTGTAAAAAATAAAGCTTAATATTGCATGGGTGAGCCAGTTATGCCACAGGTTAGCTGAGTAAATCACACTAGTATTTGCTTAGGGATGAAACAGACTTCATTCATAATATTGTGAATCCAAGACTATATGTAACACTTTTTCCCTAAGAGAATCTGCACAACACGGTGTAGTTTATGTTGTTGTGACCTATGTTAAGGGAATTGTTTTGAGACTCCCAAATTGACAACAGTAAAACATGGACAAGGCATGAATATGGAAAAGGGAAAACAAGCCATCAGATGCTCAGTTTAGGAAACAGCAGGGAAAACGAGCACAAGGTAAAGGTAAATCCCTGTATCACAGCATGACGGCTCATAGGCTATGTGCATAGGTGTGTGTGTCCATTGTAGCATGGACTACAAATGTTTGTCATTATGAAGTTGGATACTGTGTGTGTCGTTTTTGTGTGTGACTTGATAGTTGTTGAGATTAAGAACATCGATTAACAGCAAGAGACGTGCCTGGATAAAGTATCACAACTCTTTAAAAATGACGTGTGGGAATAGCGATACTAAAAAGTGTGGTAATACCGGCATGTCTAAATATAGGTCTGTGTAATGAAGGGATGACGGAACAGGCAGTGGACCCCATGTGGAACACTTTACAAATGAGAAGAAAACTTCAGTGTTTAGAAATGGAGATGTTTGGGTCTCAGTGCTAACGCTAATGCTAATTTTGAGGAATAATAAATGTTAAAACACCACCACAAACTGAAGACATTTACATATAAAAAACACCGGGAAGCGGCGAAACGTCTTCACTCTAAAACTTTTGTTCAGTTGGTAAAAATTTCCTTTTCTTTTGCTATTTATATTTGAAGCTTTTGATAAAGATTTACATTCGCTTTTAGACACAGTGAGCTGAAAGCTGCTATGCACAGCGCCTATTTGTGTTTTCTAAACTTAAATATACTTCTCAAGGTGTTGCTGCTTTGCCTGGAATATTTCACAGTGTGGCATTAAATTTACTCGGTAAAAGAGATGTGAGATGCTCCGATACGCTGACAACATTCACAATAAGAATGTTTTTCAAGGTAAGGTAAAAAAAACAAAACATGAGGATATGATTTTTATTTAATGCCATAGTGGAACATTCTGGGCAAAGCAATAACCAACCGTCCTCCAGAAAAGTGACGTAGTGCAGCTTTAAAGGGCCGAGTCCACTTGCAGTAAATGGAGATGCTGATGGCGAGGATGAAGGTGTAGAGCAGGACCAGCACCAGGAAGCACAACAGTCTGAACAGAGGGATTTCCTTTGGCAATGGAGAAGAGGTGGGCGCGGCCAAGGAGGGCACAGCATCTGTCAATCATTGCACAATCATTCTCTGAGTCCTGATCTGCAGCTCAGCAGTGCTTAGTTAAAACACTCGCCGGTCTGCATGTTTGTGAAATCCCTCAGTCTCTTGGATGAGTTGCCAAACGTATTCAGTCATAAAACGTTTGTCCAGTTGACAGAACTGAATTTATCGTTCTGCCGGTTTAGTGACCAGTGCATTTGAACACCAATAAAAATGGTGTGATCTCTAAAAGGTGCTCTAAGGATAGACTGTAGATAAAAGGGCACTGAGGGAATGTGAGCCCAGTGAAGCCAATCGAGGCTAGCACTTATAGCTAGTTAAGCAGGTGCTTAGCAGTGCTGTCAATCAAACCTGTTACGAACGCTAGCAGGAACCACGTTGGCAAAAGAAAGCACCTGATTGGTCTGTTATTAATGTTCCAATCTTGGTTAATGGGCAAAGTAGTGAAATAAAATCCCCAGGATCATGTCGAGCCAGTGTTCTGTCGATTTGAGCTCCTGAGGCAGAAGTGGAGTAACAAGTAACATTTTAAGTGTATGGGTTTATTGTATGTTTTGACCAGTTAAGCCTGTAAGCATCGACTTGTGCATGTTAGATTTACTACTTTAGATGATTGAATGTTTTGGATTCAATATTTGATTTTATCAATATCATTTTCATTAAATGGTATCTTATTTTGTTTCCATGTGTAGAAAACGTTGTAACTTTGTTTAGAAAGGCACTGTATGAATAAAATATCACTGTATTATAATAGGAAACTCACACTGTAGCTTATGGTATTAGCGTTAAATATTATATATTTAATATAAAGATTTCAGTGTTTCAATAATTTCTTTTATTGAGCCTTATTTAATGGAAGATCTGGGCCTGTCGAAATGAGCTACCTCTCCATATATTCATATACATGAATTGAATGGCTAAATTAGCCTGTCGATATGTGCTACCTTTAGTCGGAGCCCTATTTGATGACATTCTATGATGCTGAAAATGAGCTACACATATTCATATAAATGAGTTGAAATTTGCCATAACTAAGGTGTAAGTATGATCACCGCTGTCTCTAAGCCAAAGGAATACGTTGAAAAACTGGAGAGGTTTGCTTTATTGGATCTATACAACTGTAAATGGAAAACGTAAGGTAGCTTACTGTGTGTATGCATATATGATTTTTTGGGAAGATGTGTTTTGCTTATTTTTACTAAATTACTTTTTTACTATTGCAAAGGCGTTCAAAGGCGTTTTGCAAAGGAGTTCATTTTTAGGCCTTCTTCTAAAACCACCAAGTTCTTGGAGCAAAATTTCATACCATGGTACAAACAAACCCTGCACCAAGTCAGGCCTCGGAGTGCACAAAAGTGTGGCTGACCAAGAAGAAGTTCAAGGACAGATGCCTGATGACACGGGCCCTGCTTCACCAGATCTAAACCCAATCGAGAACCTTTGGTCAATTCTCAAACAGAAGTTGTACGCCAGTGGCCGCCAGTTTTCTTCTAAGGACAGTTTTTGGAGCGCAATATTGAGCACAAGCAAGAAAAGTGACTCCAAAACCATCAAGAAACTCACATCTTTGGTTGATCCTCAAATGGTTAAAGTGTTACAGAAGAAAGGTGCATATATCAACATGTGAAATGCACATTTTTATTTAAACATTGTTGAATATTGTTATTTTTCATTAAAATATTGTTAAATATTGTTTTAAAAATATAAAATATAATGCGATATACTTGTTAATATAACATAAATGTGTTGTTTACTTTCAGAACTGAACTTTATTTCTTTTTGATTTGACTTTCATAATTATCTAGAATAGTCATATTCCCCTAAATAATAAAAATATTTCAAAACTACCAGATAAAGCCGGAAATAGACCTTTGCAACAGTAAAAAAGTAGATTTAGTCAAAATAAGTGAAACTCCTCTTCCTGATAATGAAAAATCATACATGCATAATTGTCTGGAACACACAATATTTGGACAGGGTATGAATCGATAAGACGTCACTGCTGATTTAGGCTGTAGCTCATTTCATTTCAACGGGGCAGTCCATTTCTGGTTAGTAATATTTTAATGTCAGAATGAGGAGTTTGACCGCAGCAGTTACAGGCAGCGTGGTGCTGGTTTTTCAGCAGAAAGTGTTCACTTCCTGTTTGGCCTGTGGGCTAGTTCTGTCTTTTTATTTATACACTCTATGGCCTGAAGTGGGAAATAGTGTGTTATTTTGTCTCTGGTGGTAAACCTCTCAGTGCCTGAAGGTTCAATTGCAGCTGCAACTGATACATGCTGTTGTGTCCTTGGGCATGACACCTTCCACCTTTTCCATGTGTGGATGTGATGTGAGTGACATTATTTCTCAAACATCACATACCGTTCAGCTCTACAAAGAGGAGACTCTGCAGGGACCGGGCCGTGGTCGGGTGCTCACAGTGATACAGACCCTGATCATTCCGGGTCACAGGAGAAAGCACCATCTGACCTCCAGGAAACTGTCCCAAAAGGGAATCGTTTAAGAAGAAGGAGGCGTTGAACTTTGAAGTGGGATCGTCAAATTCCTCCTTTTTATAGGAGCATCTCAGAGTGACCTGCTCTCCTTCTTTCACCGGGAGCGACGGGATCTCCAGGATCACACCCATTTCTAAAAAAAAAAAAACTATGTAAAATTTTACAAGAATAAAGATGGAATTTTACCAGTTGTTGTACTTCAAGAACAAAGTAGTAATATTCAAATAAAGTCTTTTTGCCCTTTTAACTTTGATCTGAGCCAATTTAGGAGTGAGAGGGCATTCCGGACAAAAGCGAAAAGTAAAATCCTTGAGTAAAAAACAAACTACCAAGGGACTGACTTCATTATCATCAAACTGCAACTTTAATTTAGAAAAATGATGACTGTTCTTGTAGATCCCACATATCTCAATTTAATGTGAACCACTGGGAGTTCAAGTGGAGAGGAGGCTCAATCCATCATTCATTGTGGAACCTCAGAGTCCCAAACCAGAGCATAAACAAACTCTCTACATGTACATGGAGAATTTTAACTGATACATTTTTGTATCAGTTAAAAACATTTTTGTATCAGCTGGACATGTAGAGATATATTGCTGAGTTTCAGATCGCATCACAGCATTCTCCATCCATCCATCTTCTCCCGCTTAATCCTGCTGGGTCGCGGGGGCAGTTTGCTGCCCAATCCTCATAGCACCTGACCCCCCCATGAACCCCTTTGCAGGTGATGAGCCCACAGGAGGGCAGCATCACAGCATTCTATAGAAGAATATTAATTAATATAGATGTTAAAATGCAAAACGAGAGTTATGGCTGTAACTGCAGTTCTATGAGTCCCGGATGACCACCAGAGGCGGTGCTTCAAGCACTGGATGATCATCCTTGCGCATGCGCAGGACGAGAATTTAATATCAACAAAGTCACCTTTGTCCTCCAGTGGCTCAGGTGAGTCTATATCATCACATGACACCGGAAGCCCAGTCCCTAAAACCTTCTCGTGAAAGCACGAGGATTCCGAGGACACTCTGTTTTGACAGAGCCCGACCTCTGCGCAAGCCAGCAAAACAGACAAACATGCTATCTGATTTCCGCACAGAAACTGGAGTGGACATATGCCTTGAGCGTGTGATTCAGCAGGAGTTCCGACCTCAAAGCGGGAAAGCTGTAGTGGCAGCTTATGCTGTGTAGATGAGGGCACCTTTGGGACAAAAGCTACATTAGGCCAAAGAGAAACCCCAGAGCCATCAGGATGCCAGCGGCAACAGGATTCGTGAACAGACAGAGCATGTAGCTCACTCACCCGTTTAGCGGAAGCCATGGCCAGAAGGAACGCAGTTTTCATTGAGAGCCACTTAAGGTCAATCTGTGCATGTGGCTCAAATGGAGGGGACCGCAGGGCCTCGAGTACAAGGGAAAGATCCCATGTCGGGACATCAGGGTGGTTGGGTGGACGCAAGCGGCGAGCATCCTTCAGAAACATTGAAACGTCCCGGTTACAACCAACATTAGAACCACTCCACCCTGCTACTTTAACTAGTTACTTTTAAACACATTTGAGATGTTTTTTCGATCATGTTTTTATGCTAAACTTGATGTTTAAAACCTGTGAATCCTCAATCTGTATATTCTGCCTTCTCTACTTTTCTCCTCCTCTCCTCAGCTCCTCTCTCCTCTGCTTTTCTCCTCCTCAGCTCCTCTTTTCTTTGCATTTCTCCTCTTCAGCTCCTCTCTCCTCTACTGTTCTCCTCCTCAGCTCCTCTCTCCTCTACTTTTCTCCTCCTCTCCTCTGTCCTCAACTTTTCTCCTCCTCAGCTCCTCTCTCCTCTACTTTTCTCCTCCTCAGCTCCTCTTTTCTTTGCATTTCTCCTCTTCAGCTCCTCTCTCCTCTACTGTTCTCCTCCTCAGCTCCTCTCTCCTCTACTTTTCTCCTCCTCTCCTCAGCTCCTCTCTCCTCTACTGTTCTCCTCCTCAGCTCCTCTGTCCTCAACTTTTCTCCTCCTCAGCTCCTCTCTCCTCTACTTTTCTCCTCCTCAGCTCCTCTGTCCTCTACTTTTCTCCTCCTCTGTCCTCTACTTTTCTCCTCCTCTCTCCTCAGCTCCTCTTTCCTCTACTTTTCTCCTCTTGTCCTCAGCTCCTCTCTCCTCTACTGTTCTCCACCTCAGCTCCTCTGTCCTCTACTTTTCTCCTCCTCTCTCCTCGGCTCCTCTCTCCTCTACTGTTCTCCACCTCAGCTCCTCTGTCCTCTACTTTTCTCCTCCTCTCTCCTCGGCTCCTCTCTCCTCTACTTTTCTCCTCCTCAGCTCCTCTCTCCTCTACTGTCCTCCTCTGCTTTTCTCCTCCTCTCCTCTCTCCTCTGCTTTTCTCCTCCTTTCTCCTCAGCTCCTCTCTCCTCCTCAGCTCCTCTCTCCTCTGCTTTTCTCCTCCTCAGCTCCTCTCTCCTCTTCTTTTCTCCTCCTCAGCTCCTCTCTCCTCTGCTTTTCTCCTCCTCTCTCCTCTACTTTTCTCCTCTGCTTTTCTCCTCCTCTCTCCTCTCTCCTCTGCTTTTCTCCTCCTTTCTCCTCAGCTCCTCTCTCCTCCTCAGCTCCTCTCTCCTCTGCTTTTCTCCTCCTTTCTCCTCAGCTCCTCTCTCCTCCTCAGCTCGTCTCTCCTCTGCTTTTCTCCTCCTCAGCCTCGTCTCTCCTCTGCTTTTCTCCTCCTCAGCTCCTCTCTCCTCTGCTTTTCTCCTCCTCAGCTCCTCTCTCCTCTGCTTTTCTCCTCCTCTCTCCTCTACTTTTCTCCTCTACTTTTCTCCTCCTCTCTCCTCAGCTCCTCTCTCCTCTACTTTTCTCCTCCTCAGCTCCTCTGTCCTCTACTGTTCTCCTCTGCTTTTCTCCTCCTCTCTTCTCTCCTCTGCTTTTCTACTCCTTTCTCCTCAGCTCCTCTCTCCTCCTCAGCTCCTCTCTCCTCTGCTTTTCTCCTCCTCAGCTCCTCTCTCCTCTACTTTTCTCCTCCTCAGCTCCTCTCTCCTCTGCTTTTCTCCTCCTCTCTCCTCTACTTTTCTCCTCTGCTTTTCTCCTCCTCTCCTCTCTCCTCTGCTTTTCTCCTCCTTTCTCCTCAGCTCCTCTCTCCTCCTCAGCTCCTCTCTCCTCTGCTTTTCTCCTCCTCAGCTCCTCTCTCCTCAGGTCCTCTCTCCTCCTCAGCTCCTCTTTCCTCTGCTTTTCTCCTCCTCAGCTCCTCTCTCCTCTGCTTTTCTCCTCCTCAGCTCCTCTCCTCTGCTGTAATAGGTCTACTCACTATAATATTACGCACGCAGTCAGTTGTCTTTGCACTAATCAGAAGTACACTCCAGCTTTACTACGTGCGAAACACAAATGAACTATGCGCATTTAATCAGCACACTGACTTTTTGACTCTATGCCAGATCTTTACCACCAACTCTTTAGTCAGTGACCACAATACTGTCCTCAGACATCCGCTCTGATAATGCAGACGAGCGCACGGAACAGAAAGACGCACGCCAGCTCCAAACAGGGCGAATGTTTCCTAAAGTCAATCACAGCTCAGCGTAAACGTGTAAATACTCACAAACACTAGTAAATACAACAATGGTCACGGTGCATGGTCAAGTGTGCAGCTAAACCGCAACATAAACATCGTGCAAAACTCACCACGTGATTCAGCCCTCTGTCCTGCAGTGCTGCTGTCACTGTAGATAAACGCATGGTGCCCTCGGAGTTCTGCGCAGTCTCTTCACTGTTCCTGCTGCACTTTTCTGGACTGAGATAACTGATGTTTTTCCTGGGATCTGCTGTTGCCACTCCTCCAGTCTGGGGGATGCTGCCCCGAATGCTCCGATGACCATGACGCCTCCACCTTCCAGGTTCTTCTCCAGCTCTTCTTTGAGCCCCAATACTCAGAAATGCAGGGGCTCTTTGCACAATTTGTTTCTTTCACTGTTCGGTGCTTTTGCGTGTTTTCTACTGTTGATTTGACTGTTGTGTACAGACAGTATATAGTTCAGCCATATTGATGTATTTATTCCTCGTATTTAGCCCCGCCTGCAAATTGACAGGCAGAACTCGTAAAAGTGAAAGTAAGGTGTGTACTGGCGCAGGTAAAGCCAGCGAAGACACGCTTAGTTTTTGAAGTTTTTGTTTAGTTTTTAGTGTTCGTCTTCACCTGAAATGGCTTTGTTTATGCTCGTGTTTATATTGGCGCTTTTTCCAGTCTCAAAATACCAACACGGTAAGTAAGAGTTACCGATTTTATTTAGCCCACACTAGACTTTGTTGGTTCGTTAAATTAACACGGATTTTATTTCACCATCATGAGAAACCTTCTGTAGATGAAATCAACATAAAATTAAATAAGACAATAATGGACTTCACCCAGACAGCGTAACTTCGCGGCTGGAAACAGGTCTCACAATGAACCTCGTGAGTTTTTTCCTATTGGACGTGAGTGATCCTTCATTAGTGGACGTTTGGCTGTAATCCGGGTTTAGTTCTGGATCTAACGGGTTTAGGCTTGACCCTACGACCATTTTCGACGCATTTTAAATTACTTTCTAAGTAATTTTAATTTTAAAATTCAATTAAACTGCACAAGTATGAATTCTATAAATGACATATAGTTTTAGAATGAAGTTGTGTTTCATTTTGTTTGTATTTTAAACTAAACACTGACATGTTCTGTGGTGTGACTATAACACTTTTCTTTACGCTTTTCTAACATAAAGGAAATGATGTTTACTTGCTTTAATAATATTAGAGCTTTACCACTGCTTTAAGATGAGCAGTTAGCAGTAGCAGATACTGAACTGATTTAATAATTACCATTTTATTATCTTTTGGAAAAATCCAACTTTTCTGAAAAAATTTTGAACATGCACAAGTGATGTCCTGCGGTGTGACAGTTTTTTCAGTTTCTTGAGATAAAAAATTCTAATGTTTAAAATATATATTTCTATAGTCATGAATAGTAACGATCACAGGTCTTCAAGTGGTGGAGGGGGGATTGCGAAGGTCCTGCAGAGGGGAGCGGATGGAGGGGGAGTGATCTGGAGAGGAGGGGAGAGTCATGCCATTCCTCTCATTCCGCTCATCAGAATGACCAGAAAAGTTCCATGGCCCAAATCAAACCCTTGGCATTTGGACTCAGTCTTGTCACAGAGTCACGGTCTGGACACTGAGTGCGGTCATATTTCATTAGCGCTCATAGGCTCCTCCTCAATGAGCGCTGATTAGAAGAGCAAGACGAAACCCGAAGCAAAAAGTAATTTTATGTCTGTGTTCGCACAGAGTGGACCTATGGCACAGAGCAGGCTAAAGTTTGCCTAATAAAATGCCAAATAAATCTGTTTGTCACAAAGTGTGTTTGGTTTGGTAAATGTGCAGAGGCTAAATACCACTTTAAAACAAGAGAAAGTAACTCCAGGAATATGAAAATACAGGTTTAAAAATCCTACACACTTTATTCACTTTGAAGCAGTTTTGTGTAAAGTGCCAGTGGAAGTTCTCTTAAAGAAGAGGTTCTCAAACTGTGGGTGAGGGTCCAGAAAGGGGTGCAGAGTGTTTCAGTGCAGAACTAAATGAATATTAAACAGATCAAATGTGTTTCTTGGTTCTGCAGTAGTTTCTCCTGTAAAGATATCGAGATGTATATCATATATCAAGGTATAGCAAAATATACCGAGATATATTTTTTGGTCCATATCGCCCAGCCCTACTTCCTACTAATCGAGATCTGTTTTCTGTGACTGTTGATTATGTGACGATTATAGTGCAGGTGTAGTCTGGTTTGTCTGGTTCTGACCTGCTCGAGTTTCTACCTCTAAAACAAACACAGAGATTTCAAATCCAAGGCAACAAAAGTGAAAAGAGGAAGCTCAAGAAGTTTTATAAACTCAACTCACCTTTCCAGTCTCACGTACACTTAAATACGTCAGCAAGTAAATTTACTCAAGTTTATTTAAGTACTTGTACTAAAAGAGGGGGTATTTTACTTCTTGGGGTGTTAAGTGCAAACACACAACATATTTAGATCACCATGTTACACTTATGATTTAGAAAATACAAAATTCGCCCAAAACATTAATTGCGATTCATCTTGTGGCTCCACTCAAGCTTCTTATAAAACTGACCCTCTCCTCTGTTCCTCTGACCCTCTGTTCCTCTGACCCTCTGTTCCTCTGACCCTCTGACCCTCTCCTCTGCATCCTTCTTTTATCATACAATATTAGTAATTGGACGTGTGGTATTTTCTTTTTCTTTTGACAGAAAAGTTACACTGTTCTCCTGATGAAGTGACTGCAGAAGTTGGCAGCACTGTAATACTTCATTGTACAGTCAGTCCTCCACGTAATGTAAAGACCGACACTGTGGTGTGGACAGCTGTGTGGCTCAACTCAGATGTGCATGTATGGAGGGAGGAAATGAATGATTTAAATGGACAAGACTCCATTTTCAAAGATCGGAGCAAACTTTTCCCTGAAGAGATGAGCAACGGGAATGTTTCACTCCAGATCTCCAATGTGATCCATGAACACAGTGGAACTTACACTGTCACTGTCAAGGAAATTAAGCTTAAGGAAACAGTCAGACTTATAGTTGGTAAGAATCTTCTACTAATTAAGTTAAATATTTCATGAAGGAAATGACTATGACTCTGCAGCTCAAGAGTAAAAAATATGAGTCGACTGCTGTTGTAAACAGTGTTTCTGTTTTGATTGTGTTTGACAGAGAAATCTTCTGAGGATAAGAAACGTGAAGGAGAAAACACGAACAATGGTAAGATGCAGTGTGAGGATGTTCACTGTGGTAAAGAGCACACACACACACATATACACACACACACACACACACACATATACACACACACACACATACACACACACCTATACACACACAGACACACATACACACACATACACAGACATACTGTACACACACACACATATACACACACACACACACACCCATACATACAAACACATATACACACACACACTGTACACATACACACACACATACACACACACATATACACACACAAATACACACACATACATACACACATACACACACATACACACACACACACACACACACACACTGTGCACACACGCACACACTGTGCACACACGCACACACACATACACACACACACACTGTACACACACACACACACAAAGCACACACACACACACACACACACAACTTCGCGGCTGGAAACAGGTCTCACAATGAACCTCGTGAGTTTTTTCCTGTTGGACGTGAGTGATCCTTCATTAGTGGAGGTTTGGCTGTAATCCGGGTTTAGTTCTGGATCTAACGGGTTTAGGTTTGACCCTACGACCATTTTCGACGCATTTTAAATTACTTTCTAAGTAATTTTAATTTTAAAATTCAATTAAACTGCACAAGTATGAATTCTATAAATGACATATAGTTTTAGAATGAAGTTGTGTTTCATTTTGTTTGTATTTTAAACTAAACACTGACATGTTCTGTGGTGTGACTATAACACTTTTCTTTACGCTTTTCTAACATAAAGGAAATGATGTTTACTTGCTTTAATAATATTACAGCTTTACCACTGCTTTAAGATGAGCAGTTAGCAGTAGCAGATACTGAACTGATTTAATAATTACCATTTTATTATCTTTTGGAAAAATCCAACTTTTCTGAAAAAAATTTGAACATGCACAAGTGATGTCCTGCGGTGTGACAGTCTTTTCAATTTCTTGAGATAAAAAATTCTAATGTTTAAAATATATATTTCTATAGTTATAAATAGTAACGATCACAGGTCTTCAAGTGGTGGAGG